>JAVKLA010000084.1:33853687-33886675 GCA_034782735.1 Sagittarius serpentarius
CCTCGGCTCGGAGGGGGCCGCCGGCGCCTTGCCCCTACCCGCCCGCCTGCGGGCGCGGGGTTTGCCTGGAGGCGGGCTGCCGTCCCCGCCGGGGCCCGGGTAGAGAGAGAGAGATGGGGGGGAAAACCCGCGAGCTCCGGGGAGCTGCGGAGGGGAACGGGGAGGGAGGCCCTCGCCTCAAAGCGCGGGCGGCGCGTACCCGTCCCCTCCGCGGCTGGGTGCAGCGGCCTCCCTCGCCCCTGGGGGGGCCGGCGCGGGCGCCCTTGTGGGACCACGTTCCGTTCCCGTAGCGAGGCTCGGGGTTTTTCTTTTGAAATCTGTCATTTCGCCTCTTTGGAGGAACGTAGTGCACGCTTCTTGCTTTTGTTTGATGGGTAATTGCAATGACTACAGTTGCAGGCAATAAGCACTCCACTAAAAATAGTTGCTTGACAATTCTAACTCTTAAATAGCTGCAGAAGATGCAAAAAGAGAAAGTAAACCTGCAAAATGAGTTGGCCGACTTTGAAGAACGTATAGAAGCAATGACATCACATTTGAAAAACGTAAGACAAGAGTTCTGCTTCACTCAGGTAAATCGCTACCTCTAGCAGGTCTATTTTAGCAGGCAGACTTGTAACCCCAGTACCTTTCTGCGGCTGGTATCCCTATATATTTTGCCAGCTTTGTTACAAATTTATCAGGACTTTATTCCAGGACTTCCACAGGAAACAAAAGTTAAACTATAGATCTTGGTGATATTATTCCATTGTCATTAAATTAAAAAGACCAACCAAGATGGTCTGTACGAAATGACTGTACCTAGAAGAAAGCCAAGAAGGATGCATTTTAGAATTCTTTATGAATGGGGACTTTTGTAGATGATAAAAAAAAAAATTGATCAGGGAAAATAAAACATCAGTGTAAGGGAAAAACAAATTTGTAATCTTTATAATGGTCAACAGTTAGTTATGAAATGCTAGTGAAGAGTTAATTCACGGACTTGAAAAATGAAGTGAGGTGCTTAAGGTGTAAGTCTTCCCTTACACTGAGTTAATTGGCCAAAATGGGTGGTTTAGATCTCTAAAGGGTCCTGAGTCAAAGCTGCCTGCCTTCCAGGTAAAATATCTAGGTGAAAAAGTCTTAAGAAACTTCCCTGCAGCTGAACAACTTTAAATTTTTCTTTTTGTGTGTGATAGATTCAAGTTTTAATCTGCACATAAAGAGACAGCACATACTATTCTCTATTTAAGAGAAGCTTCTAATAAGTAGTAGATTTCTTGTTATGCAAGGGAAGGAAAAAAACCCCTCTTAAGTAACTTTTGTCAGAAAGATTAGACAATATAAAGATACTGCTGTAGGCCAGCCTTGTGTTGTTCCGTCTCAGCACAAAACCATAAAATTATTTCTTTTGCTGTGCCTTCTGAACCTGACGTAAAACCGCTGGTGACCAAGAGACTCAGATTTTGATGTTGAGAGATTAAGATTCTGAATCTTGGGTGAAAAATTTTTTAATTGAGTTTTTAGGCTATAAATGGTTGATCTGTGGATATCTGATGCAATACCATGGGTGTGTATATATATACAGTAGAATATATATGAGATACTAAAATTCAAACAGTCCAGTTGCTCTGAAAATTCCTATATTTACATGACAAAATCATACCATCTCTGACTTGGGATTTGGTTGTATGTAAAAAAAGGGGGGGGGGGTGTTGATATGTGCATTTTGTTTATTGTAAAATGCTGACCTGTATTATTCTTTAGTCTCTTTACAAAGCCAGAGAGAATGAAATTGAAACTGAACACCACTTTAAAGCCCTTGCAGAGAGAGAACGTGAACGTCTCAAAAGTGAGATTAAACGACTGGAAGATGAGGCAGTTTCCTTAAGAGAAAAGAAAAACAGTCAAGAAGTAAGGCGTAAAATTTTTGTAAGAGAACACTCGTATTGCAATTAGATTTTATGACTTGTCCTCACTTGCATGTGCAAAAAAAATAGTATAAGTCAAGAATAGCTATTTATAATCAAAACTTACAGACTGTAATAGATGATGTGGATGTGCTTTTTATTGTGTAGGCAAGTAGAGTGCCACTGAGGATCAACTTGCATAGACTGGTCAAGACTTAGCAAATATTAACTAGATATTGAAAGACTTCTGTTCTTAATGGTTTTAATGCCAGATACAGAGCCACACATCCATATCACCACCTTGTTAATTCTCACAGGTGTTTTCTTTATGGTTAAAAATTACATTGTTGGTGGCAAATCTTTTCCACATGAAATAAACTTGGGGCAGGATTTCAAGTTCAAAAATTTGCTTAATGTTAAAAAAAAAAAGGTAATGCTATCTAATTACGGGTGTTTTTCTGTTTAATGGAACTGTCTCTTTTTCTATGAATAATATAAATTATGTTTATTTTTTTATTTGCTCTCTTCTCATTAAGTCTGTTTGTAATCTCCAGTCTCTTAGAATGGGTAGCAGGATGAAGATATCCTTGCTATTCAGCTGGATCCAGATTCTGTCATATTTTTGTCAGGAAGTCTCTTCACAGTCGTGTGGGGCTGTTTATAAATTGATATGCAGGATAAGGATCTAAAAACTGGGCCTTAGTGTGTGAGGGAGAAACTTTACCCTGTGATGCCTCAGATCAGTTTATTATGTGGAATAAATACCCCACATACAGGTATATCTTGCCAGACGTTGACTTTTCTGTTTTAAATGATTTGCATTTTAACTCTGTGGTAACTTACTGTCTTGTTTCTTCTTTAAGACCAGGACTTCTGTTAGCATTCCTCAAGTATAATACACAATTAACAAAAAAGAAAACTAGCAATTCTGTTGACAGCAAGATGTGTGTAAACTTGTTCCAGTAGCTTGAACTGGTTGTTTCAATTACTGTTCAAAGAATATTAGACATCTAATTAACCCTTTAATTTATCTCTAATTTTATTAGAATACTATAAATAAAACCACTAAGAAGTTGGAGAACTTAAAACAACAGATGAACTGTGATAAGGAAGTTTTGGAGAGCTGGATAAACGAATCAAACCGTAAAGATAATGATGCTATCACAATCCAGAAGTATGCACAACAAGATGAAGGGAAACTAGGAGTAAGTAGAAATGACAGCAATTTTCAGAAACAAACCAGAGAAACATTTTAGCGTTTGAAGACCTTGTTACGTTATCAAGTCAGGTAGGACTGAGACAAGATTTTGTACAACACTGCATTTAACCTGGTTTCCACGTAGCACAACAGCGCAATTCCATATGAGGTTCATTTTAAAGGTCAGAGAGAACAGGTTTTACCAAAGGTGAAAGGCATAATTGAAGGCATTAATTTGTTTGTCTGGGTAAAATTTAAGTTTTAATTTTTCTGAGAAAGTGCACAAACAGATAATAAAGTCTAGAAAACAGTGCCACTGAATTAAGAGAAGAGTTTGATCAAAAATGCATGCCAAATATGGATGAGTAGTGTAGATTTTCCCATTAGAACTGACTTTGTTAATATTACTGAGAACAAAGTACAGCTACTTCAGTAAAGCTGCTTGGAATGATGAAAGATGGTATAAATAGACAGTCCAATCACAAGTTTAGACTTTATAAAGGTTAGTTCTCAAGTATATTATTAATTTAGAGATAAGTAACTCTGGTTAATATTCTTTTGAGCCTTTAAATACAGGGAGGAGAAATTTGATTTTCACTCATTAAATGCTTAACCTAAAAACTTTACCTTATATAGTCTTACTGATATCATTTACGTTAGCAAGTCACACAGCACAGTAGGAAGAGTAAAGTGAAATAGCTGTTGCTGAGGACACTACATACATGCTTATACACAGTGGAGGGTTACTTTGGCCTTGCTGCAGTCCGGTCCCAAGGGCTGACAAGATTATGGCCTCTTGTATGACCAAAATTTTGGGAGGCTAGATTATATTTCTTTTGTTCTCTAAAACACAATCAAATTGATGCCTCAATAATTCCACCCCTAATTGTAGCAGAGCTTTAAGAATTTATAAGACATCATATATTTGTTTTTAAATACTTTACATTTTCATATCCTTTCATTTTAGGCATTAATCCTTCAAGTAGAAAAGTTGACCATGCAAGCAAATCAGAAGCACAGAGCTCTTGATAATGAGGTTACAGAAACCGTAACAGCTCAGGTTTGTGCTTAAGGTTCTTGAAGATATCTGTTATATGTGAAATTTTTAACATCAGAAATCACGGGGATGCTTTCTTTTAAACAGATAGAGCTCGACAAGACAGCTGAAGATTTTCGCAGAGTTCATCAAGAAAGGCAAGAAGTCATCAGGCAGTGGGAGAATGCAATACAACAGATGCAAAAAAGAGATCAACAGATTGATCGTTGTGCTCTGGTAAAACTGCTGTAACTGACCTTATCAGTATATTGGCCTACTTTTGTGTCTGTGATAGTGATAAAAATTTTACCACTCACACATAGAATGATTGGGTCTTTTACATGTTCAGTGTTCTCTTTGTGTTTACCTCTGTTTTATTAAGGTGTTTCAAAGTTCAGATACTACTGAAAAGTATTCAGAATTTATTTAGAAAGCTGTATCTGTCAGTGTAAGTAATGGTGCTCTGCTTGATACTATGCAAGGTTTAATTTTCAATCTCAAGGTTGTTGGAAAATGCAAAGCATGCCATTTTCAGTATTTTCTTTGATCTAAGAAGCAACAAGATGGAAGGACCATCAACTGCATTGAGGGGATCCTGTGTCTGGGCTGTGATATAAAAAAAAGAAAATACAACGTTTAGAATTGAAGGAATTAATATTTCTACCTCTGAACAAATGCGTGACTAATATTTATGTCAGAATTATGATAAATAATCACATTAAGGTTAAAAATTGGTCTGTAAGTACATTCTGCAAATGGAGAGAAGCAACAGCACTCTTCTAATCCAAAAAAGATCCCGTTGGGCACTATGAGTTAGTATTAATTTCTAAAATATATAGCCTTCATTGTTTTTGTCAGTGTGTTATGCACAGATAGTACAATGGTAAGAGGTACAAATAAAGTGTATTTTATCCTGGCTTTGTCAAGAGGAGTGTGAACTCCTGGGAAAGTTCTGCAGGGCAATAGAACAGATGCACCAGAAAAAGCTTGAAGGATCAGTGTAGAGAAAAATTTTATAAATGTGGATTCCAAAGTAACAGTAGCTTTTTTGAAGGGGGGAGAAGCATAACTGCATGTACAAGAAGGCTCTACCTAAATCTGTAGCTTTGCTAGTAGAATATCTTCCTGCTGAAAGAATATCAGCTTTAAGTTGCCTATATGGGTATTACATATACCCTGAGCAGAAACGTGGTTTAAACAGGCTTAAGATATAACAATAAAAAAATGTAATAATAGAAAATTATAAGCCAGAAGAAATACTACCAAACAGAAAATATAATGGTCTAATTTAGGTGAAATATTTTGGATTTCATAGTATATCAGGTCAGAGGATTCCTGCAAAAAACAAACAACAGAGATAAAAACCCCCTCCAAAACCAACAAAAAACCCCAGCTCCGGCCAACCTTCCATATATTAGCAGTCCATAGAATAGTCCTACCGATGCTTTTGTAAACAGATGGTGGGGTTTTTTTACATTAGAACTACAGTATAATTTTCCCAGTAGCTAATCTTTTACTTACCCTTTCAAAATACACAATTTTCACTGAATAGCTGTAAATCTGTCAGCTAAAGTAAGCATCACTACTGTTGGTAACTTTCCTCTTGCATTTCCTCTGCTTCAAGTCTATCTGAAGTTTTGTTCACATAGCTTGTTTTTTTTCCCCTATTCAATCAATCAAAAATTATTTTTATTCCATACAAGTTTATAGTGTCATGGTTTTATGAAATTATTGGAATATTTTGGAAGTTTCCAATCCAAAACAATTGTAGTACTTGGTGGTGTGGTGTATTAGTGGAATAAAGTAGTTTAAGAATTATGTGATAACTGGGCTGTGTCATGTGGAGTAGTCTTAATAGCAGTCTATCTTCTGGTCATACCCTTTATTAATCTAACATCATCTTAACTAATGCAAGCAAATCTAAAATGTTTTTATCCTAATAGCTAATAACAGAGATAAAACGGGAGATCAGAAAGAAAGAAATCGTGCTGAAAGAGAAGACTTCCTTTTTGGTAAATGAAACTCTTAACAATACGGAATATGAAAAGAAAATTTCTTGTGCTGAGCGGGAAGCTACCAGCCTCCGAAATGAGTATCAAACTCAGGATAGTTACAGGGCTCAGCTGCAGGATGAGGTAAGGATGTTCAGAAAAAACAGTTCAGAAAAACAGACTGAAACTATAACTTCTGACTAGATGGAGGAAATACAGGAATACCATTTGCTTTTCTCTGGTTTTAGACTATCCTCTTAATAATTCAAAAAAATATCTGTTCTTCTTAGTCTACTCATGATTATTAGGATCTGAACCCTCAACTTAATCCTTTCATTGACAGTGTTGAAGAGATTAGCTTGTATTCTCTGTTGTTTTGCTATAAAATGGATGAATTTGCTTTTAAATGGTGTAACATGTAGACTGCGGTATTGTATAAAGATGAGAGAAATCTCTTCCAGATTCCAAACAATTCTTGTCCTGTGCTGTCAGAAGTGAGTGTTGATGGCCCTTGTAGTCAGGTTAAAATTCCTGAAAAAAACCCCAAACACTTTCAAAACCCAAACACTTTCACATGGCTTTCTAATCAAGAGGCAGTTGGATAGGGCTGCCCTGTGACCAAGCCATGCTTTATGCTGTCCATACTTACTCTGTTACTTGTATTTAATCTGCACTTTATCAGTGCAGCTCATTCCTAGCTTTATTACTTAAATGCCCATAGGAGTATTTCTAAGAGGTGATTCAAGTCTCATGGCTCTGTTGAGAAGGGATACACTTGTATTACCTGAGTAAGTTTTCTTTTAACAAGAAAATGGTAACACTGGGCTACTCAGCAAGCTTAGTGATTATTTATTTTTTAAAAAAAAAAACAAAAAAACACAACCTCCTGCATCTGCTATTGCCTTAACTTTGGACAGCTTTTCTGTAGCAGGAGGTTCATAAACTGATATCCTAATTAAACTGTAGGTAGCTCAAACAAGGTGTAGACTATTAGATTACCCTATAATTCACACAAACTTGAGGGTTCACAGAACTGGTAGGTTTTCATCTCTAAGCTGTGAGATTCTTGCTCAAAGTTTTTCACAATTAATACGACATTATGTGATAATGAAAACATACTGCCATTATTAGATGTTAGAACATCTGTGGCATACAAGTGAGAGGGAAAGAAACAGACTTACAGTTCAACTGCCAGCTTGTGACCTCCCAGTTTCTCATTCTGGTACAGAGAGAGACCTGCTATATATACTCTTCATCAGGTTTCTTCATCTGTGAAAGTGAAGACAATTACACTCACACTGTTAAGTGATACTGTGAAGACTAATGAGCTACTAATTGTAAAGTATTCCTATCCTGTTTAACGAGTGTATGCCATCATGTATTTTTTACCAGATTAAATGGCTGTGTATTTTGACACAGTGCTCCTTAATCAAAATAATTTTATGTACCTGACAAAGTTTGAATTAGAAATGTTTATTAGATATATAATGGTATCCATGTTCATGAGTCAGCTGTGCTCTATAAAACCATGGTTCCACTTACACAGATGCTGTTGGGCAAAAATTGCAGCCCACAGCACCTTCATAATTCATTCTGTATTCTCAGTTATTAAGTATTTTGTCCCAGTATTCAGATTATGTAAATTAGTCTATTGAGTTTACTAGCTGTGCCGATTTACAGCACCTCAGAATTTGTAGCACTTCCCATTTGGAAAACACTGTTAAAAAGAAATGGAATACTTTCCAATAAATAGGTCCCTTACAATTTTAAATATCCTAACATTTACCAAAGTAACCAAGAGCTTGATTGCTCCATTTTGTAATTTATTAGCTGGACACTTTGAAATCCACTGTGGACAGAACTGCTTCTGATCTAGAGTCTTTGAGAATGCAAGTAACCAATCTGAAGAAAGAAATTCAGAAAAAACAAGCTAGGTAAGAAACAGACCTTTAAAAATGGCATGTGTAAGGATTAGTAATGTAATCAAATCCTTGAGCTAGCAAAGAACCTTAAATAGTGTTGATGATGAAAGCTTCCAACTTCATGGTTACTTCATGTCCTGCATAGTTTCTGGCACTGGGCAATTTAGGAAATACTCCTGGGAATCCTTGTTTTTAAAAGGTGTGAAAAAATCAGTTAGAGCCTTGGTTAGCATAGGTTCCAGTTTAGCCTGCTTTGTTAGGCAACTGCTCAGTAAGGTACGCTGCTTGGTTTTAGCAGTGTTGCATATGCAACATGCATTTAACTTGTTAAATCATGTAATTTTATTTAGATTAAGCTTTCTTAAAGAAAAAAATGCAAGTCTTTCCAATAAGCTGAAGCTTGTGACTGAGGAGACACTCAGTTCAGAAGACAAAGCTATGAGGATGGAAGAAATACTAAAGGAAGAAGAAAAAAATGTCAAGGTAAAATGTTTTTCATGGTTCCTGCAAATGAGGATTCATTTGAATTCGCAAGCTCTACCTAGAACAAACACTTACAGATTAAAATGGAATGTAAGTGTTAATATGACATGTAACTGTTTCATCAAATGATGAAGTAACGTGCACGTAGATATATCAGCGTCTATGTTGGGAAAACTCCGGAGGAAAATAAGTGGTCCTAGTAATTCAGAAGATGAGTGTCCCCATATATTGACATAGGATACTGGAACTCTCATTGTACAGATGAGATATAAAACCAGTATTCTGACTGCATCTGACAGCAGCTAAAAGCTACTTACAACTTCTTGGCTAAATTGAAATAAAAATTATTTACTGGAATGTGACAAGTTTTGTTACAAAGATATAGTAATATTTTGCTTCTGCTTTGTAACAATACTGAAAAATTTCAAAATCTTGTATTTTGCATAGCTCTTTTGGGAGTTAATGTCTCCAAACATTATGTTCTATGGGCTGCTAAGGAGCAAGGGTCCTTGAACTTCTATCAGTTTCCCATCACTAAGGTTGTTAAGGAGCCAGAGTCTTACCAGGATGACTTTTCAGTAACATCACCACTGAAAACTTCTTGGCTTTCGTAAAACACCACCAAAACTTATAAACCTGCAAAGAGCTATGATTTTGGCAAACTGAGATTAAAAAAGATTTTGAAGTCTTTTAATCAGATTTGGCTGGCCTAGTCTTCTATTCATTATTTTAATTCTACTACATGATACTCTGATACATTTATCTTGTGGACTATTAAATAATTACTGGCTCACTTTAGATCTCATTTTCATGATGAATAAAGATTATGATCTGGGAAGCTATAACATGGTGACTATTTTTTTAACGTCTGATAATACTTTTTTTAATTAAAAACCCATTTCTTGTGTTGCAAATAAAGTATAGGAATAAAAAAATATCCTAATTCATTATCATCTGATGAACTGCAAAGGGATTTTGAATAAATGCAGTGTTGTAATGCAGTCATCTGAACTTTCCTGCATTTCAGAAAATGTTTCTACTGTTTTGTCACGTTGCTGCTAATTCTCTTAAAGTATTTTACTACTTAGCTTCTGACTGAACTTGATACAAATATTTTTTTACATTTTACTGGATAATTGAGTACTGGCTATGCTGAAGCTTTCTTTACTGTAAGATGATCAGGTTAAATTAATGTGACAGCAGGTGTTCCCACACAAGTGACAACAAAGCTGTATCTGTGCATACAGCGGTATACTTTTTCTTTTTTGCTATTGTTTCCTATAGCATGTATGTGAAATAATCCCTTGCCATAGACTGAACATTATTTTTCAAACTTTTTACCTCCACAGGCATTAACTGTACATTTTAAATATACATACAGAAACTAGAGGGGGGATATCTTTCCTTTATAGAGAGTTTCTTAATTTACAGGCCTTCCTTACCATTTTGGTTTTTCAGATAACTTGAAAACAAGTTGGAATGATATAACATTTCATTATAATTAAAACCTTATTTGCTTCCCCTTAAGACTGTTGCCAGGGTGGCGAAACCATTAGCAGGGTTTCTCTACTCGCATCTGTGGCGGATAACCTAAGATGACATTGAGCTTGGCAGCTCCACAGCTTCGGGGTAATATTTTAACTAGGATGAACTGTTCTTGAACAATGCCTGTAATGTATTAGTCAGAAGCATGCTTTCCATCACCATTAGACACACATGGCTCTTTGCTGCATCTATTAATTTACTGTGAAGAGATATTTACAGGAACAATGTGGATGAAATGTCACAGTTTTGACGTTTTAGTTCTGTGATGCTTCTCCCTCTTCGATCTGTGGCAAAACACTGTTGCACAGTGAAGCTTATTGAATATCTTATCTCTATTAACAACCTCACTTAAAGGGAGAGAAGTAATTTCTATTAAATAAATCAACTTATATATGCAAGAAAGACTACAAAATGAAGGTTAAATTGTGATCCGGTTTTAGTAGACAAATTCATAATTGTCATTAGCTTCGGACATACAGATCAGAATTCGGCACGTACATAAAACGGTTTACTTCTGGAATTAAATTCCTTTGTTCAGGCATGATCCATAGCCCACTGATATAAGTGTAAAATGCTGCAGGCTGTAACGATTTCATATTAAACTTACACCTGCTTTTTACTTCCCGAGTTCTGGATTTGGAATTGCACTTACAGCAAGTTCAACTACAAAACCAAAATTACTTGGTAGCACGTGATTATGAACTCTTGGAGAAGAAGTTAAGTCATCTTTCACTAAAGCCAGCAGGATTGTTCACAAGCAAATTTCACAATGTATACAAATAAAAACCAAGAATAAGCACATTGTTAATCAAAGTACAAAAGTGAATTCTAAGGTGTTTTGTTATATTAATTTAAATGTGCATCTGTACCATACTTGTGCTAAATGTAGTGAGTCTTCCAGAACAGGATTGTTCTCAAAGGCAGCAAAACGTGATGCCACGTCACTCATTTTAGTGATGTACCTTACAGGAAACCAGCATGCTGAATGGCCTGAGCTTGGGTTGGGGGTGGGGTGGGGGTAGCGGGGGGGTGGTAGGAGGGAGGGAAAGAATAAAGTTATCTTCTTTGTTAGGATTATAAAAAGAAAAAAACTTCAATTTTCTTTGTTTTCAGTACGTTTCAGGTTACCTGAAATGTTCAGCATTGTCTTACTATAACAGACCTACTAAAACCTCATTTCCTGTACCAATTTAGGTGTTAATGGCAACTTACCTCTGAGAGTAAGGAAGTGATTTTAAAATGTGTAATTAATTTTTTCAAACAATATTATTCCAAACCTAAATAAGCACACATATGTATGTGCATGTGCATGCACACAGAGTTACAAGTTTTAGTAAACCATTTGAAAAGCTTTGTATTATATTTCTCCAAATACTCACATGTAATAGAAGCAATAAGGAAGGTTTTTTGAAAGGATGACAGGAATTTAGTTTTCTGAAAGGCTGAAGAGAGTATTATTCCCATAATGGAGAAAAAAAAAAGGTCATGTAATAGTAGGGTAGGATCCAAGTTAAAAAAAAATAGAAAAAACAACCCCTTTATTTTCTCTGTAAGTCAAAGAATTTTCTTGCCAACCATTTGAAAGACCTATGAAATTCTGTGTTCATATTAATGGATATAGTATTGAAATTTTTAAATCTTCCTATATATGATTAGTAAAGGCAAATAATTCCTCAGAAATTACTTCTTATGGGATTAATTACTTCTTACTACTTAATTACTTTGTCACCAGGAAAAAGAAACAGAAGTGAACCAGTTAAAAGAACTATTTTTCAAGAAGACTCAAGAATTAAAGGTGCAGAAGGATAAGGAGAAGTGTGTTCTAGCAGAAATTGAGGGAAGTCGAACATCACTTAAAAATCTTCAGAGTCGACTGCACAGACTTGATGCAGATGCATTAAAACAGCAAGAATTAATATATAACCAGGTAAAATATTAATGTACTTTTATACTATGATTGTTTCTTTGGTCTCATGAAAGTAAATTGCTTGAGTTCTGTAATCTTTGTCAACATCTTTCTTACCATTTTGGAAATGCCATGCAGTGTAATTTGAAGTCTGTATTTCTGTCTCAAGATGCACGGATAAAATTGAAATAACTGAAACTTGCTGTAGTAGCACCTACGTTATGTGCTTGTGTATTTCATTACTTTTTGGGTCTGCTGCTTTTCCCACTAATTTCTCAAATCAGCTCTTTTCTTTGATCCCTCTGAACCACAGACACCTCAGGGTAAATTTTTAAAGCAATACAAGAGGTACATGCCAAAATCCTGTTATTTACTAATTGGATTTTGTGCATATTTCCTATGCACCACTTTGAAAATTTGCTTTTATATCAGCATCCACTGGTAACAGCAAGATGGTAACTCCACTGTAAGCCTCCCTACAGCAGACTGTGCTGAGTATGCTTTGTTACTCTTCTAGAAGATTACTCCTGAACCATCACTGCACATCAAGTCATCTAAGAACATTTTGCTAATGAGGTCTATAAGCCATAAATTATTATAAAACAATAGCTTAATTGGGTGACTGTCCTAAAGCCAACATTTAGATCCAAGTTTATATCCAGTGTTTTAGCTTTATAGGAAGGCTATAATTGCTTATCTCAGACTATTAATTCTCTTAAAAATTATTTTAACAGGATTTTTATATTCAGCAAGTACAGAGACGTCTGTCACGGTTAGAAGGAGAGGTTAATGCAGATGAAAAACAAGTTTTGGAAGCAAAAGTTGCTGAACTTAAGAAAACCTTAGAAGAAAAAAAAAATGTGTATGATGTTTTACGTGCACAGCACAAGAAACTTGAGGTAACTTCCTTAGAACATCAGGTTGACTGTGTAACATCTAGAAACCTCCGTGAATTAAGTAAATATGGTCTTATTAATTAATAACTTGGTATTAGATTAAAAGATACCTGAACGTTGTGTAACCCATGCGGAACACTTCATACGTTCCCTATACCTTCCAGAAACATAGGTCATTACTGCACAACTGAGGCACCTTAGCAGGAAGACAAGCATTGAAATGTTGGACAGGCGAGCTTAGCTTTCATTTCAGAATGTGACTGACTGCTTGCAAATGTCTGAATTTATTGTTAGGACAATGTAGAAATAGGAGAATGTTATTCTGTGATGCTACTACTTGCCTTCATATTTTTCACAAAATTACAGTTACATTTAAAATTGCACAAAGTAACATTACTGAACTGAAGGGACAGTATTTGAGTTAGGTGACCACATCCTGATATGTAATTCAGAAATACTATTTTTCTGTCTTTATTCCCATGAGAGTTTTCTGTATATATGCTTGTTCTCTGGTTTTCCACTATCCAGTGACCGTCATTAATTCTCTAAAAAATGCACTTACCTGTCCTGTAGAAATGAACCAGCACCTTTTGAAATCTCTTTTCAAAGAGAAACCATACAAAGACTAAAGTCAGGCTTTTAATAAAACATCACAGCTGGTTTCTCAAAGTGATAGTTAAGAAAAAATTTGATCAATTTAGAGAGGGGAAGAAACTGCTCCTAGGAGATCCATGCAATAACAAGGCTTAATGTTGGGCAACTGGTGCCCACACTTCAGTTTTGAGGAGATGCAAAATTTGAGCTGTGGGTATAATCAAACATTGAAGCACACCTCCAGGAATTTATTCATACTCTGCAGTATTATCAAAGACAGATGGTTTTATGAAAATGAACTACAAATATCAGTCACGGTCAGACACGCTCTGATATTTATTTTTTTTTTTTTTTTCCTACCTAGACCAAAATACATGATTATATTAGAATTGCCTTATTGGCTGAAAGATCTATATTGTATAAATAATAATTACTATACTCCAAATGAAACAATGACATTAATATTGCAGCAGCACTCTGCATGAGGACTGCAGGGCTCTAGGTACTGTTTGCAGAGCAGCATATGGACACAAGATGATCATGGTTCCTGGTTCCAGGACTTAAAAATATCTCATTTAAAATTAACTGGTAGCTTTTGATGCGAACTACATTTGCTGAAATAAATTAAACATAACTTATTTGGAAACAGAGCGATGTCCATTTCATCAGGAGAGCAATGGATAAAACAGGAGAAGAAACAAGTGGTATGATGATCAAGATAAATGAACTAAACCTTTTCAATGAGAGATCTGATCAAGAGTTAAAAAAAGCTAAAGCCATTAAGCAGGTACAGTATTATTTTGCAACTTTACTAATACAAGACACATTTGTTTCTTTGTTTGCTTTTTAAAACACATTAACTCATGACTTGATTCGAAGGCTGTTGTCTGCCTCCCACAGTGCTACATCATTATATCCGTAAGAACCCCCTTTGTAGTTTCTTGACTTAGACTTTCCTTCCCAAACTTTGAAGTCGCTTTCGTCACTGTTATCTTACTAGGCAAAGTGTTGCTTCTCCTGTGTACGTAGCATAAAGTTTCTTTAGGTTATCAGTTTAATCACACTCTATTTGTACCACAATATCCACCTGGTCAGTGTTTTTATTCTGAGAAATGATTGCCTTTAAAATAGAAAATGTATTTACTATTCAGGGACATCTTTACCTAGCATTGAATTTTTATTCTCCATCTGTGATGCCAACAACTAATAAGTTTGGCACAGCTTTGTTATTAAATTGCGGGGCTTTTTCCAGCAGATGGTTTGGATCTATCTACATTCTAATTTAAGGTATTAGAAATAAAATGGAAGTCTTCCTCCCCATATTTTGATAAACAGAAAAAAACCAGTTCCCAGTCCTCTATTTACTGCAGATTTTTATTCTCTAGCTCTAGAATAAGCTCTAGCCTTCCTAAAAGAATCACAAAGGTAGTAGAACAGTACAGGGTCTAAGCAGCAGGGGGAAGTTTTGCTCTCGACTTAACTGGTGCATTTGCTCCTCAATGAAAACTCTCCCTAACCTGGAGCGTTTTCTTTGGGGATGAAATTCAGGGGAACAAAAGAAAGAAGCTGATGCCATAAAAGAACTCAGAGAAGAAATGGTACAGTGTTTGGGATCCGTAACAGATTTTTTTTTTTTTTTTTTTTTAATGATTCAGAGTGTTTGCCTGCTAATGAATTTCACCACTTGCTGCTTTTCATGAGTTTTAGTGTATATAAATTTGCTCATATAACATGACAGAATCTAGAACATATTCCAAGACAAGTTACAGTGGTTCAAGTGAGATTAAGCGCGTCAGAAAGTTTCTCGTAAGGTCTGCTTAATTTCTTTGAAACCACCTTTATAGTCTTACCATTCACAATGCTAACTGAAAGCAAGCTGCAGATGGCAAAGTCTAACAACCCATAACTCCGTCTAAATTAGAAAGTCTGATGAATTTGTATAAAACCATCCAGGAAACAATCTACCCCTATCACACTCACCATGTAAACTGTTAGCAAATGAGAGACTGAGAACACTTAAATGCAGAGCAAAATGTCTTACAGTCGTATATATAAAAGATAAAGTAATGACTTTTAATAACTGTTATAAATACCTTAATTAAAAACAGCGCTTTCTTATTTTGAGACCTTTTTGGCATTTATTAGGAGATGATGGTTGAAGATAATCTCTTAAAACTAGAATTGAACCGTCTTCGAGATACTCTCTGTAATAAGACAGAGAAAGTTCTAACACTGGAAAAACAAAAAGTGGAGTTAAAGAAAGCCATAGCAGAAAGAACTGAGGAAATTAAGATTCATAAGGCAATGCTGGATTCCCAGATAAGACTTGTGGATCAGGAACGGCAACGCGTAAGGTAACTATTCTTACATAAATTAAGCTCGTAACTTTTATTGACTGTATTTTACGTGGGGACTTACTGAAAAAGAGAAATATTTCATGCAATTTCACCAATTGGAGAAATTGAGGGTGAAATAAATCTTACTCAAAAGTTATATACTGAGACAGTTGGGGTTAGCAAGAGATCCCTTCTCTGAAAACCAGCCTACAGCTTTAACAACTTGGTGAACACAAGATTACTGTTTATTCCGTTAGTGACAATCTTCCACAGTACTGAGAGGAAACCTCAGTTGCAGACATCTTTTTGAAGTAACTGTCATATGCGTTTTTCAAAATAACCAGGAAATGTGAAATCGGTGTGTCTGGAGGTATGACAAAATATTTGAAACAGAGGAGTTGTTTTTAAAGAGGATTTACTCTGAACTGCTTGATAAAACTGATTTCTTTGACTGACACAGTGAGTTGGTTTGGTTTGGGTTTTTTTGCCTTTTTAACAAATGAACTCTCCATTATGTGGCCTATATAACAAAATTAAATCTTCTGGATTATGTATGTGCCCTCTTATAAAGCAACCACGTATGAAATAACTTTCCCCTTCTGTAATAATCAGTGCAAAGTATTTGGGACAGTTTTAGCTCTGAAATCCCAGTATCTATATGCAGCCAAAACCCAACGCTTCAGCAGCTGAACTGCTGAAATCGGGCAGGCTTTTTATTCCCTCCTCTGCTAACCACACCCCACACAATAGGAAATTAGAGTGATTTAGTGTGACTAAAGCTTAACTGCTCCACCGACTGTGTGGCTTCTTTCCTTTGATAATTACACAGCTAATTGATACTGCCACGTAATTTGATTTGGGGTTGTTGCATACTGTTGCTTACGCTCATCTAGTAGTGGCAATATTAAGATAATATCAGCAGGGGGCATCTTGTGCAGCTGTAGGATTTAAATGCCAAACCTTTAAAATTTTGGGGGAGGACTGTGGCACAGCCTCCCAGGATGCAGTGATGTGGAATATGAAAATAAATTTGGCTCAGTTTAGAACTGCGAGAGAAGTGCAGGTATCCAGAAAAACGGACGACTGTGGCTGGGAGAATACAGAAAGGAACAAAGAACAGCAGCAGCACAACTGCTGCCCTGCCTGCCTCCCGGCATGTGGGCAGACTGCTGGAATAACACCAGTAATTTAAAATGCCATAGCAAGAACTGCCCACAGAACACTACCAAACACTTTCTCAACCCGTTTTTTTTTTTCCCCAAATAAATCAGTGCTGAATTTCAAGATCGCCTAAATAAAATAGATAAACTGAGATGCAGATACGAAATTCTTACTGTTGTCATGATGCCACCTCAAGGAGAAGAGGAGAAAACTCACACCTACTATGTAATTAAGGTATTTTATTAACATAATTCATTATAATTCAAGTATTTAAGCTATAGATTTCCCTGGGCTCTATTCAAGTAACTAAGACAACCTCCTTGCCTACCACTTACTTTCAGTCTAATTGTTTTACATTATCTGACACTGGTTATTTAAATGATACTGCAATTTCACATAAATCTCTGTGGTCCGTCCTACTGTCGGTGGAGCCTTAATTTTGAGCAGTTCGAAAATTTTCATTTCAGTGCTCGTTAATTTACAAAGACGCAAGACGTACTGGTCATGTGGTAATCCACTGTAAACTGAAAACAAGTTTATCACAGTTTTACATGATCTTAAATTCTTCTACCCTTCAGAGTTAATATTAGGTATTTATTTCACCGTATGGCGTTTATACCTTGAAAATATCAGCTTTCCTCTTTTACTTATCAATCACTCTATGCATACTTCAGCTTTTCCTTGCAGGGGGTGGGGGTGGGGGGGAATCAGTCTTTATCCATAATGTAATACCTTGAGTCTGGAACAAGAATCTATTATTTTTGATCTCCACAAACTGGAGATACTGTGAGATCCAGCACTGCAGAAGACCCTCAGTAAAACCCTTGTGGTCACTGGGTGTATAACCTCTACAACTATAGAGATTTTTTTACTGCATCAGATTTTCTGAGGGGCTATAGAAAATACTTCCCTTCACCAGCTGGCTGTGTTTCTTAAATCTCACCGATCAGATAAATGAAGACTTTCACGTGAGTAATTCCTAGACAAACTGAATGATTTTTTAACACTATTCTCAAATCTCAACTCTTACTTGGATTTTGTGGGTAAGGGAAACAGATGTGAAGCATGTGCTGCAGTTCAGGTCAGCAGTGCTAATCAGGACCTTGTGAGCTTAGATGGAGAGGCAGATACCTATAATGAAATGCACGTGGATGAAGTACCTCAAAGAACTTCCAATACTGTAAATAACCACTCCTTCCAGTTACCTGGTAACTCAAATCTCAGTTCAAGCCTGACAATGCAGATAAGTCCCACACCTACCTAGGATTTTAACCCCTAAATATTGCAGGGTGGTTTTTCTGTATAATTAGCCTAATTTTCAGTATGTGTGCAGTCACCTAAAAGATCAGTTTTATTTACAGGCTGCACAGGAAAAGGAAGCACTTCAACGTGAAGGTGATGATTTAGATGCAAAGATCTGCAAAGCTGAAAAAGAAATTGTAGCTCTGGAAAACACTTTGTGCGTACTTAATAACTGCAACAGCAATTACCGAAACTCTTTCAAGGAAGTCACTGAGACAGGTATGTAAAATAGAAATCACTATTAGCTGTGCGAGTTACAGATGATGGTGTAACTCAGGTACCTAGCAGGGAAATTCCATGGCACAAAAGAATGAATGACGGAGAGAGACTGAACTGATAGTAGCAAAAGGGAGTGTAATTTACATGCTACTGTGAATAGTTGAGCAGAATAAGCACAGAAGAAAGTGCAGGAATGTGTAATTAAGTAATATTTACAGTATTCTATCCAATTTATGTGAAAATAAGCCTATATAAATTTTGTAAAGAATTCTAAGTAGGAACAGTCAGAAGAGGCAAAGCATAAAGACAATTACTGGGGGAAAAGAAGTTATTACTGGGAGGAGTGCCCACTGAAGTATGTTGTCTAGTGGATAAAACTTTGCACAGTACAAAGAGCACTACTTTCTCTGTAGTGCCGCATCACACACAACTACTAAATCAAATTACAGAAGCAGGACAAGCTGTGCCACTGCTGGTCTTCTTGTGGTAGACTGAGCTAGCTTGGGCATAAAACTATACCCAGAGCAACTATACAGGCAGCTTAAGTACAGGTACTCTGGTGATGAAGGGCGATCCCTTAGCTATACCACCATTATCTCTGATTTTTCACATGGAAGGGGGGAAAATTAGTAACCTGTCATCTGGGAAACTGAGGAACAGTAAAACTTAAGCTGCATTATCTTAGTGTAGTGTCAGCAGATTTTTAAATATGGACTACCTAACTGCAGGTTTTTGGATATTGGAAATTCCTCAGAATTCTGGAAAACGTCTTCATTTGTTCTTTCTGTTGCCACTTTGACTTCATAAACTTGCTCTCCTTCAGTGGAACTTTGTTTAGCTTATAAAAAGCATCACCACGAGAAATTACATAAACTCAATTCTAGAAAATATTTGTGCCCTCTGCTGGCTCTGGAAACAGTAGCTCTTAAATCATTCTTTCTCAGGAAGCCACTTACTTTTTCACAGTGATTTGAAATTAGGAGTATTTAAAAAAAACCAAAAACCTGAAACCTTGAGGTCTCTGTAATACTCCCAACACCAATACAGTAATACTCTGTGATGCAGTTACTTTACAGTGCAACTTAAAATGAAAATTGAGTTGTATACACTGCTTGTCCAGCATTAATGCTGCCTCATTGTTTGGGATCACAGGTGAGGAATGTGAGGAAAAATTGAAACTAGAGGAGGAGAAAAGGGCTGCTGATGAAAAATACAGATACAAACGAAGACAGATCAAAGAACTTCGGGAAAATCTCCAGGTATAATGGAAGGAAAAGTTCCCGTCAAACAAAGGCTGCACTATGTAGCTAAATCCATGCAAACCATCCTATTGAAAGAACAGGAAACTGTGGGACAAGCTTTTGCCTGTTCACTTTTATATCCTATGCTTTATATAAATGGATACGATTTTTTAGAATGCCTTACCTCTCCTTTCAAAAATGGATTGCTTATTTGAATTTTCTTGAATCACAATGAAACACCAGGCTTTTCAGTCACATACAGCTAGAAGTTTCAAAATGCCAGATGCATGTTGACAGATGCCCTGTTCTGGCACCCAAGAAAGCAGTTGTGGTTTTGTGTATCATCCTATCCAGTACTGCGGAGATTGAAATCCACACATCTTGTGTCCTCTGGCATCCAGGTCCCCAGATTCTTCTAGGATAGCATATTCTGTTTTATTAGCATTAAGGGTGCTTCAGTTTAAACAAACAGTACTAAGATAGATAAATAAAGCAAGCTAGCTGACTGTTAACTTAGGCTGAGCACTAACTGCAGGTAAAGGATAGCTTGTGTTGAGGCTTCACATTAAGGACTGACTTACTCCTGGTTCCCTTTGTTATCAAAAAGCCATTTGGCCTTAAGAACACCCCTTAAGTCTGATGTGTGACATCTTAGTTAAAATTTTCTTAGGCAGAGGAAATCAAAGGCACCCTGTTATATCCCACACCATTATTCTAAGCCCTGAGTCACTGGCTGCAGGTCAACAAACATTCCTATTGCTTATCGTACCACTACAGAACATGTACCTTACTTAAGAAATAACATCTCTGCAATTGAAGAAGAGGGATGCACATCTTCATCAGGGAGTAAGTCCTGGGACACAATGAGGTGTTAAGGCATACCCTTTCCTGCCTTTTAATTTATTTTTTGAAAAACAGAACCACCCTTACACAGCTGATTTTATTCATTCCAGGCAAAGGTATCCACCTCTTCCCACGGGAAACAATGTTATTTTTCTTAGGATAGCTTGCACTGGTAAGTTGGTACTGTGTCAAGTAAATTGTTTGTAGACATTGCTCAGAGGCACATCTGAAAATACATACTTCTAACTTCATTAACAGAACCTTAAATTTTAAGATATGTGAATTACCTAGTGCTCTCTTTATCCAGGTATTTATCCACTAAACAGTCTGACAGGCAGAAAGTTTTGAGTTATCGTTAGTGCTAATTTCTTGAGCTACACTTAGAACCAAATAGTAGTGATAACAGCCCCTTCCACAAAGTAATACAAAAAGTGAGAGGATATCAGCACTGCTTTATAAACTAACACTACTGTTCAAATGAATTTGCAGAGCACGGAAAAAAAATTGGATGTGGTACTGAAGCAGGAGGCCCTCTTCCAAGAGCAAAAGAAGGAAAAACAAGCTCTTATTTTGCAGCTGAACAAAGACATAGAAGAACAGAAGCCAAAACTAGAGAGGGTTATAAAACAGGTTTGTATATTTATTAATATATTTATTAATGACAACTTCTAACTTTACAGTGATAGAGAGTAGTATGGTTAAAAACCACAGAATTTAAACTTAGCAGGTTTCTGAAAGAGTGCTGCATTTTCATAATAGCAGTGCTTTAAAAATATTTGTGTTAAGTGTTCCAGGCTATCCAGAGAAATTCAGTCTCTGAAAAAAACTAGAACAGAAACACAGGAAGAAAGAGACATTGATCTTCGTGAATTGAAAAGCTTCAACAGAACCATCGACAAATTGTTAACTGATGTTCTAGAAGCAAATCCTGATTTAACAACACCCTTTCAAATGTACTTTCACCAGGTGAGCTTTCCAGTTAACTGCCACCAAAATCTTGACTGACAGCTCTGGTCTACAGCTAAGTGTCTTTCAAGGGCAACTCCTAAATTCAACAATAAACTATACTTGGGGTAAAAAAGGAAAAAGTCTAAATCTGCTTTCAACATCTCTTCAAATACAAAGGATTATAAACCCTCCTTCTAGTATACAACCATTAAGTTGACTTTTTTTTCTTTGCACATTTTCTAGTCCAATCTAGACCTTCCTACAATTGCTTCTGCTGGTGGTAGTCAAAGTTCTCGATCACCATCCACGCAAAACTCACTAGCTTCTACCAGGTAAGTGCTACCGATGGGGTTTTTTGTTTTTTAAGTTAAAGTTTAAACCAGCAAAATTATTCCCTAAATGACAAAAATTCCTCACTCCTGAAGGTCTTCCCAATCTTTTCTCTACTTCCTGAGCACTCTATAAAAACTTTCTCGTTATATTGTCCCACCTTTGTGTACTAGATTTTTCTAGCACACAATTTAAGTTTAGCTCAGCATCATTTATTTTCAAATAAAACAGCAATTACAAAACAATTAAATTTACTTTTGCTAACTGTGCTCTAATTAAGAAGTGGTTTCACATTATAAAAGCACAGGTTTGAACTCCAGACACATTCTGCACTTGGTAATGTCAGCTCCCTTTCCTAATTAACTAGAGCAGAGACACACATGCTTTTACCAATACCTCTTTCCCCCATGTAACACGCTGCATCAGTTATGATCTAACACTCCCACAGGCTACTTAAGTGATCAGTGGTAATGTCTATGAAGATCCTTGTCAGGGATCTTACCTAGAGTAAACACTGCTGCTGGGTGGCTTTACTCTAAGCCACCATTAGCAGCTCTATCTTAGATAGAGGGATTTCTGTATAGTGATGAGTAAGTTTTTGTCTTTCAGATCCTCCAGAAGCTCAAGTTCACGCTCTAGTCAGACGTCGTCACTCACACTCAAAGTCATAGATCTGGGCTTGCTGATCAACACTCCTGCAGAAGCAGCTGCTGTTGGTTCACAGCCATCCAGCAGAGCTAGCACCTCCGACATTTATAAATGCAAAAAAAAGTCTTAAGTAATCTTCTGAAGGCCACAGTAAAGGCTTCACCATTGATTAATCTCTATCAGAAACATATGTTTTAACTTTCTTCTACAGTATGCAATAAAATATCTAGGAGAAATGTTAAGCGTATGTTTATATAACAAAATAAATTAACCTTTAAATTACTTTCTTGTTTTGCTGTTGGAGAACTACAGATCCTGAAAACCCTTCAGGAGTCATAATTCACTTCTATAATGAAAAGGAGAGTTAAAGCCATTAATATTCATGAACTGGTATCTTCGCTACTGTCAAATTACATTGCAATGACCCAGGAAAGAAAATGTATGCTTCATTTCAAGATCAGCCTTAACTATTAATCAAATAATCATCTCAGATCATATCTTAACTGAAAGATGACAGTCAGTAAAACTGTACTTTTTCTATTCAAAATTCACAGTGCCTTTTTTGCAACTGACCTAGATCTATGGAAGTGTAAAACTTGCAGCTGAAGTGCAATTAGTATTGCATGGTCTGGCAGGTGTTAGCTCCTTAGCATGTTCTGCCAGCCTCTTTGGAGCAAAACTTTTTCCACAGCAGTGCAACCACTGCCTTCAAGCTACCTGTAAAGCAAATACCTAATAACAACAAAACCAAGCAAAAAACAAAGGCCCACACTTGAACTTACCAACACAATAAAGTGTTCTAAAACTCTCTTTTTGTACTGCAGTTGTGTTTTGTTTTTTTCTTTTTTTTTTTACATTAGACTTGTTTGATGCATTTAGAGGATGTAATACACTTGCCTTCACAGACATAGGAGGGTTCCATTCACTTAAGCAGCTATATAACCAGTGCACCAGTATGAAACATCCCAGCAACACAAACAAACAAAAATCAAGACACAAAATTAATAAAAATTAAGAAAATTTAATGATCAAATGAGCTAGTATACATTGATGGCACATGACTTTCAGTTATCCCCTTTCTATAGCTGGAAGTTAAATTTGATACAAAAATATCAACAGTCAATAGTACCCCAGGGGACAAGAAAAACCAAACAAAACCCATCTGTTAAAGTGCGTATTTGATGTGAGTTAGAGCTAACTACAGTCCGGGGTATCAAAGGATTTCAACCCATCAGACAGAGACTAGTGTACAGGAACATCCCAAATTAAAAGCACAGGAAACGTAAACTTTAAATAATAACTGATATTTTATGCAAGATACCCTTGGATCTCTTTCCACCATACAACCTTTAAGAATTCTTTGACATTCTGCAAGACAGAACAAATTCTGCCTTTCCATCACTCTTCATATGCATTTCCTCAAGAGCTACTCAGATAGAAGTTCATCTAACTACACTCATCGGAACAGCATTTTCTTAGGTACTTCACTGCTTCTTCTGCTTACTTCCTTTCTCCCTCTCAAACTCAGCTATTTGATTGAATATGTTAACTAAGTTCTGGGGCAGGTTTCTTTTAATGCCACTTTCTGTTTGAGCTGCACCATTTAAAGACATCTCCTCGTCTGGTTCCTTTGCTTTATTAGTCTCCTCGTAACTTCTTTTCCTATTCTTATACTCGCTTTCATTTTTATGCTGACTGAACACATGCCTATCACTATCGTAACTTTTATCACCTTCTCGTAAGCAAGTGCTAGAATACGATCTGTACTTTCCCACCGACTTGCCAGAATAGTCACACCCTGGTGGAGACACATAATACCTCTCTTGACCTGAGCCATGTTTTTTAAACTGCTCTTTTCTCCCCTCTACATCCCTTTCTAATTTCCTGAAATAATGCATCCTGGGTTTATCATCTGACTTATGATGTGAACCTGAAGGACCCCTCTGACTGGAGAAAAATCTATCTGTTTTACTGTATTTTTCAGCTTTGCTACTACTTGGCAGAGTTCTGGAGCTACTGTAAGAATCTCTTGAATCTTCAGACCTACCTCCAAATGTGTCTTCATCATCACCTGAAGTCCTCGAAAAAGAACAGTGTCTGTCTTTCTCTTTTGCCTCTGTTTTTGGACACACTAAGCTGTCCTGCCTTTCCAGTAGTTTTTCCACTTCAAAATTCTGGTTAAGAAAGGAAGCAGAGGTATCAGCCGGAGGCGAATACCACTCCTCTTTCCTAATCTGATCTTTATAATGGGAAGAAGCTCTAGATGAGCATTTTTTGGAGCTGTGGGCAGACTCTGATCTATTCCGACGTTTTTTCCTACGTTTCTTGTGATCAGAGGAAGAGGAGGAAGAAGAAATTGATACATCTGATGAAGATTCACTTGAGGAGGAGGAGGACGAGGAAGACGACGTTGATACTTTCCTTTTTTTCTTCAACCTAAAAAAATGTAATTAACCTGTGAGATAATCTTCAGTATCACGCAAAAATTATATGTAGAAAGCAAAACCGTACTCCCCAGAGTTTGGCTGAGATTAGACTGTAAGGCATGAATGGAAAACGAGAGTGACCTGGCAAGACAATTTCAAGTGTCATTTCTTTTTGAAAAAATTAAGATTAAATCCACCAAACAGTTTGTTATAAAAAGGCAGCTTTCCCAGTTTAATACGGCATTACACTTTGCAAATACTTCAAATTGCAAAGTATTTTTTTAACAACTTCTCTTCCACATATATCTTCATTAAAGGTTATATGCACTAAAGAACACTACCCACAAAAAAAAATTCTGGAGGAAAAGCAGCTTACCTAGGTAGAAATCCTACCTAGCCCACTGTTGGACAATCTGTTTGGAAATAGATTGTTCATAGTCTTATCTGCACTTACTGCCACATAATCAGTATACTGAATATAACAAAGTTACCTTTTTTCTTCTTTTAAGAGCTTACGCAATTTTTCTGCACTTGTTTCTACTCTCTTTTCTTTCTGTCTCTCTTCTTTGGCAGCTTGTTTCTCCCTCATTTCCAAAGATTTCTTTTTTGAACCCAAGCATCATAAAAAAATTACATTAAAAGTGTTAACACAGGTATTTTTCCCCCATGTCCCCAACCCCATTCAAATGTATAATTACACCAGGGATGTTTTACCAGGATTCCCAGATCAAGCATGAATTAATATTGTTCAGGAGTTTGGCATTAGCCATTGTGATAATCAGGGTTACATTAAGGACCATATTGCAGTTTTTATTCCATTAAAAAATATATTTGACCAGCCATTGCAGTGGTACCCGTGATCCAGCACACCGTGAAGCATGGAGCCCAAAAGGTATAGATAGAATATGCAAGAAAAA
This sequence comes from Sagittarius serpentarius, assembly GCA_034782735.1. Classification (NCBI taxonomy): domain Eukaryota; kingdom Metazoa; phylum Chordata; class Aves; order Accipitriformes; family Sagittariidae; genus Sagittarius; species Sagittarius serpentarius. The sequence goes on from JAVKLA010000084.1 coordinate 33,879,519, forward strand.
CACAGTATTATCAAGATGGAGAAAAGAAGAAGAAAGAAAAGAAAAAAAAAAAAAAAAAAGAGAAAAGTTTGATGGAAAGTACCATTATTGTAGTTTACAAGTAAAACATGGCAGAACCCATTTTAAAATATATTCAAGTTGGCCATGTTTCAATACAAACCGTTTTGTAACAATTTCACAGACCAGTTTGATGCATAGTTTACGTAAGAAATCACGTTCCAAGGGTTTGTTGGTGATGAGCAGCACCAGATGTCAGATACAGCAACAATGGTCCAATTCAGAAGAAAATGCATTAGAGAAAAACATATAATCAGTATTACAGGAAAACATACTTCAGTGTTCTTTCTGCCATTCTAGGACAACAGTGGTAGTATCAGACTTACGTATTAAAATACAGGTAAACGCAGAAGAGCATCTCGCCAGATAAGTAATACTTAAACTACTTAAGTCTATCGGAGATCAGACTTCTGCCATCTACAGCCCTAAAGAGTAGCTCAATTCATATTCAGAGTGAGCAGAAAGCCTGATTATCGTTTTCAAAACTTAGCAACTGTCTTAACAGATAGAATCAAGGAGACCCTTAATTGCAGTTAAGGCTATACAAACCAACAAACAATAGCTAGCAGCATGGTTTTTATCTGCTGCATCAGTCACCCACTATACCAGGAAAACACTAAAGGAGAGTAAAATTTATCTCCTACTTTCTCAGAATATTCTTCAGCATTTTAACTGAGGCTGACACCTCTTTCTAAAGCAGCCAAATGTGGCTAGTGCTCAAATACCATACAACAGTTTATCTATGACATAGTTCAGTTTTATTAAAAAGATTGTCATATCTCCTCTTCCTCCTTCTTTCAACACAACCTGTCAGCATTATGGCTCCACCAACTGAAGAAGTGTTGATTAAGGCCATCTACCCCAGTCTATGTACGCCCTTACATGCAGAAGCACAGAACAAAACAAGCCCGTTCCTCAGTGCTCTATTTTACTCTTTGATCCTCTCTGGAAGACAACACAAGTAAAAGAGGTAAATAAAGAAAAAAAAGACAACTCAGATTAGCATAGAGACCCACCAGGGCTCACCTGGGAAACATGCTGCACGCAAGAGAAGAGAGAAAAAAAAAAACAGACAGCAGAGAAGAAAGCTGAGATAGTCAAAATTGCCTGCCCACCCACCCTCCGCCTCCTGCTGTTTTCCTTTAAATCACCTCTTAATTTCCCCTCTCACATGATCTTCCTGTCAGTTAGCTTCGACTGGTGTTACTCTATCTTTTCCTATTACTCCAGACGACCAGGCTCTGGGTGGTACGATGGTGCGCAATGTTTATTTGGCTTGCCTAACTGTTTTACACTTTGCATGTTTGTATTCACAGAATGTTTTAATTTAACATTATTAATCATGCTTGTGCGATGAAATATTCTTATCCTTGCTTTAGCTGACAGGGTTAACAGGCTTTGCTCTTTCCCCATCTCCACTGTTTGGCATTTCTTTACTATCCTGTTGAAAACAGTGGAGTCATCAAGAGGTACCTTTCTTCTGGTAGGTACAGCCATAATGCTCACTATAAAAGATTTACTGTGGAGAAGGGAAGCAGAGATTAAGACAAACCATCAGCTTAAACTCTCCCTGTTCTAAAGATTTAATATGATTTTTGATGTTCACTTATTATCACTGAGAGCACTGTATGAAGAGAAAGTAAAGAATCACCTGCATATGCTTACGGAGTTTCGTTAAGGCCTCCTCTGCTTCCTGGAAAGTCTCATCCAAACTTAAGGCTTTTTTATAGTAATTCTCAGCATTTACTAGTTTGTCTTCCTCTTCCAACCTAAAATTCAAGTGATAATTCATACACAGTTAAGCCACAGATTTTGTCAGGGTTTTTTCTTATTTTTCGGACTACCTTTCTTATTTGCACTATGACCCTACCACTGCATCCCTCCAAGACCCTCTCATCTTAGCCTACCTGAGTAATGAAATAAAATGGTATTTCTGACATGTTATTACCTCCTAATCATCATCAGTAATACTATTCTTTGAAATTTCAATTCCAGTTTCAAAAACACTCTCTCTTCTTAACACAGGACTTAAAAGAAATCTATTCCCTCAATATTCAAAAGTAAAATTTTGTGTTACAGTGGTTAACCAGTATTTCAGTACAGTAACAGAACATCGTTTTGTTACAAATACTTTCTTAAAAAAAAACCAAAACAAAACCCAAACCTCACTGGAATACATTCAAACATTTCACAAGACTTTATGCAAGCCTGGTATCCTATCAGTGAAAGGATATCAAGGATTAAACTTCAGCTATTTTGCCAGGATTTTAACCGTGACAGAGGAGAAAGCGCAATCCAACTGCACAAGCAGGTATTTCCAACAAGACTTTTCTTTTGTTTTTTTTTTAAACACATAGCCAGGAAGGAAATAGCCATTCTGTGTCCTAACTAGAATGATATTAAAAATGAGAAAAATTGTTAACGACCAACTGAAAACACAACACTTACTGCCCGCCTCTTTCCACAAGTGTCTGACAGAGGTATTTTCTTGCATTTCTGTGGGTAGGACAGTTTTCTAAAGCAGATTCAAAATCCCCTATGGCTTTGTTCAGACTTCCTTTTGTTGCATACCTAGAAGAACAGAAAAGTCGCACAGATTTTAGTGATGTTTCTCTTCCACAAAGTAGAAAAAACAGTGAAACAGGCAGACTCACAGAGCTCCACGTGCTACCAAAGCTTCAACATTTTGAGGATCAATTTCCAAAGCCTTGTTGTACTCATTCATAGCTTCCACATGGCGCCCAACCTTAAAATAATCAACCCCAGCCTTCACGCTGGAGAAAAAATATTTAGAAAATATTAGGCACGGTTAGCCTACGGAGATCTTATACTGTTAATTACTCACAAATTACGGTTCCAAACAAGTGATAGGCAATAAAACTTGACTTTGTTATCATGTACTTAATACTGGCATTTCAAATTAATGCGATATTGACATAATTTCACAGCAATATATTGTCTTTAATCCAAAATCGTAAGGCAATGGAGAGCGTTTCTGCAGGCAGTGCTATTACATTACACTATTTTTCATTTACAGGATGAATATTTCAGCACTCCTCTGCACAACTCCTTGTATGATCTACCACCATTACACTGGAACAAGCTTAATTATACCCAAAGCTAAAAAACACCGTTAGACCAATGACACGAGGTGAGATGGGTAGATGGTACACACTGGAACCAGTTCATCTCAAACTGGAATGTTTTGAGGTTTTATATTTCGTATTACCTGAACCCTTCTTCTACCTTTGCCAAGAGATTAACTTATTGGAAGATACCTGATGCGAGTTGAATTTCAGCACATTTGATTACAAACTTTCTTACAAAATTAAAATTTATATTTAACTGCAGAAAAAGTTGCTTATAATCAAAGTTCCAAAACACTACTGTTTTAAGAAAAACACTGCTTTGTTAGCATAGAAAACAGAAATTGAGGCTTCACTCAAATAGATTTTTTTTTTTTTTGAGCTGGTAGATTCCAGACAAGTTTTTCCACAAAAAAATTTACATTTTTAGGAGAAAAGTCTCTTACTTCTGCCTTCTCCACCCTGTAGCACACCCAAACACACCACATAGTGTAAAAGCAATAGCGCCTATCCAAAGCTTCTGTTCCAAATGCAGCCAGGGGAATACATTTAACTTCTCAAAAGCAGCAAGTACATTTGCTAAATTCTATAGTTTGAGGCTTAAACGATATGACAAGCAATATTAGGTCATTCAACATCCAATTATAAATTGGAAATTTGTGTACTTGGTATTGTCACAAATCTCGCTCTCATCAATGGGCTAACATATTATATTCTAAGAAGTTCTCCCTTAAACCTGCCATGTGCTTTGGAACTGTATCTCGAGACTTTCTCTACTACTGCATATCCACCTGGCAGTTAGGGTTACTTTCAAGAAGATCTTCCTGGTTTCATCAGTACACATGCAGTGGAAAAACAGGCTCAATGTGTATTTTCTTTAAGAAATATAACCTAACACTAAGGTCTCACAAAAAAAAAAAAAAAAAAAAAGTATTGCATACCATTTCAAGGCCCAGGATGCAGATTGCTTTTTCCTCAATGCAGGAGCAAAATCTTCTTCATTGAAATTTTTACTTTAAAGAAAAAAACAAACAAAAACATCAAGTTGGCCTTCTGAGTCTACAAAATTAAACTTAACAGTATGTAATGCAGTTGAAATAAGCTGAAATATATTATTTATACAATGCCTTACTGCTCTCCCTCGGTCAGGAACATTCTTTCATATTTCTGAAACCAGTTTTTCCCAACCCATTCTAAAAGTGCCAAATTGAACTAGTACAGCTGCAGTACATTTAAAAAAATAACATTCACACCTGCTTTGGGACCTAATACAAATAGGGCTCACAACATCAATCATTACATATGTTTAAGCCTATTTTACTAAACAGATCAGACCTGTTACTAAAATAAACATCGTGAATAAATACCTGATAGAAAACATTAAAAACTTAAACATCCTGCATTTCAATCCAAAGATGTTGACAAGATCTAAGCAATAAAATCCTGAAGTATTTGGTATCAAACTTTTTGTCTGATAAGGTGTCTTGCTTATTCACAGCAACAGAATTTCAAATGTAAATTTCTTACTCTAGAGGAGTTTGCTTTTAAATATTTAAGGACATATAAGCTGCAGTCATGCAAACCAAAATGAAAAATCTTTAAGTATAAGTGGTCTAGGACTTCCGCTCAGAAGTCTATTTCAATGGATTAAAATAATCTCCACAAAGCTATAGGATAGGAACAATGTAAAAATCACTTACATTTGAAGACTTCGCATCAAAGACGGTGGATTTGATTCACTTAGTCCTAGTTTTTCTGCTAAATATTCAACTAATGATGGATTAGCAAATCCCGGGGAACGATGCAAAACCTCTTCAAATGTCTCTGCTGTATTAGCAACCTCCATGCTTCGCCTTAAAAAAAAGCATCACTGTACACAAACACAACCTCACAGACACTATACTCAATTTTATAACGCTTCTGTTTAGAATAAAAATGCCTGTATGGCTATTTATTACCGCTCACAAGCTGTTCTCTTTTACAGGCATATCTTTTCCTACTATTTAGCAACTCTTATATTCTTTAGCCTAGGTGAACTTTTGAAACCTGCTTTGGCATCCATCTAGGTGTCTCCAGGATGTAACAAAGAATGGTTTGGGTAAGGGTAATTTTAAAATTTTAAGAATTTCATATTCTAGTCTCCTAAGGTTTTTGTTTCTTCGTTTTTTTTGTTGTTGTTGTTTGGGGTTTTTTGTGTTGTTTTTTTTCTTTTTGTTAACACAGTCCCACAGTGACAGATACCTCGCTCTGCTTTTTCCTTTCCTTACATTTTGGGAAAGACACTAAAAGACCAACCACATCTGACATATTCAGAAACAAGTATGTTAGAAAGATGAGCAACAAAATGTATGTAATCATCCAATTAAATCAGAAACACCATCGACAAGTTTAAAGAACTTTGTCAGACACACTGAACACACCTAGCAAGCACAGCTGAATAGCATATTCTTACCTATAATGTAATGGGAAGTCATCAGAAGTAATTACACCTAGTTTTGTACTGCAAAGATTGGGTGGAAGAGCTGAGCTGTAAAGTGACACCGTGAGTTTCTCATGGTAACGATCAACATCCTTGATTGCAGCTACAGAAACAAGAAAAGTTACGCTAGAATTACAGAAATGTCTCAAAACCAAAACAAACAGATTTGTGACAGCTTTTGCAGATACTTGCCTTGAATAAGGTCTCCAGTTTGATAATAAGACAAAGGATCTCCGTGATTGCTCTGAGAAGGCACATCTCTCAAAGGACAAAGAGCCTGCAACAGAAGAAAGTAGGAATATCATAAACAAAGCCAAAAGTTTATTTTTTTCTCCCCAAGACTAAGCCAGAGGAAAATTAGTTTAATCTTAATGCACATCAGAGCTATGATAGTTAAAAGCATGGCTCAGTTCAAATAAAAGTTTATGCATCCATAAATGATGGAAGTGTTCCAACTCATAAGGAATATATATTAAGTATGGGTCATAACAAGAAGTATTTCCTGACTCAGTAAAGCATCATAAGCTGTCCACAAATTCAGATGCCACCCACCACCCCAAAGTTCAGTTTTACCTTCACACATATCACTCCATTAAGAGACACAAGAGGTAACTAATACAATAGAAAGTTACTGTTTTCTATCAAGAATAAAATATTGACCAAAACTGTATCTTACAGTGATTTCTAAATCTGAAATCTCCCGTATGATGCCACTTCCCAAACAAATCAACACCATGAAAAAGCCAAATTCACGAATAGAAGTAATCCTCCCAATCACGATATCACCACGTTCGATGTCTTGAAAAAATAATTCTCTCCTCTCTTCTCTGGGAACCTCCATGAACCGTTCCAGGGGAGGCATAACAGCGTAATACTCTGCAACACATGAGACGTTCACAGTTATGAAACGACCGAGCGACCACCTAAAAACACAAAATACTTCACAATAGCGAATCATGTTAAAACCCGATTTGTCTGTACTAACAGGAAGCTTGTGCACTACCCATAAAAAGCAGTAGCAAAAATTTTCACCCTGTTTTTAAGAACACTGCTAATTAAAGTACAGCGTCCTTACGCTGCCCAGCGGGACTTACAGTGACGCTCTCACTGAGAAGCTGCCGCTCACCTTCGTTTTCCTCAATCGTGTCGGAGAGAGGTCCATTGGGTTTCCAGGAGTGAGCAAAAAGGAGATCAGCTTTTTTGGCAATGAAGCGCTTTATCTCGGTGTCAAGGCTGGCCCTCTCTTTCCTAGGGGAAGGAGAACCCGGTGAAAACCGCCCCGCGGCCCCCTCACGCCTCGCTCGCTCCCCTCGACCGCGCCGCCTCGGCGACCCTCACCAGGCGGCCGGCGGGTGGGGGGCCCCGCGAGGCGGCTCGAGGGTAGCCCCCGGCGGCGGCAGCAGCCCGCGGAAGTCGGGGTTGTCGTGCTGCTCGGCGCGGAGCAGCGAAAGCAGCTCGGGGCCGTGGTAGCTCAGCGCCTGACGCAGCAGCTCCCGGTCCATCCCGCCGCCACCGCCGCCGCCTCGCCCGGAACA
>JAVKLA010000084.1:33887391-33899367 GCA_034782735.1 Sagittarius serpentarius
CCCCCCCCCCCCCCCCCCCGCCCCCCCCGCCCCTCCCGTCGGAAGTAAACGACCACGGTGTTCATAACGCTGCTTCTTTGACTCGTCCCTCTGACAGGCTTCCCATCAGAAATTCATACAAGTGAAACAAAGAAGTCTGCGGGCGAGAGACGCTCTGGCTTTCTTTGTCAGAATAGCTATACTGAAACACAGGGGAAAATGGGCAGTTGTCTCAGGAAAAGATAATGCACTGAGATTATAGTTGAGCCATTAAAATAGGCCTAATGCAGGGTTTGGTGGTTCAGTTTACCAGCGCTAACTTTACATGCTAAAAAGACACTTAGCTCAGGAGGCTCTTCATGCTAATCGCCTCTTCTAGCTAATGGAGAAAGGTGCTTACAACCAGCTGGAATTAATCCAAGTCTATTACAAAGATCACAGTTCTTCAGTCCCCAAGAATAATTTGTCCCTGACATCGCATTTAATAATTAATTTTAAAAGGGGGAGGGGGGGAGGTGAAGGAAAAGAAAACCCACTGCAAATGGCATAATGTCACTGCTACTCTCAGTACAATGTTGAAGAAAAAATAGCAATCTGGCTGTCAGCAGATCAGTGACACAAACTCCTCTAGGAAGCAGCATGACTGAGAGGGCAAGGATCATATCAAAGACACTGGTCTCAGAAGCTCAGTTCAAAGCCAGCAGGGATATCACTGGTATAGCAGACTTGGGGAAGGCACTAGAAGGACAAATTTATATTTTATTTTCATTTCATGTCCTCCTGGTTTAGTATAACAAAAGATAAAGGAGGCATAACACTTACCATGTACCGAACAGCTGCCAGCATTTTGATTTAAAGTCTTCCTGATCTATATAAGACCAGGTGTGTACTTAGATTTCTGGTTATCATGGTGGAAAAAAACCATGAATGCTAGATGGAAATTTTTAGACATTGAGACTGATTAGAGACAGACTGACATAGAAAGGTTAATGGACCCACAAAGATCTGGTGACAGAAAGGGAGCCCTTCCTGGGTGAATCACACTGCAAGTGCACTGTCCTGAACTGTGTTGCACAATTGTAAATAATAGCAGTTTTATTTGAGGGAATGGTATTTTGAGGAAGAGTTAATTTGTGTTGCTTAGCAAATACAAAGAGCTAGCAATCAAAAAAGTTGTTTGAAGCACAAACTCTGCTTGTGTAAGCATTTCTTCAGTCTAATACACAGATACGCACACACACAATGTACAAGAAGTAAGACATTATGAATAAATACTTTAAATGTGTTATGGCTTCTGGACTTAACATACCAGCAAAAAATCGTGGCAAAAGCTGAACCACCTATAATTATGGACTCTTCTGACAGACATTTTCTTCTATGAGCAGAAGTCAGTTGTATTTTAGGAAATTCAATAATTTATATCATATTAACACACAGAATGTAGATTGGTTGCCCCTGAACATGAGGGTTAACTTCTTATTTAAAGTGATCCTTTCTTTAACTGGGCCCAACAGATTCTGAAGTTATCTTAATCAATTTAAAATACTCCAAATAATTCCATCTTCAGAAATAGCTTTGCCAGAGCAGGGTATGTGAGCATGAACTTGTAATATTCTTTCCTATTCTTCAGGTTATGGTAATGAACTCGGAAGCAAAGCAAGGCTATGGCATATTGTGCGTTGTTCCACCTCACTCAGGGCACACACACACCTTTGCCATCCTTTTCTCTCATGGGATACTCCCTGGATATCTACTGTACTTCCCAAAATATCTCTGCATGTTTTCAGTGGTGGATTATTTTTTTTTTCTTTTCAATTTTTGCTTGTTTTACTTCAGTTACCCAATAGGAAATATTTTTTGATAAAAGGATATAGCAGCCACCATAGTTCAGGTAGGGGTAATGCTAAATGGAACAGTATGGAATAAACCCAGGTGTATATATACGGCTTAAGAGACGCCAGGCCTGAGGAGGAAGCATGCTCTATACGCTATGATGTCATTAATCCTCTGTTCCATTGACTTGGGGACTGCCTGGATGAATAGTGCTTCATCCCATGTGCTAAATAAACAAAGAGGGTGGGCAGGAAGTGTCCTGATTCTGCAGGGAGAAAGTGATGCAAGTCAACACGTTGCCCTACTCGAAGAGAAGCATTCCAGATACTCTAAAACCAGACGTGTCTGAAGGAGTTTGATGTAGATTTTCTGACAGTTTAGGTCAATGCATGATAAAAGGCAGCTCCCAAAATCCATCATGCAGCCTGTAACTCCCACAATACAGAGCTTCTGAATTTACCCCAAGTTAGCTTTGAACCCAGGGTCAAACTCACAGTGATACGGCCCCCTAACACCCCCAAAACTGATAGGCATGATAGAATTTCAAAGTGGATCTGTGAAATACTAAGCAGATTTTCATCAAGCTCCAGTAAGCACAGTTTGAATGCAACAAGTTAAGCTGCTTTTCAAATGGTCCCAGGTATCCAATATCAGTGGTAAAGCTTTCAAGAAAAGCACATGGAGGAAAGGATTTTGCATCAAGAGCCACATTTTATCACTGACAAAAAGATTAGATCCTCCAAGATCATGCTTGTCAAAGTATTATTCTCCCCAAAGCTTGGGTAGATTTGAGATAAACTTTAGCCCAAATGGGAGCGAAATGTTCAACTAAATATGTTCTTTGGGCAAAGAAAGATGAAACTAATGGTACTAATGGGTATTAACATGAAGAGCTATACTTCCAGCTGTGTTGTCAGATTTCTGGCAAATTCTGCCAAAAGCATTCCTGCTGCCCAGACTTTCTGTTGATTTACGAAGCAGCAAAGGGATTGTTCAAAGATGACGTGATATCCAAGATATTATTTTAGCTCAAGAGTGATGAAGTGAAGTTCAGCACAAAATAATTGCTAGCCAGTTAGTAGCTCTGCTTTGAGGAAAACATTATCTCTGCAGGCATAATCACCAAATATGATGGAGGAGGTGTGAAAACACCACCAGACTCAGAGTGATGGAACAACCCAAGCCATGCCCATTCAAGAATTTCCCTTTTTAACGAGGTCACCGTTAAGTCCAACTTTGGCATGGTCTGTGAGAGAGTACAGTTTCAGTGACATGTAGACTCACCTGGAGGTGTGCAGAGCACCTGCTTGTGGTCTCATGGACCTTTGCACTTCTCAGATTTCTGGAAATGTGTAGACAAAGAGCAGTCGCTCGCATGTAGTAAATATGCAAAGATGGGTTGTGGACACTGCCTGGCCTCTGAATCAACAATTAGTGCCTGTTGGAACACAACAGAAATAATAGTTAAGAAATGTCAGATGAGAATCCCCTCTGACTTCTGGCAATTTCTGTCAAACTGCAGGCAGTGGCACTGCTGAGCCTTTGTATGGCTGTAAGGATTACTGCTCGTGCACTTAGCGCAGCATTTTGTGCCTGCAGATTAGTGACAAGTGTTTGAAGGTTTCAGGTGAGACTGAAAATGTTACTGGAGGAAACATTGGCATTGACATTTTTTTACCTAAATATGAAAAAACAGGCTGTCATGAATCAAGGTTTGCTTATTTGACAGGAACACCAGTCAGGCAACTTAGTGGTAATCATGACACAGAGGATATGTATACACCCACCTGTACACCTTGCAACATACCTAGAAATACTGCCTACAGAGCAAATTCCTGTGATACATGAGGGGCTCAGCAGAAGGTATGCCAAGCAGATGGGGTTTTGTGGTTTTTTAATGAATTTTCCAGCTTCTAACACTCCATAGTATCTCCTGCTTTATAGCAAGGGAGAGTCATCCTGGTTTCTGAGTTTGAGAGTAAGTCATTGCAACTTTAAGTCAGCAGAGTAGATCATTACTTACAACCCAAAATTATATTTCCAGCGTATAGCAAAATACTGTAAGACTATTTGATATCAAGTCTGCAAGCATTACAAGGAGATGTTTAAGCACGAAACTACTCTCAATTATTCAGTCTCTTACCCATATTAAAGCAGTATTCATGTTTTCATTGTAAAATTTTTTCTCCAGCAATTGTAATTTTTCTAAATTGTCATGTCACATATATGAACCTTCCAAAGATGTTCACAGAAGTCTTTAAAGTATTTTGAAGATCTAAACCACTTGGAGTTCTGCTATTCCTGGTAAAACAATTTACTTCTTTTTGTATCTCATGGTCAGTTGCTCTAACATGCTGTTTGTGCAGCATGTGTAATAAACACTGGCTAAAGAGCAATCAACAAATATCCAAAGTTGTTTTCTTAATTGCTCACAATGAACCAGGCACGTAACCATTGTCACAAAATAATTAGCAGCCTCTTAATTTCTTTAAAATTTGTCACTATTTAAACTACACCAAAATTAAAAAGTTGAAACTGTTGGCAACTTCACAGTACAGATTATCTCCATATTTGCTCCCATTTAATGCACACACATACCTTTATTTAAAACAAATAAAATGTATCAAAAAATGAGTTTTGTCCTAAGCAGGTGAAACTCCCATTGAGGTTGATAAGCTGAGCTGGTGTGATATGATTTCCAATTAATTTTTATCTCAATAAGAATTGTCTGGAAATACAGTGATTAACAAATACTTTTGCAAATAGAAAGAGAAGCTAATTCCAGTATTATCTGGATGGTTTAATTCCAGCAACTAATAGCCATAAGTAGCAACCCTCATGTGTAGGCATTCATTAGTGTCCTGACAGATCAGGTTTGTTTTTCCAATAAACAACCGAAAGCAGAGGCCAAATGGAACAGTGAAAGGCCAGACTGATGTATGTATATGATACTTGTTTGTTTAAACATTTGGTGAATTCCTCACAGTGTTAAATCCAGAAAGCCGGACTGATTTGCAAGTAAATTAACAAGCGATGGAAAACAAAAAATCTGTTCTGAACTTCATAATTATCTTTAGGTTTATAATGCATTATTAGAGGTTTCCAATTTGTATTATAAAACTTTTAAAATCTGCAATTAAAATTTGTTGCCTGGTGTTCCAGTCTACCTTTGGCTCAGTGAACAAGTTACAAAGGCTGAGACAGAAACAACCGCCACTGTTTTTAATGGGAGGTTCAGTGCCTCTGATGGATTTTGGATGGAGACTTTGAGGGCTCCCATTTACTTCAGCGGGTTTCAGGTCAAGCATGAAAGCCAGAAATCAGTCCTTAAACTTTCTGTGCTTGCACTGCTGTCCGCAATTAAGAAAGCATTAATCACAACACATCAGTGCAATCAAGTGTCAAAGTCCAGACACTGTTTGCCTGGGGCTATTGAAATGTAAGTAATATACATCTGTTGATTTTCTCTAGATTCTTGTCTTATTAAGGCAGTTGAACTCAAATACATAATCACAGGGAACAGAAGCTCTGAAACAAATTCAAATTAAAGCAGAAGCAAGAAAAGAGGAGGTAGCTTGAAAGGTGAAAAAATAATGCTTCTGTGAGAGAAGATGTGTATGCATGCAGGTTACAATCATGGACTTAGAGTACAAGTAAGGGACCCATGTCAAAAGCACAGCAAGAGCCAGAATTTCTCTCTTGAAAAAAAAAAAGGATACCACCCCTAATATTGTGTCCCAAATAAAATGCAGAGACAAACTGATATGAAAATTATGCATTCCATTCTTCTCTCTTTTGTAGCATATTCTATGACACTGATACTAAATTTTGTTCTTAAAGGTATTGGCAGCTAAACTCACAGAATGGTACCTAAGGTGGTTTCGAAAAACATAAAAGTTAGGTTAGGCATGTAAATACCTTTGCAAATTCTGCCCTAAGAAAGGGTGATAATTAGTACCGCAAATGAAGTTCTTACATATGCAAATGGAATTGTTTGCTGTTGGAACTAATTACAGATGTTGCTCGGTGCTGACTTGATCGTGAGTGAGGAATAAACATACAAATTTAAAACACTGGTGTTTAAAACTCCCCTCTTGTAGTTGTGATGATCTGATCCTCCTAAAACTGGCAAATATATACATGAGGGACTGTGTGTACATGTGTAGGAGAACAGTAAGTGGGAGAAAGAAATAAAAATTTTTCCATCTGTAAAAAATGTCAACATACTGTCTATAAAAAGCTGTCAGCAAAATCCTTATAAGCACAGTTCTGTCTGGTCAGGCTCTAACCTGTATCTTCACTGACAGTGAGAGTTAATCAAAGCTCCAATACAATGTTTCCTTAAGTTGAGAAGTTGGAAGGGAATGACATAGCGCTTTCAAAAATGCTATAAGGCTTGGTTAATGCTAGATAGCATACATACAATAAAAAGTTTAAACAGAAAGTTAATAGTCCAGAAGAAACTTGGTTCTGAAAAGTAACACTTCAAGCAGATGTGGTTGAACTGTCTTGTTGGCTTCCACTGCCAGAATGTGCCTCTGCAAAATTTAAGTGACAGCTAGGGAAATAGATTATTGTCAGGTCTTTAAATGCAGTGTTTCATTATTTTTTATCTTTCTCTTCTCTAACTTGGTTTTTAATCTCATAATGCAAATTTAGTGCTTCGCTTCTCTAAAACTGAACAAGTCTGCCTTTTGTTAGGAGTGATCACAAAGGACATCTGAAAAATACAAGGAACAGTTTTTCTTCAATATCAGTGAATTCAAATAATGTACAGCATCCAAACAGTGTTTTGGGTCCTGCAATCCAGAAGAGGTTTGGAAATTTCAAAATGTGAGAAGGGGTTTTCTCTGGGCAAGGGTTATTTTGGCATTGAGTGCTAAGATAAAAGGAAGAGTCTTCCCTAACGAGAGCTAGCAGTGCCTTCTTGTAATGGGTGGGCAGCAGAGAAACAATTTACAGTATCAGGTGGTCAAAAACTATCTAAAGTCTTCGAGAAATCATTTGTTGCAAAGTACTGTCAAAAAAAAAAAAAGTAAAGGGAGGATATAGGACAGGGAAATTATAGGGGAAAAGTAGATTAAGATACATAGCATGTTCAGTAGGGCCAAATAGAGGTATCAAAATATAACAAGGGCTATAATGAGAAGTCTAAGATGCAACTGCAGACTCTGAGCAGTAGTAGGTTCCTGTTGGTACCTAAAATGGGCCATAATCCTTCAAAACTATTCTGCTTCAGAAATTGCATCTCGCACAGCTGGGAGATGAAACAGTCATTTGGCCTCTTTAAGAGCTATGTTATAAGCCAGAAAGAGCAGGAGAAAGTGGCAGCTTGGCTAGTGTGATATACAAATCTCTTTTTCACAGGGGAAACATATTATTGCCTTCATGCTTCAAAATAATGATCATGGAGAAGAAAAATATATTGTCAAGTAAGATAAGAGTACATGAGCTGTTTAGCTTCACTGATACCAGAATGGAAATGCAGACACTTTTTTGTAATTTAGCTGGAAAAAAGGATAGCCATTACTAGGGAAAGTCTGTAGATTCCTTAGGTAGAAAAATATACAGCATAAATAGTTCACATTTTCAGTGGGGAGCATCCTTTGGTGCATCAAGCTGTCATGCAGCTTAGCAGCATGACACATCTTAGTGATTAAATGCCGGTTCCCTGGCAAAACCCAAAAAACAAAACAAATGAATTTTTCAGTGGAGAAAGCCACTGTTCTCTTATCTTGTATAGTGGCTCTCACAGCTGAAAAGACACAGCAGCAGGATGGTAGAAATTAAAGTCTATCAGCAGGTGAACTGTAGTTTGAACATACCACTTCACAGGGTATCTCTATCTGCCTTTAGTCTCACTCATCTGTTTGGGAAAAATACACCATTACTTAAAAAATTGACTTCTGTTGTTGGCTATGCAACAGGCTGGACCTTGGAAAGCAATTTTTATGGAAGTCCACATATTTTATTTTGAACCCCCAAAACAAGGAGAGTTAACTCAGTTACTCAGGTACATGAAAGCAGTGAAGTGGCAAACTGTCAGAGCAGCAAGGGCCATCTGTGTGTGGAAGGGAAGGTGAGCTGGGTGGTGAGCTGACAAGGAGGCCGGTGGGAGCAGTGACCCCACCAAGGAGCTGGGAGGTAGATCAGCAAGTCAGCATCAGGATCGGGGCTGGGGACAGTGATCAGGGTCAGACACAGCCCCGTGATTGCCCACTGAGTCCTCAGCGATGCGGCAGCTCCAAGCCAGGAAGACCAGCCAGTGGGTTTGGGTCTAAGTCCAAGTTTGGAGGTCAGAGCTTGGTGCAGACACAGCTGTAACATGGCTGCAGAGTAACATGGGGAAAGGAATAGTAAACCCTCAGCTTAAAAGCAGCTCCCAAGGGAAAGAAGGGACAGGGCCTCACTTCTAGTTTTCACAGTAGTTCTTGTCAGCGAAGGAGCTGATCTTGGGCTCAGTCCACTAAAGCCCTTAACTCAGCCAACTAAACTCCAGAAGGGCATGTACTCAAGGCCCCGGCACAAACTCAGGTTTTGCACTTTGAGCAATGCAAAAACAGTTGTAGCGTATGGTACAGGTTCATTTCATCATGCAGGTGCCTTGTACGTGACTCATCAGCCAGTCTGAAAAGCAGAATCATCTGTATTTCTTGAGAAGTTCAGACTTTGTTATGCCTCAGCTTGTTGACTATTACCAGTCCCACCAATATGTTGCCATCTGAAAAGTCAGCTTAGGCTTACTTCAAATGGTACAAAAAAGTATTTTTCGGGTGGGTGACTCAGTAGTCTTTATCCACCTTTGTTTTCTTTACGCCGTTTGCAGTTCCAAAGGGGTCACATTCAGCAGCTGACCATGAAAAATATTCTCCTTAGATCAAAGAAAGCTACTGGGAGTTCAGCGCAGGAGCTGCAGTCACATGGGGGCTGATGAAATGCATGCACTGACACTTGACAGGATAGCGATTATCCCGTAGTTTAATAATAACATGTTAATCATCTTAGAGTCATTATTCACTCCCAGGCACACACTGTACTCCCATATTGACATAAAAAAAAACCCAGCAAAACACACCAGAGGACATTTCTACAGGGCAAAACACACTTGAAAACTAAAAGAATCCTGTCTGTGAAAATGGTCTCTTCATCTGTCCTAGAACACAAAACCAACAGAAGGGTAGTATAATTTTGTGCTACTTCATCCTAGTCACCCCAAATGATTTGGGATATAATTGCATAGGCTTTTGTTTACTAAATTTAATAATGTGAACGTAAAGGTATAGCTTAGTGTTGGCACACATGAACACACTGTGGCAGCATCAGCAAAAGCTTCCCCCACACCAGTGTCTTACTGGGTTGCAAAGGTTCCTGTGGGAAATCTATGTCTTTGATTCATCTTTAGGTGACACACCTAACTGTGACTTCGAACAGAGTTGTCAGTGCCAGGTGCAGCAGTAGTTTTTAGTATTTTTTATCTGAATCATCCACGATTTGAGGTCACAACTACTTTCATGTATGCTACCAAACAGTCCAGAGGCTTTGAATTTTGTCTGAACTACAGGTGGGATATGAGTGCCACGGGAGGTTGTAATGGACAGTAAGTGTTTGATTTGGGCATTCTCAGTCTGCGAATATTCTTTAAAAGTGTGTCAGAGTTGGATGGACCCATCTAGGCCATGGGGAGACCACTCCTTCCCATGGAAGCAACTGAGCCTGTTTGGTGAAGATGGTCCCACTGGCACAATATGGCAAAAGAAGAATGAGAAAATCATGGTAAGGAGCTTTGCCTGTAGCCCAAGAAAGACAGGGAGACACTTAGTTCTCCTATGAAGAAAGTTCCTAAGGACCAGAACAGAAAGTCACTGAGTTGTCAAAAAGTAAATCTGGAAGGAAAGACACAATCTGCAAACTCACAAACAGCAAAGACAGAGATTATTTTTAAAATGTGTGTTCACTTTAGAGTTGGTTATAGATAAAGAAGTTAATTACTGTAGTTTACATTCTAATACAACCTGACTTATGAGTTTAAAACTCTTTTGGGGGTACTCACTCAATGTAGATCTATACAGACTCATCCTCGAGGCTGGGCTTGTCCCAGGTCCTGTCATGGGTCTGAAGTGCATTTGTTTGGAGTTTGCTGTATCCCAGCCAAGTGCTAACAGCCAGCCCAGTCCCTGCTGCCACTTCGTAAGGCGCACAAAAAATGCACTGAAGTTAATGGGAGTTTGTGAGGAGGTCATGTCCTGATGCTAATGGAAATAGAGTATTTGTTGAAATATATTTAGTCAAGCCTTTGTACAAGTCTTCAAGCAATAAGGTTTAAATAGTCCCCTCGGATAATTTTACAGTGTATAGTTCATTTCTGTATCAGAGTTTTTATCTTAGTATTCAGACTAAATTTTCATTTCTTCCTGCCTCAGAACATCCTAAATAATTCCTCTTCCTTCTTGCTGCTTATCCCATTTGTAGATTGTTGGCAAGTTCTTTGATTCTCAAACACTTAACCTTCCATTCACCAGCCTATAAATATTGATCCATTCCAGTCTTCCCTCTTTTGTCTACTCAAAAATCCCTCAGTAGTTATCACCTTCAATTTGGTTGTTGTAATGAGCCACCTAGAAATGCATGTATTCTATCAGAGTTGTATGGAGATGAACCGTTACCTCCTTATTCATGTTGCACGAGCACAAGCACTCCAACAATTCCTCAGTTCTTTACGTTAATGCTTTCCAGATTTGTCCATCACAGTAAATATGTACAACTTGAATTATTTTTCTTGAGATAGATTAGCTGGCATTTCTCCAGGTTGAATCCAATTTTTATTGCATTTCATCAAGTTTTTAAGACCTCCAAGAAACAGATTCTTTGTTTCCCAGTTGCTTTCTGTCCTTTTTTCATAACTCATCCAGAGCACATCCAAAGCACAGTTGGGAGGTTTCATTAACATGCGAGTTACTTCTTTGTCTAGGTTATTAGTGACTGTATTTTCCCAGGAGCTACCAGTGATCTCTACTGTACAATTAATCACCTTATTCTAACCCAGCATTTGCCCATTTGTCAAACTGGATCTTGATGTTACTCTTGACTACTCACCATTAGCTTTAGGAAACAAACAACTGTTTGGCTTACATTAAAAGGTATCATATCAATTGAATCATATTCCAGGAATGGAGACAACTGCAATTGTGGTGTATATATGCACAGATATATTTATGAAAATGAGTATGTTTCACTGCACAGATTATAATTTTATATTTCATACTCAGAACTATTTCAATCAGTTTCTAGTAATATAGTAGATACTGCAGCAACTGCTGCCTGCAGCAGTAGCTCATGCAAGCTTGCAGCCATAGACATTATTATAATACACTACGCAACCGTAGTATCAACTGCCTTGGATGATGAACTGAAATCGTCAAGAACTTTCTGCAAATTCTTAATAACAAAATTTGTCTCAGTAGTCATAGAATTACTTCTGATTAATATCTATGTGATATAGATATATCTATCTATAGCCCGCAAGTCTGTTTGAGGGAGTTATTCTTAGATCAGTTGTCTGTTGAGAAGAAATTTTCCTTCTGCATTCCAGAGCAAATGAAATGCCATTGAGCTTTTGGAAGCAGAGCCCATAGCCACCTGCATCTTTCTGGCCTTAGTCTTAAGTCCTTTTTTGGATTTAGACAAATAAGACATCATGTAGCAAAATCCCACTGTTCAGGGTTTACAGCACCTGCTAAAAACATCTGGTTATTGCTATTTAGCTAGAGTTCAGAATCTTTTCTGTCTTGTGTGTTTCCTCAAGCTTATCCTGACCAAAGGTCACAGAATAGAAGAAAGTCCTCCCTTTTTGTGACCCTTGTATAATCCTATTGATTTACCCTGTGTTCAACCCAGTTAATTTCAATTTACCCTTTTATGATTTGTATTCCTCAAAGTTAATAAACCTATGCTAACCATTTTAATTCCAGCTATTATTTGTTTGTGCCAAACCACAGGGGAGAAAAATGAATGGTGCTCTCCTGCGCTGTGCCTCTAAGCGAAGCAGCACAGACATCCCAGCCCACAGCATGGCAAGCCCTGATGGCTTACACAGAGCTGGAGGCAGCTCCAGCGATGCTGGTGGATTGAGCAGCTGCTTCCAGTAGGTGACCACACTGGGTGATA
>JAVKLA010000084.1:33899382-33909390 GCA_034782735.1 Sagittarius serpentarius
TGCCTTATGCCTTGATGGGGATTCAGCTTAAGTTTGATGAGCTCTCTGGGCTGTAACACCATTCAGGATCTACGATATATCTTTCAACTTCGATATGCCTTTTACACAAAAAACCTGCAGGCAGCTCTCTGTGGCAATAGGCACACCGTTAGAAGAACCCATCACTACTGCTGACCAGCGCTGGGACGTTCAGACAGCGCACATAGCACTGAGGTCTGGACAGCAACGTAGCTGCTTCGGTGTGGTGCCAAATCTGAGGTAATAACACCAGCTTCACAGGCAGACTCATTAGTTCAGGAGCACTGCGTTAGAGAAGTTACTCTGCTCTCAATTTCATTGTGTGATCTAGATGTGCCCTTCATGACACCTGAGTAAGGGAAGTTCTCTCCTGGCTAGCACCCTCTTCTGCTGTTGTACCTCTTTCGGTCAGCTATAACAAGAGAACCTACAGATCGCACCACGTACAAGCAAAAGAAATCAGGAGGGATCAAGATATATGACAATGTAATCTGTAAGCCTCTGGACCAAGCATATGTTTAAGTGATATGTTGAACAGGGATGTATTGTTAAGGAACGGCCTCTGCACTCTCTTGTGACCATCCCCTGAATGTACTTTGCAATGTTCTCGGACCTCCTCAAAACATGCTGAAATCTCCGTGAATTCTGACGGCTACGTCACTCTCCACAAGTTTTCTGATAATACTGATATAGGAAGGTCAGAATTTCATGATAGCAAACACTACTGAAGTCACAATGCTTAGGGCAGTAGTGAATTTAGCCCAAATGCATTAGTCCCCAATTATATTTTTCAAAATGTTTACAGGAAACTGTACCCATGCCTAATGACATATAATTTGGTGTTCCCTTCTGTATAACCTGAATGTTCTCTCTGAAATCCAGTTCCCATGGATATCTGTATCATCTGTAACTTTTTCAGCCAGCAGTTATTTCAGCTCATCTTTGAATTTGAATCCAGTGGCTTAGAACAAAAGAACCATTTGAGAAAAAATAATCTCAGAAGTATGGTATTAGGTGGTAAAGTAGGGCTGGAATTTATCACACTGTGTCCTCCATGTTACCCCTATTTCAGCCAAGGAAAACGTTTTTCCAAGAAAAACAAATACGTAACTATAGATGCTGTACTAGTATTATTTTAGTTAAATTTGTAGCAAAGAGAAAGCACAATATATAATTGCTGACTGACTCAAAAATAGCTTCAACTACAAATAATAAGAAACAGGTTAGAGCAGGGCATAGTGCCTGGAGATTTTACCAGGCAGCGGATCAAACAGCTGAACTCTTGACAGACTCTGCAGCTTTCCTTTGCCTGCTGTTTCCTGGAACAGTGAATTCAGGAGCCATTTGTGAGTCACTGGCCAGTTCATCTTCACAAACCATTAATGTCACATCTGAACTTTCAAATGTCACAATGGAAACAGCTACCATTAAAAAAAAAAAAAGAAAAAGAAAATCCAACTCAGAAGTTTCCTGTTTGTCAAAGAATTGTTTCATTGTACTTTTTGGAAAGGTTTTTGGAATGTGCATTTCAGGTGATTGACAGACCAATGCCTGACATAAATTTGGGTGGAAAAAATCTATATAAAAGCCCTTAAAATGTTCTCTTACAGTTGTTCTTCCACTGAATAAATATTTTTATCGTGATTGAGCATCAAATGCAAAGTGCCATTTCCTGAGTGCTTGCTGAGGGCTTTTAAATTTTCTTTTATTGAGAAAATTAGTGTAATTTCCCACAGTTCCCCAGGGAACTAATGCATTTTACTCTAGAGAGAAGCACAAGGACCTAAAGCTCTATAGACATGTATTTTTTAAACAATTTTACTCATTGTTTTTGTGCCTTAAGGACTCCAGAGTTCAGAACAGACTTTTGTGTGCCACAACAATGAAGACACCAGCCAGTGACATTTATAAATCTACTATTAATTGCACGTGTGTCTATGCCTGCACTTTAATGCATAATGCTTTGAATCACATATCTAACAAGGTCCAGACTAAAACATGCCAAAGATGAGGAGAAGGAGAAATCATCATATAGGGATAAAGAGCCAGCCACTCTCCTGGCTGCCGGCTCTCCAAGGCTCTGTTGATTGATCAGCAAAACCTAAGGCTGAGAAGAGCTACCTGCAGCACTACTGCTGCTATTCTTGTTCCATCTCCTGTCACCAGGGCACCATTTATCTCCAGAGCAGTCTTGTTAATGCTGACTCCCCAGCTGTGAAAAGCAGGCAAAGATGCAAACAAGAGCTCACCTCTCTCTTGCTCGTAAGCAAACTCTTAACAGGACCCCAACTCCTCAGATCTAATTATAGTCAAAAATTCCCTCTCCACTGACTGTGAAGAGAGACGGAGTAAATTTTACCTGACTCAGAGCTAGAATTTGACTGAGATTATTGCCTCCTGGAGACACAGAATATAATTTTTCTTTAGTCTGCATCTTTAAAAATACTAAAAATATTATCAATGATTTGAAATTATTAAAAACAGGCTTCTAAGAATATCATTAGATGCTTCTCAGGGCAGCACACAGTCTGACCTGTTGCATAGAGCAATAATTTACACTTAAGGGAGGTAAGAGCTCTGAATTTTTCAGGAAGACACTGTATACAATAAATCCCGAAAGAGATGTATACATACATATGGAAAAGAATTATGTATGAAAAAAATGAATCTCATATATCCACAAACTGCTCTGTTTCATTTAAGTCTCCTATTATCACTTTGAATTAAAACCAAACTGTTCTGATTATCAAGATGGAGGCATTGCAGAAAACAAATTCTTACAAAAATAGTACTGTTCTCATACAGCACTTGCAATCAGTAGGTCTCAAAGTAATATACAGAAATATGATTATCCTGAATTTCTAGATGGGGAAACTGAGGTACATAGAGGTGAAGTCACTTGCCTAAAATCCTCCAGTGGGTCAGAAATCTCAGATTTCAAAGCCTTTGCAACAGCTTGATGTGTCGAAGAATTCCAAAGAGAAATTACTGATATTCAGGTCCATTCATAACCTGAAAATCAAATTCTGGTTCTTGAAGTACCCAGATATTCAAAAGGAGCAGCTGGTATTGCAACTGAAAGTTATCCTCGTCCTTAACTAGGTAGAGGAGTCTAATGTGCTAAGTATGCTATATAAAATCAGTAAATATTAGTGTTTGCCTTGAAAAGATAAAATTATAGTCCTTTTTGTTCTTCTTACATCTTAAAAGTTTCACAATTTTGGCTCCCTTGCTATTAATTACATACCTATTTCTTAAAGTTTTCAAGTAACAGCTGCCTCTGAGATCAAAGCCGATCAAAATAACAGGGGGTGCAGGGAAGGAGTTGTATTCTCTTTAGTACATTCCTGTGGTTTTGATCAAAGTATGCACAGAATCACATTAAGCAGAGACTGAATTTCATGGGATGCAGCTATATTCAGCTGACAAATAGAAAAATAGTCTCCTTTAGTTTACTGGATACGTAAGTCTCTTTCTGTCTCTCATCTCCATTTTTTCCTACAAAGTGTTCATTATATACGTGCAGACTGAATGGGTTCAAGACTAGAATCTAGCCCATAAAGCGATTAGGGTCACAACTGCTTTCACTTTACCTTCTCCATTATGTTCTCAGTTGCTGAACTCTGTAACTGCCAAAGCGTGGCTGTAACAGTACGGTGATGAGTTGCATCAAAGGTCCTTAGCAAATATGGGAGAGTAACTGTTAATGGAGATTGACCCAGGCTTTGCTTTTGTGATCAGAAGTGTTACCTCTATGCATAAATCCACACTTTGAGAATGGAATATAATGCTTAGATATGTCTTGTATTGCTTAGGAAAGGGTCCAGAAGGCCGTTGCCTTATATGTTTGAAACGGAAAAAACAGTCTTTTTAAGGCTGTATTATTTTCCAGTGCCAAATGCTTGCAAATAGATCCATCAACAGAAGCAAGGAAATCTATAGGTTTCTTTAAAGTTTTTGGTGCACATAGGATGATTATATGAGAATGTGGCATTCATGTAATTTAAATCAGATTTTCTACCAGTGTAATTACATCAGCGCAAAAGATTTCGCGTATCCTATTATTTTTGTAAGAAGAGTAGCTTGTTGCCAGCTAGATTAAAATGTTTCTAACAATGTAACATAAAATCAAAAAAAATAAACCACTCAAACTAATAGAAGCCTAAGTTTTTCTGCACAAGTTTAATCATATTAGATTAAGCCCATATTGCAATTCTGTGGTAAAAATAAGGCTGTAAATAAGTATGTCATTAAAAACACAGAAAAATGAATGGAATACCAATGAAATGAAACATGTGGTCAAGGGCAAAGAATATGCATCTGTCAGGCTTTATGAAAACTCTAATCTATTCCTAAAGTTAAAGAAAACAAACATATGGTCAAGGTCCCTGACATTTTTGTAAAAACTAAAAGTCTGAAGCCTTCATTATTAGAAAAATAGAGAGAAGCCCAATTTTGTAGTATTAGATCAAAGCAATAATCCTTACAGAAATTTTTTTTGCTTCTGAAAAAAAAAAAATTCCAGTTTCAGAATGAAAATAGAAATTTCAATACTTCCTGTGAAGACAAACTGAAAAATGAGGGGAAATTTCCTTCAACTTTTTATTAACTGAGAAGCAGCTGTCTGGCCCACCTCTATGAGACTCTCCCGGCCAGCAGTTCTTCAGGAGTTGCTCAGTATCAGGCCATCTCAGTTTGCTCCCAAGAACAGAGAAGTCCTTTGAGCATATGGGACAAGGTGAGCAATCAGGTGGGACGTGCCCAGCATCATGGCGTGTAGCACAGGATATGTCCCACCTGCTTAGGGCTACATGACGGAGGCACACTTGATGCACTGGGATGTGGTGATGATGTGGAGATGGAGGCCAGAGTCCAGCCACAGTGCCGCAGATGCCTAAATTGGTTTTTTAGCAGCAGCTTGAAAAAGGGAGGCATGAATAATTCTGTATGCTGGCATGCAGAACAGTTATTTGTTCTCTGCCCGAAGCTCAGGGAAAAAAACCAGCTGGGCAAAGGGTGAGCTCTGGCCTGGGCAATGCAGGATGTAGGATCCAACAGCTGCACTTGGGCAGGGTGCCCAAGACCAGGCAGGTTTCCCTGCTTGCCTGATTGCTGGGGAGGGTGCTGCCATAGCGCACAGTCCAGACAAATGTTTACAGTTTGACATTATCAGCATTTTGCAAAGGAAACGTATTCCTCCAGAAAATTTCCAGTGAGCTCTTATTATGTGCCCAGACTGAAAAGTGAGCACAGACAAACTGCATTTTTCTAATTTCTTTTTATCTCTGCACCTAAATTCTCCCTTCTCCATTTGGGATCTCCTCTTCCTCCTCTCCTGAACTCAGCTGTGACAGCCATTATACAACACTGCAGTGCTCTTTTGCCCTCTCAAATGCTTTTGTTAAGTGGTAGATTATTACTCGTTTATACTTAGATAGCTACTCACTTATAAAGGGCCTAATTCTGCTTTTACAGTCCCCTTAATTGTGAAACACTGCATAGAAAATATATAAGTGGTGAACAAATAGGGAGAAAGATAAGGTCAAGCCCAAACTGATGAGATTCTCTAGAATAAAATGGAGCTATAAAAATAGAAGATTATATTTTCTCATTAATAAGAAAGTTTTTTCATTTTCTTTCTGAGGCCTTGAATCTGCTATTCAAGCCAGTGTGAACTTTTGTTTTCAGGGTCTAACTTTGATGTTTTTCAAAAACTTTTAATAAACAGTTTAGTTTGCAACTTACTTGCTGGCAGATGGAGAGTGCTGGGAATAATGTTAGTAGGCAAGGGAAGAAAACATGTCTCAGGCTGAAGAGCTCTAAAGATGAGTACTTCTGTCTTAATGCCTAGGGGCCAAATTCTGCTTGCAGATTCCTCAGCATAAATCAAAAGCAACATTATCACAATCATGGGTATTAGAAAGGTAAAATCCTAATAAATGAGAGGAAAACAAAGCCTCAGGGGGGTTTAAGAAAGTGGATTAGTTTAGGTAATTTTGAGCAACTACTCTCAAGAAAGCACTTGGGAACAGTTAAGTTTAATTAGGCTACAGCTCGTCCTAGCTGTGGGTGGTTTTGTTTCTGCCACAAACCTCTTCTCTTCTCCTCTCACATGTACCAGTGAGTAGCACTGATAAACCACTCAAACTGCTCCTGTTCGACAATGAAGGAAGGGAGACGTAACTGGGCCTTTCTATAAAAGGTGCGAGTGGCATCACCCTTGTTGCTTTTTAATCAATTAGAGATAAATCTTACTGTAAGAGGCAGAGTTGGGTGGGAAGAGGTATTTGTATATATGAGCTGATCTGAAGAACACACTTTGTCTGCCTTAAGTAGCATTGGCAGTATGAGAAGAGCTGGGATCACAACTGCTCCTTTCATCTGATCATTATTTCTGCCTGGAGATCCCCCAGAGTGTTTTGTGCTCTACTGGGATAAGACTATATTCTTCACATTTCCCTACTGGGACCTTTATGAAAATGCCATATTTACCTGCTGAAACCTTCACAGCTATTATCTGTTTGGAGTCAACACAACTACAGGAAGACAACTTCAGCAAGCGTACAAAGCTTAGGAAAACGTTTCAGGTCGCTGGGAGATTTTTTCAATTTTTTTAAATTTATTTGGGTAAAATTTTAATCAGGCAGAAAAATGTGAGTCTAACAGCAGTCAGAGCTAATTATATTTTATGTTTTCTATATTCACCCACAATTTTCTTTATGTGGTGTCCTTGACATGTTGCATTTGTGACAATAACATGGTGGAATGACTCAATTTCATATATAATTTATTGCAATTTTTTAAACTGTGCATTCCTTGAGTCATTTTCATGTATAATTGACCTCAACTTGCATTTGGTTTATTCTGAATTATGAAAATTGGATCAGGTCAGATTTATACATGCTTGGCATCTCAATAAGAAGCCAATTCTAGGTCCTTACTAGTATCTTAAAATATCATCGAATCTTATTAAAATGAAATTGAATTTCTGCAATTTCAAAATCTAAACTGGGGGTTTGAATATATGAAAATGGGGATTTTTTTTTCTGAGTAATTTCTTATTTTCTCTTGAATTATGAAGTTCTCCCAAAAATCTTTCTGATTATATTGTCTGGTTTGAAAGTATTTGCGCTAGTTTTAAAGAAACATCAGAAAACCAGTAAACTTCTAGTAAAACAAACAAAATATATTCCAGGCCTAACTCTAACCCTAATACTGTTAGGTACTCGGAAGCTTTTGCTTAGAGATTCTACAATACATAACACTGCATACCTACAGATAGCACCTTCTTTTATACCCTTGCAAGGGCAGCTGGTCTTGCACAAAATGGGACAAAGAGCAGAAAAATGGTTGCATAGAAGGTGCTAATTTGGGAAGATGTGAATTTGCCTTCACAGTCTTACTTATCACACAAACTCTCACGGTAGTCACTGAAGTATCCAAAAATAGGAGCTTGCAGCCCTAACTATAGCCTTGTAAAACAGCTAGAAAGTCATAACATCTCTCCTATTAGAAAGACGTGCACTTTAGAAAGCAGATAATTAGGCACAGCGCATTTCATCCACTTTCAGTAAGTTAGCAGAACATTTCAAGGCACAGTAGGGCTCAGCAATACAGTTCTATCACTTTAATTATAACTCATCTCAGGTTTTATCACCTCAAATCCTTTTGGCCTAATTTTGATTCATATTGACATGCTAACAGGAAGCAGGGACAATGGGGAAAGAGAAGGAAGAAGAAAAGGAACTCTACAGAATATTAGCATTCATATCAGCGAATAATTCCAAAAGTCACGCTAATATATTGCATGATCTTGTACCACCAAAGTGTAAATATAAGGACAAATAAGAACATTAATAACAAAGGCAGCACTTAGGAATGTCACCACATTTATACCAGTGTCAGCATTTCTGTAGGACATCATTCGCTTTCTTTTTTTCATTATAATAGGATCTTAAATACTTCCTCAGTTCTGCAACTTGGAATTTCAGTGCCAGCTCACTAGAAACTTCCCATAGAAAAATATCTGGAAAGTCAAATCTGTTCTGAATATTGAATAAAGCACAGTTACTTAAACCCTTTAAAGCAGTCTTGTTCTGATAAGCAACCATGGCACCTTGTTCAACAAGGCTGCTCTCTGATGCGGCTACTCACTTAAATGCTAAAAGTAAACTTTTGCTTTCCCATACCTCCTGGAATCGATGCATCTAAGAGGGTGAAAATTTGTTTCTATTGCTACTTTGTACAACAACAAAATTACTACATTTTCATTTCCTCCCTTTGTTGGGTCTCCCTGAAGGCACTAGGGTTGCATAGGTCTAGAAGCCTAAAGAGTCTAGCCTTCAGAAATTTTGTTCTTGGCAATAACATACAAAAAGGTATTTGACTTTTTTTTCCTGACCTGCTACTTCACAAAAGATATTTTAAAATGTAAAGTGAGTGTATTTGACATAGAAATCAGTAAGATTAAGAAAACAAAACACCAACTATATTTATTTAGAGCAGAATTATACTTCACAGGTTTTTTGTTCTGCATCACTAACTGTAAAAAAACATTTAACTGTAAATATTAGTGTTAAAATGTTTACATTCTGGGATTGCAGATTTCTCTGCAATATGGCTTAATTTTTTTCAGAGTAGAAGTTCAAAATTTCTAAAAAAAGTATATATCAAACAATGATAGTGAATTTGCAGAATTTGCAAGAATTCAGGATGCTGAGAGAAGAGGATTTTTGAAACCTGGCCATTGATGTCACAGGAGATCTGAGATTTTGAAAATTAGGCCCTGAATTTTTAGTTTCAGCTTTACAAAGCATTTATGTGCCTAAAGATAAAGAAATACCTAGGGTGATTTATAGAAGCACCTAAACACTGGTTGTTAGTCAATGAAAATTAAGCATATAAGCCAGTCAGATGCTTCTGTAAATCATACTAGATGTCCAGCTGCATATTTAAAAATAGAAAACATCTATAAATCAATTCTTTTGAATTTACAACCTCTCATAAACCATATCAGCTATCTGGCATCTCAGTATCCAGGCATGGATTGCTCTCAGCCTGGATCCTTACTTTAAAGATGTCCTTTACCTGTATGATGGACGAGTGAAACCTAGATGGACAAATCACAACTGAAGCATCAGTTGTGATGTCACTGGTTACTAAATTTCTATACCTTTTTGATTGATTCCCCCCACCCCAGGACAAATTATATGTTGTTTACCATCACATTCTGGAAAACATATGAAAAAATGTTTCACCTAAGGGATAGCACATGAGCTACAATAACCTTTCATATGTCACTGAAATATGGTGAAGTATTCTGAGATGTTTTCTCCAGAGATTTTATACTCATGTAATGCCAGGTAAAAACGACAGTGATTTGTAATTAATTTCCCCATAATATAGAAAGGACATTTTCCTGTTTCACTTTCAGCTTACTCGTGTTGTCTAATATAGACTTGCTAGGAATATACAGGGAGATGGCACATGTTTTGCTTGGAACAGATGCAAACTTGGATCTAAAATGAGAGGTGTGTTTTGTAAGTTGTTACTGATGACATATGGGCATGACAAATTCAGGGCAGATTGTCATTTAACACCACCAAGAACCTCACCCTTCAACTGAGGCTGGATATGACCCTAACTGATTACATCACTGCCTGCACTTATGCCTTTGTGTCCAGGAGGAGCTGTTTCAACTCCCTTGGCATTGTGACAAATTCACAAGATCACATATGTCATTTAAAAGAATGACTTTGATGACCCCTATACTGCTGCAAGTGCCTTGCGCTTGTGATGCTATGCATTTCTTTGTGCTCGATTATATCTACGTGTGTACAGCGCACAGAGACAGTGATGAGGAAGAGGAGAGAACAAGATCAAGTTGGTGGGATGAATCCGACGACTGGAGTGTGGCTATCGATGGCTACAGGCTGTTCAGAAGGGACAGGCAGGGAAGGAGGGGTGGAGGCGTTGCCCTCTATGTGAAGA
>JAVKLA010000084.1:33909490-33952766 GCA_034782735.1 Sagittarius serpentarius
AAGGCCAGGCTGGACGGGGCTCTGAGCAACCTGATCTAGTTGAAGGTGTCCCTGCTCACCGCAGGGGGGGTTGGACTTGATGACCTTTGATGGTCCCTTCTGGCCCAAGACATTCTATGATTCTGTGATCCTCAGTCCTCTGTGATACTGAGGCTTACAAGAGTAATTCTAACATGAAACACCCTGATGCTGACATCTGATTCCCCAGTATTTCATTTCCAGTTTTATTTGGTATAAAGCAAAAGAAAGCCACTCTGCCTTGACGCTGCCAAATGATGAAAGGAAACCTCACACACGCAATGTGATGATCATTCTTATTGGCTGCTTGGAAATATTGATTAGAAGAAAGGTATTAGGCTTTAGCTCAAATCTGAAACTTTTTGCTTGATAAGACAGTCACTTATAGGTGACTGTGGATTAATGATGGGAGAGATGGCTGCTTTCTGTGTGGCTGCTTTCTGGCTTGAAATCAGCTCCTTATTTCCTTACCAGCCTAAGCAGATTTCCACAGCGAACTGTGCTGACCTTTACTGCAGAGTTATATGAGAAAAGCTATCAAAAGAAAGGGGAAAAAAAGAGATCAGTAATAAGTCACTTACTATTCTGTTCCTCAGACAAAGAAGCTCAGAGAGAGATGAACAAAGAGTTGTGTGAGTCGTCCAGCTGCCAGAGAAGGAGACAGAGCAATCGTCTGAGTGTCGGAGCGTGCATAGGATACCTGGCTCCATGCAACTGCACATTTTGCTTGCACGTGAGACTAGTCCTAAGTGACGGTCTCAACTTCCATATTAATTCAAGGACTGCAGCCAAAGGTAAAAACCCAAAGTCTCCAGGGAAAAGAAACAAATCACTTTGACTTCTGAAGGAAATCAATATTAAATGGTGCATTGATTAAAGTGTGGAAACCCATGGATCAGTTCCAGATTCTGTGTGAAGAGATCCCTTAGGAATTCTTAGAATAGGTCTTCATTATATTCAGCTTAGAAACACTTCAGGCAGGAGACAAAGTTAAGCTGGACAATTGTGCAAGTAGCTTGTCTTTTGGCTTAAAACCCAAAATGTATTTTAGTGGAATTTAAAACAATCTGCTAAACTTGTGAACTCTGCCAGCAAAAACACCGCTCTGCCTACACAGTCTCCCACCTGGGAAAATAATGAGCAAAAGGACAAACCTCAAAGGTTAAAGAGTCCCCTTTCCCAACGAAAGGTTACAAGGCAGTTGGATACTAGGTAGTAGGAGAATTTACATAAAATGAGATACAAGAAGACTATCTTCAATTACATTCTGACTTACAAAGCTGGACCCTAGAAGACCATTTTGTGGCCTTATGAAATAAAGTGAAATTAGAAGCAAATTCATAGATGAGTTACAGGAATATGAACTTTAAGGAGACAGAAGACACTGTACTGGTTTAACCACTCTTATCTTCTGGTTCCAGCTGTGCCAGTGCAATATGCTGCCACTCTCAATCTAACCCTTGCTGCAAATCATCAAATTTCCTGTGGTAGAAATTATGCTGCCTCAGAGTTGCTGATGCTCAGGCTGCATATGTGACTTTTCCTTAACCTGTATCAATCTAAATGAGGCACATTAGTTGAAATGGTTCAACAGTATATTTTTTCACTAATCCATCTAATTTTGAACAAAATGGGTTAGGGAGCGCATGCACAAGCAGTCCTGCTGGCCGGTCTGAGGGGACTGTTAGCTTCAGCACAGGAGTGGTAAGTAGATGCTGGGGACTGTTGAACTTTGACAGCGCAACAAAACAGTTTGCATCTCACCTTTCTTTAGCTGGCTCTTTTGTCTTTCAGTTTCATTGAAATCTTAATGCACTGGGCAGTCAGGAAAGTTA
Organism: Sagittarius serpentarius; assembly: GCA_034782735.1. Classification (NCBI taxonomy): domain Eukaryota; kingdom Metazoa; phylum Chordata; class Aves; order Accipitriformes; family Sagittariidae; genus Sagittarius; species Sagittarius serpentarius. The sequence goes on from JAVKLA010000084.1 coordinate 33,911,344, forward strand.
AGTCTAATGGTGGAGAAACAAAACCAGAAAAGAGCAAAAAAATGAAAGACTAATACAGTCTTGCTTTGTCCAGTCCCACACTCAAGGACTGTGGCTGCTCCCATTTAATTAAAAATCAACACCAAAATACCGCTTTTACAAAGATAGTGTTGGTTTCAGAAATCCATGAACAAACTAAATTTTCAAAAACTTCCAAAATCTTTAAAGAGCCAGTAAAATCCATATCATCATCGTGACACATGGTTTCATAATTAAACACTTATTAAAACCTAAAAGCACACATACACATGCTCAAAGTCAAAAAGCACACAGAGATCCATGCCACACTCCATTTACACAAAAGCCTGGTTAAAAAAGGAGCAAGTCACCATCTGCTGAACCATCTGCTTCATCCAAGCCCTGTTCTTCATTTACGGTCACTGGCATAGAAGCATCCACAGGAAAAAATGTTCAGCATCATCAGAATCCCCAAATAAATATTTAATACCTTCTAATACCACCCTCAGCTTAGTCACAATAGCGGTTTTGGGACAAAATTTTGGCTCAGGACACAGATTTGAGTTAGCTGGCTATGTACTTGAGGATTGAGGACATGTTTTTAAACAGCACTTCAAGTGCTAGTGAGTTGATACGAGGGGTTCTGCTATTTCTGTTTTAATGCGTGCCACAGGATGAGTAGACCATAACCTTGGCAAAGAGCCATTATGTGAAAAAGACTGTGTTGTTTGAGCCTGTGGGATTGTGGCCATTTGCAAAAATGGTGAGTTTTTCCTGTTGTTCGTAGTGCGCTTTCAGTTTAAAAAGGAAAAGAAGTGAGACAGGCAAGCCATGTATTTCTTTAGGTATAACCTGGCAACTACATAAATTTTTGCTACATAATAACTATTTTGATCTAAGCCCACCTTAATGTTTAGCCTACCAAAGTATTTGGGCACTCAGAAAAAAATTGCATTCCTGCTCTTCTCCTAAAACAAGCCTTCTGCGGAAGAACTGTCTCTCTGAACGTGACCTGAAGCACAGAAGGGTAGAAGTTTCCTTTGATTTCTTCATTGGTTCACTCGTGTCTTAGAAGCCTGCCCAGGCAGGCAGAAAACCAGGCTTTATACTCTTATGCATTGAGAACACCTGCATATGTAGGGGGTAGCAGTATGCCTGTATTATTTACTGTGTAAACAGCAGACGATGGAGCAGACAGCTGCTTCAGTACCTCTGTCTGTAAACAGTTTGGTAAACATTTAATTCAAAGCAGGCCTGTTTGATGCTGACCAAAATGGTGCATTCCCTGATTCCCAGAAGCAGATGTTACTACAGTGGTCAGAATTTGGTGGAGATGGGAATAGGCATTATGAAGGACAGGTGACTGGTGGCAGAGAGATGTGGTTTTGTTACTATCTCTGAAGCAGTTACCACTCCTAGCTCTGCTCTTCACCCTCCATTAGACTTTACTGTAGCGAAATGGATTAAATAAGCATTGCTTATCTGCTGCAATGCAAAGCAGATGGGTTAGTTTAAAAATCCCAATCCAGCCCTCTCTGTTCTGACACCCCAGGGCTGTTACCTGAGCTGTCACAGCCCGGGCACCTAGGCACAGCAAAGTGCCTTCCTGCTGCTCATAGCTGGGATGTTCTGTACAGCCTTTCTTTTCCTGTCCAAATCATGTTTTCTTCACTTTACAATTTTTCCATTTGGTTTAATTAAACTTATCTTGCCTTCAAACACTGAAGAAGAGAAAACGTATAAAAAAACCTAAATAAAAAAATGTCCCCTTCCCCCTCAAACTCTTATTCTTCCTTTTGACCCTTCCTTTTCTGAATCCATTTCAGTGGATTCTCCTAACAGGGACTAACTGCAACAGCCTATCAACCATTTTCCCATGCAAATTAGTGTGTTTGTTATGGGACTGAAAATGACACTTGAACAAAAGGGAACCTGGAGTGCTTTCACCAGGTTCCTATAGCAACTCTGTACTCCAAAACACACTCAAGCAGGTACAGCTTAGGGTAAAGTCAAGTGGCCATACATCTTTTGCACTCTGACTTCTGTCTTCAGCTAGAGATTGGCCTGGTTTCATGGCACAAAGCCATTTAATAGAGATTGCTGTGGTACCTCATGGGCTGGCACAGCCCCAAAGAGATATTCTTGCAGAAAAGGATAGGCTGTGGCTGACAGGGATTTCCCCAAACACTCCCACCTCTCAAGAACCCACTTACTAAGAAGAAATTCCCAGACACACCAGTATTTTGGTAAGTTTAGTCCCTAGAATGGCAGAATGGAGCTAGAAAGGGTCATTATCTAACTCAGTGGGCTTTATTTTCCAGCGTTTTGTAAGCTGCTCCCTAGAGCAGCACAAGGCAAAGGTAATGTTGTTGGAAGACTTTTACAGTCATATTTCATAAACAGAAATTATAATACAATGTGTAAAGCATAAAATAACAGATTTTAAGTTCATGCTAATAATCTGTTCTTCAGTACAAAAGGAAATAATTTGCATAACTGTGTTAGCCATTGTTTATATAAATATTGTGCAAATTTATCATAAAGTCCCAGTCTTGAGGAACGATGAACTATGATAGTGATTATTGCTGAGCAATTCTCAAGGTACCTATTTACTAGAAAGACAAATGAGACCTAAAATGAGCAAAATGTTGTGTTTAGAGGGGGAGCCCAGAGCAGCATGCTCATTTAAAACAGGAAGGGTGAATGCTAATTGCAGCTATTAGCCAAAGCAGGCTCCTTTTCCACAGAAAAGTGATTTAGTGCTTCCATTAGATTTTCCACAAAGCTTGAAAGAAAGATTGAGAAAACTGACATGGAGCTGTGCACCAGTGTAGGAAAAATACAGCTCTGCCTTGAGTGCAGGAACCTGCAGAGGTAATGATAAGTGGATAATGGACAGGATTAGCAAAAAACCTCTTTGCCCCACTGATACCGTTCAGAGCCATGGTTTATTCCTCTCCTGAAGAAGAGGGAAGGCATCCAGGACAATATACCTGAGCTGGACAAGGTACATCCAAAAAGATTATGGGGCTTACTCTGACTGTCCTTTCTTAAGGGTGAAATTCTGCAGCAGCAAAAATGTGTTAACCTACTGTTCACTCCTGTAGTGACCAGCACATTTGGGATCCTTCTGTGCTGAAACATGAATTTGACTGAAAATGTGATATTTACCTTTTCATCCTGAAACAACATTCATATATTTTTCGCTTCACAGTGCACACGCTTGCCTGTTTCAGTACCATTTTGGTGAAAAAGAGGCAGGAGAATATCATAATGAGGAATATTCAGGCCATAGAAATGGACCATGCTCCTCTCTGGCTCTTTAAATCCCTGACAGAAAAGGCAAACTCAATGCATATTTCCCGATCATTTGATAACTGTCTCTCTCAGTCTTGTCTTCTTGTGAAAGCATATTATGCAGCCCAGCCAAGAGGGCTGCACATATCTTAATTGCTGTACTGCATTTATATGGAAGATAAGTATAATAAGGATATTTGGAGACAGTAGTTTAGGGGAGCAATTCTTCTGAAAGCTACACATTTGGCAACATTTTCCGAAAAGCGTGACTCTATGTAACTCTATTTTATCTTCCCTTGTACGTATTTCCAAAGACGCAGCAATATACAGCTCCCTAGGGTAATGAGTCTTTTCACAAGTTCATCATTGCTTGCTTAATGTATCACTAAGTACACTCATATTCAAAAGCCCCCAAAATAAATGAATGCCACTCTACTCTACCATTAGATATTTAAGCATGTTAACTTTGCACACCAAAGATTTGTTAGTGCTGGTTTTCCAGATTACAGCTTGTTTCTGCTAGTCAGAAAAACAGAGTTTTACTGAAGAGTCGCAGCTGAAGGACAGGGAGCTGACTGCTGTTCCAATTTTTTGCCTTTCCACCAGATTTGCTTCCTGAATTTAAGCCATTTGTTTTGCATTAGCAATAAAGAAATCCCAAAGGTATCAGAAGTGACACTGTTTGGCCTGTAGCATAGCCATTACCTATGAAAATTATGAAGAAATCTGAGTCAGGTTCACTGGCAACACCTTAACACTGCAGTGTAGCTACATTTGGCTGGGGTGAAGGGAAGGGAAAACATGTTTAGATGAAGTTCAAACTGTATTCTTTCTGCAGAGTAAGAGAAGATTAAACCCATATCTCTAAAGCTTCATCACTGTGTTAGGAATGTAATAAATAATTTCTTATCTTTTAACCATTCCCATTTCAGAGCCAGTTTCTCCATGAGGAGTCTTAATTTTGAAAAGCAAGGTCCCTTGTGAAGATTAAAATAAACATTTTAACTAAGTCATTAGGAAATAATTTCTGCTTCCTTTTCACAATTCTTCAACTGCTACATTCATTAATTTTTGAAAATTCTGGTTGTAAAGATCGTAAGTCTTGGTGAAATTAAAGGCTAAAGAACTTCATAGTGCACTGCAGTACATCATAAATCATGACAGGCTACGTGGCCAACCTCATTTTCCATTATTAGCAAAAGTGATATTGCTTCCTATATGATGAAACTATTTAACAAAATTAAAAATCCTATGCCACCAATCCTACAAATTTGTCATCATTTGAACCAGGAGGATCCTTATGTAAAAGGCTTTTTTATTTTACTTTTCAAATATAACCTAGCAGAGGGCTTGAACTGGATGACTCAGTAAGTTCTTACCATCTCTAACTGCTGTGATTCTACTTCACGACTGCCTTACAACAGAAGTACAAATGCGGCCTGTAGAAAGATTTCAAACTTGCAGTGGGAAAGAGAGTAAAAACATAATTTTTAAAATTTGAAAATTAAAATTTATTGGGTCGATTTTGCCAGATTTTCTGTAATACAAATGTCTGAATAACTCAGCATGTAAGGAATGGATTTTAGTTTTTGTACTCTACGGAAAATGTGTGAATAGCCCTGACACCTGTGTTCTGCCCTGAAAAATCAGGACCAGCCCAGCATTAGACGTAGACATGATAAAAAATGTTTTAATAATTTTTTGTTGAAAATTACCTGTTTATCGAAACAGAGATCACATCAATAGAGACCTGCTGGAAGCTGCTGGGCTTCCCAGAAATTTTTCTCATGTTTTCTTGCAAAGCCCCAGCTTCCCAAATGGGGCTGGTGCGAAGGCTGTTATTCCAGGCTGCCTTTGCATTATAGATAACCTGGGGACTAGGCACATTTCAGCATTTCTGTAAAGTCCCTTGGTTCTGGAGTCCTAATTCAGAAGGCTAGGCTTGGTGATGCTGCTGTTGCGAGATTTCCAGTTTCCATCGGAATCCACCCATTTCCAGGATGAAAGCTGCTTGTTACAGATTTCTACAGAATGCAGCTGTATAGGACCTGGAGCTCAGGCAGGATCTACAGATACTACTGAAATAACTGACTGCGGTTACTGCACTGATCAGTGAAATACATACAGCTGTGGGTAGGGTCTTCTAGCAGCACACAACACTGCATAGCAGATAAGGGAACAGCTGATCCGCGTGAAACTGCCAAGAGAATTTATGAAACAATCCTATTGCACAAGGGATCAGCTTTGTCTATCTTTGCAAGAAATTTTATGGAATCTTTATTGACTTTAAAATAAACTGTGCTTTGACGTATACTAGGCATACTAACTTTACTAAGATATCAGAATCTTGTACCTGTGTCCTTACAGAAAGTTTCTTGGTGTCTTTGCTGATGATAAACTGTCCAGATCTAGTCTGAGAAAGAAAAATTCTTCCTGCATCGACTCAGGATGTATCTTTATTAGTTAACTCCAAAGCTGCAGTTGACTATGGCCTCAGAATTACTGGTCCGTAAAAGCTGTAATGTAGTCAGGAACTGAGCATTTTTGCCTCCTGCTGTCTTGCCTTTTTCACATTGCAATCAACTGTGTAATGGCGGTGCTTAAAGAAATCCTTGCAGAGACCACTGATAAAATTTTAGTCATGTCAAATGTCATGCTTGTAAAACATTCAAACTCTGTCCTTACCGTTGATTACGCAATTGCTACCAAGAGCTGAATATTATGGATATGAAGTCCCTAAGTCTTGGTGCAGACCCTTGTAAAACTTACCCAAGTTTTCTTGGAGTTCTCAATCCAAATACTAGCCACGCATGCCACTCTAAATTTGAGAAGGCTCAGAGATTTCACAAATGACAGTGGCATGATCCAGACTACTTTCTTTAAACCTTTCTGTGTACTGATGTTACAGCAAATGCCAAGTGTCAGAGGAACTGCCTTTCTCAGTCCTGGCTTATTGCTACTGTTACCTGTCACTATTACTGAACTGCAGCAGTGTCTAGATCCCAAACTTTAGATCAGGGGTTTAAAGCACAAAGCAAAATACACAGAAAGCCAGAGAGAAAGTCTTTATCCTGATAAATAGTTTAAGTAGACAAAACCAAAATGGGAAAAAAAATCAAATATAGGTAGCCAGAGATTTGGAGCAACTTGCCCAGGATTATAAAGAAAGAGGGGCAAAGCAGGAAATAGAGCCAGTGCTTCTCAGCAGCTACATTATGCTTCAATAATAAATTTTTCACTTTCCTATTACGATATGACTGATATTCCCTGTTTAACAGACACCCAATAGAGACTGCTCAATAAAGATTCCCAATACAGTCGAGGAGTATTTCATAATACCTGTCTCTAACTGGCAAAAGGTTTTTTTAATGTCCTAATCAAGAAATGCACAGAGAAGTTATGTATATAGGAGGTAAAACAGAAAGAAAAGGGAAGAGACAAATCTGTTTTGCAGAGTTCCAGTATATTACAAAGACAATATATGAACTACCCACACAGAAAAATAATATATCACACAGCATCTGCCTTCAACTCCTGCATGCTGCTGAACTGCAGTGACGGAAAGGGTTTATCTTTTATATCTTTCATTTCCAGTGATGCTGATCTCCTCTTTTCCTTCCTCCCTGGTGGTTCTTTCAATTAATAGCTTTTAAATGTACCTTTCCTGCAGAGACTTCATCTTTCCATGAATTTTCCTGTAATATTTACATCATATGTGATACTAGCAGAGATTACAAGCGAAGCCTGCAATTCAAAGTACCGAACTCTCCTTACGCTAATGTCTCTTAATAGCATTCCTGCAACAAAAGGGCCATAAAGCAGGGGAGATTAATTTGCTGAAGCGTCAGCACAGGGACTCCTCTTTTGCGTGCAGAGAACTGGAACAGACTGTTTTCAGTGACACAGGCTATGGCCAAACTCCACTGTGCTGCATGTTTCCTCCATCTCCCGAGACCCACAAGGATCCTGGGGTAAAGAACTAAATTGCTGCACCTCCAAATCAGATCAATACATGCCAGAGAGCAAGCAGATTCGCCATTCTTTTCAGAGCAAGGGCATGTAAAGGATGCCTGGAGTCCAGACTTTCCTTCTACCCTTCGCTTGCATAGGGTCTTAGGAATGAGATCAATTTTGTAACTGTGTAATTCCACTGACTTCTACGGACTCATTTCTGCTTTCAAATGAAAATTTGGTGTAAGAACTCATATTTGATACAAAACCATACTAAAATATTCTAGTAGGCCAACCCTGCAGTCCCTGGCACTGCTTGTGATGGAAATTTGCATGTGCATAGAAAAGCAGATTTAGAAGTTATTAGTTAGATTTGCGCCTAAATGTAAAACATCTGATTTAACATTACACATTCCCATGAGTTTTGTTTGTTTGTTTAGATGCATAAGCAAAATTCAATGATTGCCTGTTAACATATTATTCAAAACATAGAAATCAATTAAAATAATTTTCTACAATTCACTCATAGCCAAATGCTGACACAGTTTAAACTGGCTCTCTACCTCCCTCAAAAGCAATGGGAAAACCAAACTAAAGATGAACATGGATTTAGCCGCTTTAAGAAAAAACTTCAAGTGTTTTTTCTCCCACATTACAAAGTAATTGAAGAACAATGAATATTTAAAAAGATCGGTCAGCTTTTAAATAAGCTTTGCTCATACTTGCTCTAGATTAAATAAAGCTATTGTGATAATTTAAATAAAATCAATTCTATTTTTAGAGGATCTGGTCCAAATGAATGTAGCTGCTAATTAAGGAAATAGCAGTTCTAGCACTTTCTCTTTCTTGTATTTTCTTGCAGGCAAAGACGACACAATTTCTGACAGCCCAGGCCCTGCAGACCTTCCCGGTATGAAAAAAGTATCTGTGGCTTGCAAAACCCTGTCACTACAGCTACAAAGGAACCTGCCAGCAGGATAAACCACAGGGGATATCAAAGTCCACACAGGCTTCCACTTTTTGTGGAGATAACTCTGCATTTCCCAAGGATTCTCATAATTTTTGTAGAATGTGACACTCCCTGGAGTTTGTAGGTTGTGTTCCTCCCTTCTTCATGGATTAAGAGCATCTTCTCTCATTCACCTCTTCCCTGATGGACAAGGGATCTATCTACTCCAGTCACAGCAGAATTTAGGCCTGCAAAGTAGGTGTGATGTGGTGAAGACTGAACCAGGACTCAGATTTCAAGATTAAGACTTACTTGTTATCGTTCTGATAGGACATGCCTTGCTCCTCTTTTTGTTAGGGAGATATATCTTAAAAAGCACTGAACCCTCCACTGATCCTACATTCAAAAGCCAGTGAGAGCCTATTATTAAGGAGGAACTAAAATTCAGTAAGGAAATAATTTTCCTTTTCATGACTCGACTAGTTATTTTAAGCAGAGAGTAACTTATTTCAATAATCAAGCAAAATTAAATGGTTAGAACACAACGGCTGATTTTCAAAGGCATTTTGTTAACAGGAGTTAAGCACTTTTGTATCTTTATAAATCTGCCCGACAGTGCACTTCCTACTAATAAATGAACTAAAATAATATTAATCTGTGTTGGAAATGGGGAGCGGTGCTACCTTTCCATGATTAGCTGGTCCCAGGTGGGGAGTCAGGCTGCAGCTGAGACAACCTGTTTCAACAGGGAAGAGCTGCTCCTGCTTCCAGCTTCTGCTCTGTAGACCCACCCTCATCTCAGAGCTATTTCACTGTTTCGCCCCCTACTTCAAGCACTCATTAATTTCCACTACTTTTCCCTCTCAGGCTAATGTTTGAAAGAAGGTTTTTATTCAAGCATCCTTTGTTTATTGCCTTCTATGCCCTATAGTAAGTCTGCCGCAGCACACATTTCTCTTGCACCCCTGACGTATGTCCCAGCTATTTCCATCTTTCCTGATCTTTTGAAAGATGAAGTACTACTGAACAGTGGCAGAGCTTTGTATGCCTAATACACTCATTTATTATCTTAGAGTTTTACAGGCCATTAACTCTTTAGTTGTTTATTTACTTAAAAATACCCAGTCAAAGAAATTTCCCAGCATGATAAAGTTTATTCCCAAAGCAGCTTCACATGAGCAGAGGAACTGTTAGAGGACCAGACATTATGTAGCTAATACACCGAGATTGCATACTAGGTAAACTTGAATACATTTAAAATGAATCAGTCTTTATGTTTCCTGTTGTCTGCCTCGCTATGAGTCTTCCTGTCCCTGGACTATGATTCGCATATATATACCCAAGCCAGAAAGGTATATTAGACTTGGCTGAGGGCTTTATTGCTATGTCTAGTAGCAGTACTTCTAAAATTTGAAGCTATCATTTCACATTAATGAGCAGAATTGCTTAAGGCTGCTCGAGCAGGATTTACTCCGTCTTTAACTCCCATCTGCACCTCCTTGTGCCAGCATAGGTATTTTTGCAGTTGTACAATAATCCACAGGGAACGTGTTCACAGGGAGGTGATTTTTCATTTCCCTGCCGTGTTTCACCATGTAGCCAAACACATAGAGAGACTGACGCTGGTGCAGGTACAAATTGCCAAGGCAAATCGTATCCACTGAAGAATTGCATGTGGGAAGACAGTCTGAACTTTCCTACTTGGTTTTTTTTTAACCTGGTTGTTATAGCTAAATGTGATTTTATAGATTGCCAGAGATCCTTGGCAGGTTTCAAATATTCTGGCTAAAAACATTGTGCTTTTTCCGATGAATTATATTTATCCACATCCCTACTTGTTATAAGTCCTTGTCACTCACTGCATATCAATGAAGCAATAACAATATGCAACAAGTTAATAAATGTCCCACTTAATGTCAAAGGCAAGGAGAGATTTAAGCAACAGCTTATCTTTAGCTGCATGCTTATTCACGAAAGGCAATAGGACTGAAGAACATGTGTAGGTGTTTTGCTGAAGCATGGCTCAATGGAAAGTCAGAGCTGAGCTTCCTCTGTCAAAACTATCTGAAGTCAGTTATACAGATTAAAAAGCAGTACAAGAGCTTAGGCAGAACCTGTAAAAAAAAGCAAGCAGCTAAACACCATGTTAAGGGTTTTCATCTTTTTTGCAGAGTGGAATTAGCTTAACCAATTTCCGTGCTTTTGGTAGAATACTCACTGAACAATCCCATTAGAGAAACAGAAATTGAATGGGCAGCCAATCGTAAAAATAATTGCTCAACCTTTATCCTTTCCAGACGATTTTTGAGAATCTGAACTCAAGAGCCCTCCTTATGCTAAGCATGGATTGATTTGTCTAAAATGGAATTAATTTAATTTGGGAACAGTCATGTTTGAAGGCAAAATATTGCTTGATCAAAATTTATTATTTTGATTTCTGTGTAAGTGCAATCAAAAAATGAAATACCTATATTTTGAGGATGATTGTGTCTACACATGAGACTGCTACTTTTTTATATCACCAGCAGCAGGAGCAGGCTGTATGCTACAAAGACCTTTAGACTGGCAGCTTTAATGTGAAAGCAAGACGCAGAAGTCCCAGAGCTCCATTTTCTCCTTAGATACTGGGTAAGATGCATAACCTTTCTCTATTTGATTTTGACATAATAGGAAGAAATATACTTACAAGCCCAGCTGACAGCCATACTTTCACATACATTATCAGTCTAGAAGTTTGTAAAAAAGAATTTTACTAAGACCAAAAGCTACTATTTGAAAGGCTCCAAAATATAAAATGCATGCAGATAAGCTGACCCTACACATCAGAAAATGTCACAAGATTACCTAGGTCTTTTTTAGGGTGCTCAATTACAGAAAACAGCAGAATGAGAGTTAAAAGGAGGTGTATTCCAGAAGCTGATATGAATTTATCTATGAGACCATTGATGTGCCAGTTAATATTCTTATGTTAGTGTCCTTGTTTCAGCTGGGACAGAGTTAATTGTCTTCCTAGCAGCTGGTACAGTGCTGTGTTTTGGGTTTAGTGTGAGAAGAACATTGATAACACCCTGATGTTTTCAGTTGTTTCTCAGTCGTGTTTAGACTAAGTCAAGGACTTTTCAGCTTCTCCTGCCCAGCCAGCAAGAAGGCTGGAGGGGCACAGGAAAGTTGGGAGGGGAGACAGCCAGAACAGCTGACCCAAACTGGCCAACAGGGTATTCCATACCATGTGATGTCATGCCCAGTTTATAAACTGGGGGGAGTTGACTGGGAGGGGATCGCTGCCCGGGAACTAACTGGGCATCAGTCAGCAAGCGGTGAGCGATTGCATCGTGCATCACTTGTTTTGTAAATCCCAATTCTTTTATTACTATTATTGTAATTTTATTATTATTTTTATTATTATTACCATTATTATTATTTTCTTCCTTTCTGTCCTATTAAACTGTCTTTATGTCATCCCATAAGTTTTACTTTTTTTCAATTCTCTCCCCATCCCACTGGGTGGGGGGGAGTGAGCGAGCGGCTGCGTGGTACTTAAGTTGCCGTCTGGGGTTAAACCATGACAATTAGGTAAGATTGCTAAACTCTGCAAGATAACAGTGAAATGGTATGATTCTAAAACCAATGTTCAGGCAACTTTTATAGTTAAAACTAATAGACCCTGATTTGTAGAAGGGCTAAGAACTTGCTGTTTCAAACACTTGCCCTAGAAAACTAAGGACGCTTAGCAACTTGGAATTCATGTCTGAGTCTGGCCAGAGAAGGACTGCAGAATTACGCCATATATTAACGTGTAGCTGTAGCATGTCATTTCTTTTTTAGTCTTAGGCAAACAGTAATATGCCAGGAACTGGATTTCCTCTGTCTTTTCACCTGTTAGTCAACCGTGGTCATTTCCACTGATTTGCACTACAGCAACACTCAGGATCCCAATATTGAAGCCCCACTGCCTTATGGTTTGTACACACACACTGATTTCTGTCATGTCTGCATGTTCTATTCTTGTTCATATGCACAGTAAGTGCATGAAAATTTGTGTCTTTCTTATTTGTTAGCATTGTGAACCTACCTTTCATGTGAAAATACAGCTTAGAAAAGCATTTCTGTCACTGTAGATCACAAACTCTTTGGGTGTCTAGAAAAACATCAAGGTATTGACACTATCCAAAAAAACCCTAACTCCCTTTAATTGATGGCAGCATGTCTAGCTCACTTGTTGGTACAGTTACTCAGTGCTAAAGGCAATTAAAGCTAGTCAGCTAGTCAGTGGATAGTACAAAAAAGACACTTGCCAGAGACACAGGAGGGGCGAGTTATGTAAACATTCACGAGCTAAACATTCTTCTTGCAAATCTTTGAGCCATTCTTATGTAATCTTTCTCAGCAGCTAGACAGAATGAATTTTCCAGAAGGAAAGCTTCTCTCAAAGGGATTCACAAAATACTTGTTGTATACATCCTGTATTGATAAATCTTTCCTCTCTAATAAACATTTAAACTCCCCAGGCCCATTCTACCTTTTTATTCATGGTTTGGACAGCATTTTACAAAAGAGGGGTGTTCTATTAGAAACAATAACTAGCATGTCCATTCACTTTTTCTTAAGGCACTGTGTGCCTGGAAGCCTTAAGCAACTCTTTTAGGTATTCTTCATTACCAAGCAAAGGAAGTAGGCCTTATTCAAGAAAGAAATATATCCCTAAGTAGGAATATAAAATGGATAAAAATTAACACAGATTCATAATTCTTACTGAAAAGATCAGACACAATTAATTCTTGCAACTCTTAATAGAACCAGCAATAAATAATCATTTAAATCAATGGAACCTAAGCACACATTTTTAACATTTTACTGACAGGAGGCGAACTAAGAACCTGGAAAAATGTGTTGCTAGTTTTGGGCCTTACTGGTTACTAAATGAAAACCCTTAGTACTTGTCTCAGTTGTTCAGAATTAGATACAGAATATTTTAGAATTAGCAAACTCCTTAAGATATGAGAAAGTTCCCTTTTCAAGTCTAGTTAAAATATATACGTGTACTTAAAGCTCTTTCCTATCTCTTGCTAGATTTTAGTCTTTTTTTAATGAACTCTTCACTAACTGGGAAAGGTCCTTTCCAATTTGTGACATGTTTTTGGATTGCTCAACAGATCTAATTAGTATTAAGTCACTTTATCTCTGAATCAAGCATTTTTCTACTCCTGCTATCTTCCAGCATTTAATGAATTAGTGCTTATTAATGCCTCCAAGCCATTATTAAAGTTTGTCCTTTACTCTGGAAGTTTGAATTGATGGTCCCCTGATTCTACAAAAACCCATTGTCTGTGAACTCAGGGGAATGAATGGAAGAGAAGGAAGGATGGTGAGCCTGGAAAGACAGTAAAAATGTACAGAAAGGAAGCAAGTCACTGAACAGCAATCCCATCACTAAGCTAAACTGAAGACTAATGTAGTGTTTGAGGGGAAGGTGACTTTCACACCTCCTATTCAAGACTGCAGTAGGCATCTCAGACTCCAGAAGGACAAAGTCCTGCCCTTCCCAGCATCACTGGCAGACCCTAGCCAAAACCACTGAGCCTCGAGCATTATGCGATCCTGGAAGGAGACTCTGAATCAGCTTTTAAGAATACACATAAGTAGCCACAGAAAGGAACTCTGCAGTGCAGAACAAGTTATATAAAATTCAGGAACTACCATCTATATGTGCAAACTGATAACTTATTAATTTACTGGCTCACTCGTAGCTAATTGTTTACAGACAAAACAACCTGTGGCACGCACAGGAGGCAGTCTGACATGGCGGGGAAAATAAATAGATACCTTGATAAATAATATGTAGAACATTCAGTATCTGAAGATGGGTTCAGTGAATGCTCCTTGGTTGGCGAAGTATGAATGAACAACAAATAATTCAACCCAATGACTCTCACCAAACAATGCATGGCGGTTTTTGTTTGCAAACCCTGAAAACCATCCTATTCTATTCTCAGTTCACTGGATCTAGTGTTCCTTTTTCCCTTAGAGAGCAGAGAAGACATTATGCTTTTGTCTGAAAAGGCTATAAAGCAAAACTGGTGTAAGAAAGCAATAGTGAATGAGAAGAGGTGTTTTTTAGAGACCATTTTTTGCACCGCTTTTTTGGTTTTTGCTTTTAGTCATAGTCTGTGTCTCAGTAGATAGTAATGCTAAAAGCTGGATAGCACCCACACACAGCATCCCAAGTCTGACATACTAAAGATAATTCAAGGAGCAGAGACTCCCTTCTGAGCTCTGAACAGCCACATCTGTGTCAATCCTTTGGGCTTTTTCCTTCTCACTCAGCATTTATTTCCTCTGTATCCGTCAGTTCGCATGAGCAGAGACCCCTTCTCTTCCGCAAAACTGCTCAGACAGCTGCCTGGCTAGAGATGAAAGAAACCTGCATTTCAGGAACTGGAGCAATGTCAGAGCTTGTATCGAGAGAAAAATGTGCGACCCAAGTGCAGTCATGGCCACTTGGCCAGAGTACTGTGGCCTATTTGAATTTTAAGTGTATGTGTCAAAATTAAGCTGCCCAATATCTTACCTCACCACATACTTCAGCAGCTGAATTCGTCTGTTGAAAGTGGGAATTTTACCATCTAATTCAGTTCAAAGACTGTGCCCACACCGCCTCAAGGGGCAAGCAGAGCACATGCCAATCTGTCCTACTTGTTCAAAGCAGATATATTAAAAGGCAAAATCTTGCTGACTGACAAATTACTTGCTATGTCTTTTATGGTACATCAGCTCCTTCCTAGCTTCTTCTTTTGTTCAAATTCGGCTGAAGCTCCATCCACAAAGAAAGTCTGAAAATGTACTTGGAAAAATACCTCTTTCCTTTCCCAGTGCCATGCCTACAGCTGCCAGTTTTTACGATTTGACTGAACAGCAACCCAAAGCTCAAAAAAGAGAAGACCAAACCCTCAAAGCTGTTATTTTTACATTTCATAATTCTTACGCCATTTTGGGGGTTCCCAAATGGCTGGCAGAAATTTTCAACATCTGATGTTGGCAACACTGCATATCGCTGTAGCTGAGTTCACATGAGCTTGATCCTCCTCAATTTAAAGGAAGCTGATTTCAAAGCATATCCAGTAAAACGTTCATCTAGAGACCGACTTTCATGACTTCCCTGATAAAAACCAGTGTTCACAATCAGGCCAAAGATAAACACTTTATTTTAATTAGCTTTGAAAGTGAGAGCGACATACCAAGACTTAACATTCAGAAGGAAAGGGAATTCAGTGGGAGAACAGCTGGGGGAAAGTGTGCCAATGGACAAATGACTAGTTTAGTTTGACTATTTCTTCTTGTGGCAAAGGAATGTTAAGCAAGAATGTTAAGCATTTAGACATATTACAAAATATAACAAATGGGCAGTTAAAATCTCTTCAATAGTTTCTATCATTGATTTTAAACTTTTCTGTCTAAACAGAAAAACCTTTATGAGCTCCCAAGGCCAGAAATTTGTCCAGTCTTTATATGCTGATGTCTTTCCCTATGCAACAAGACACTTGAATTTAAAATACTGTATTACTTAGCACTTAAAATCTTGGCTGTATATTCATTCCAATTACTTTCAAAACCAGCTTTTGACTGTGCAGCAAATGAGATAGTTGGCATGTTAGAGTAACGCTGCAATGTTCCATTACTGTCTTTTTGTGCTAAAAGAGGAGTCAGTCATGGCATGCTGCAATATTCCCTCTATTTTTAAAATGAGCAAAAATATATTTCTGCAGTTTTTATAACAGACTGAAAGATTCCTTCCAGCTCTGCTCAATATGATTTTGGAGAGTTCTTCTGGCTCTGAACAGAAGCTTTTATAAGGAAACAACAGATAATTCAAAGCAAAAGATTTCTTTCCTTTCTTTGTCTATACTATCGCTTGGTTTGCTTGACGTATGGGGCAAAATGCAAGCTTTAGACATATTGCAGTGTCTTTATGCCTCACAATCAAATATTGGTTAGTCAGTGTCAAAGAGCTGTAGAGCTGAAACCAGCAGAAAAAGAATGAAGTTAGGCATCCTTTTATAAGTTTTCACAACTCCTCACAGATGATATTTGAAGACTAAGCATACAATGCAGATTGCACGTGTCCCTGGTTTTGGGTACTTTGCACTGCTCTGGGCATGTAAAGGTGCCCTGTGGTCAGGTTTGCCATCTGCAGCAGAGTCATTTGTCAGGTGGAGCAAACACATAGCAACTCAACAGCCAACAAAAATTTTTGCAGCTGGTCAAAGGACCTAGCCAAGAAAAGGGGCATGGGGGAAATTACCATTGCTTTCATGTCCCTGTGTTTTACGTCTCTCCAGTTGCTGTACCAGCACCTTACAGTCCCCTACACTTTCAAAAATTACTGCAGCCACTGTACTACTGTAATTTGTCTACAAGCTCGGATCCCTGTGGATAAACAGGCACGTGACTATTTTCAACTAACTTTTGCAAATGTGCATACACATTTTCCATGAATTATAATGACTTTTCCAGAAACGGATTAATGGATAGAGTCTACAATGAAAACAGAACTGTACAAATAATTTGCTGTGCTGGTTTAAATGATGTATTATGCTTCTTTATAGTTGCAAATCATTTTAGAAGAGATTGTTAGTTTCTTGAACATTCCCCAGACAACTTTCACAAATAATTCTTGATTTGCAATTGCACTTTCTTAGGAGATGTTCAATGTGATGTGAATTGATTGGAAATTCCAGTTATACGAAACAGATCTTTTTGTATTCTGATTAAAGACATTCTAAACTATGGGTTTGGTGCCATATTTTATCAATTTAAAACTTATATTCTGCAAAATACCTTTCAATATTTGTTTCATACTTGCTACTTCTGTCAGGGAAATAATTTCTTAGAGTATCTATGAGAATGGAGCATAAGAAATATAGGCATTGTTGAAAAAAGTGGATTAACAACTCAAGTTCATATTTATAGTTGCAGTTTCATGATGTTCATTTAATTTGGGATAAATTCTATTAATATGGTACAAATATGAGAGTTCTCCTAAGTTATTTCTTTATGCAGAACCTAGAATATTATCAGTGGAGTTACTGATTGTACAACAATGTTCAAAGGTTCTCAGAAAGCACAGACTTTTAAGAAGAGAAGATAAAAGAGGACATACACACAATATCAAGCAGATAAAAATCAGTGTTTGCAGGGCTGGGAGGCATAGATGGATTGCCCTGCCCTTGAGGAAGTCATCTTTTTGTATAGACACTGCCACACTTTTATCGTGCCTCAGAAATCATTCCAAAGCACAAAACTGGTTTGCCTGAAAGGGCATCACATGGCATTTGCAGTATTTCCCTAGGGCAGAGCACAGCAAGGGCTTACCTCTCAGGGCTATTTGAAGAGCCAACAATTCATTGATTGCTCAGTGCTGTGAAGACAGAAGTGTTATGTTAGTGCTTAATGTTTCTCACAATTTTTTAAATGATTATTTGTGCCACCTCCACCTCTGCAGCGCCTCAGGTCTAGCAGAGGAATGCACCTTTTGGAGATGTTCCAGGGCACAGACTTATTAAGAGCTAGACACTGGATTCAGCTTTCAGGGCATGTGATGCAACTGCCGTTTGTGGCTACATTTTAACAGTTTCCCTCTCTCATTATCTATTTAGTCTTGCTGCAACTTGACTCTGTCAGTGTGTAGGTCTCTTGATTTTTTAAAAAAATATGATTTATTTGTGCTTATATAAACCAAACACAATAGGCACAGAGACAATATGCATCTGACTGTGAAGTCCTTTCACAGCAAACCCCTTTCTGAGTCAGTGAGTCAGGCTAGAGCTCTTCCTAATTTTCAGACAAGTCCTCACCTGTCCCTAGTGGGCACCTATTGAAGAACAAGGCTCAGTAAATGGGTCTGTCTTATCTGCCATGATGATCCAAGGGAGTAGGATGTGTACAAATCAAGTCCCACAAGAAAAACCTGTCCTTCTCCTGGATTCATCTTCCCAGTCCGACACACACTCCAAGAGCACAGCTATGTCTTCCATCCACATAAAAAGGTTTTGCCACCTAATGATAAAAGGTAAAGCTATCCCTGCCACCCCTCCACTGAGATATTCTGCTGTGGCTCTGATAAGTAGTATTCCATGTCTGCCTTGGGGACATACTACCCAGACTGCCAGGAAAGAAGAGCTAACCTAGAAGTGCATTCTCTTTCCAGAGTACCCGTGGCATTATTAAAACACAGCGTCTCCTTACCTGCTTCTGCTCCCAAAGTTCCTAATTCGATTTCTGTCTAATCTTAAATATTCAAATATTCAGACTGAGACATATACACTACATTAAATTTAAACCCTATGCTCTTCTATGCTGACTAGGTGTTCTGCTCCTCACAACCCTATAGGCAGTCAAGCTCTGGGTGTGGATCTCAGGAAAGGCTTACACATTTTCAAGATTTTGAGTGCAGAGAACTTTTCCACATTCTGCACAGTGCAAGGGATGTCTTACGTGGCAGGTCATCTCTGCACCTGGAGACCTGGATATGGAAAGGCATCCAAGAAAAAAAAAAAGCCTTGGCTAAGTATTATAGACATTAGCTTTCAAGTAGCAACTGAATAAGCTGTACAATGAGTTTTTTTAATCATCATGAAAAGGTTTTCAAGCATTTTGAAACCACTAATAAATGCACTTGCTGAGTTTCCATATAGCTTCCATTTTTCACTGACAATGCATCCTAAGTTGGCAAAGCTTTGTATATTTGGTAGCTTTTTTGCATTCAATGCATTTGTCAGTCATTTTGAGTTTCAATATGATTAGCTGGTATCTGAACAAATTCCTTAGGTAATCTTACAACCATGACAATTAAAAAAAATTTACAGGATAACTGAAAAGGACAATCTTCAAGACAGAGCAATAATCTCCATCAGAAGTATAAATGGAGGAGTCATGGCAACAGTGAAGATGAAGTCCAGATGTAATCCAAGACCATTATTCTGAACAATTTCAACCTAAGCATCACAGCAGAGAGACTTGGGAGAGAGAAAATGAGATCATAGGGTAGGGCTGGGATAATTCATTCTAATTTGGGAAGCATCAGAGGCAGGGCTGGTGGAGGGATTGTGCACAGCTCTACCAGTCCCCATCACAACTCAAAGCAGACTTCATCGGGTGGTGGAATGAGAGGGCTACAGCACTCCTAGCCTTTTACATAGTTCTGTAACTTGGGCTGAGTAGAAAGAAATGGTGCTCTAGGGAGGCATAGCTATACTATGCCTCTCTGATGGGTCATGTTTCTGAAGCCACTGACTGATACCACCTCTGACTCATCCTCAGTCTACGATCTGTACCAGTAACATGTCTTTCCATCCATCGCCTTGCTCCTTCAGAGCAACTAATTCCTTTTCCTTTCCCATTTTCAGCATGTGGGTCCTTGTTCTTTTCCTCGTTTTAACTCCCTTTCCTGTGTCCAGATAGGATCTCTGCTTCCTCCACCTTCTTCAAAATGTTCTTAAAGTGCTTGCTTGTGCTTCAATTATTTTAGACTACATTTTTGAACATCAAAACCTATCAGTCACAGAATTTCCAGTTCCTGAACAGATATGTCCTAGGGTCTGTAAAAAATATATGCAGAAATGCCCTGTCTATTCACCAAGCATATGCACCCATGGGCAGGACATCACTGTGTGAGTGGGATTTGGCAGTTTGATCAGGAGCTGTTTTCTAAAAAAGACCTTTCCATAGCACAGATTTGTATGCAGCCTTCATGCAGACCACCTGCTTTTTCATGCTTGACGTATCAGAAATATCCAAGCCATTTAACTCCAATACCACTAGACTATCATAGAGGGTGAAGGACACGTTGGCATAGGCCAGAGCAGGCCACAGCCTTTCTAATGCCAATACCCATCAACCAGATGACCAGCCGGGAGGTCAGGGAGAAGGACAGCTACAGTGAGGGAGCCTCAGGAGACGGCGACCACAAAGTGGGCAGCAGAAGGACAAGGGACAACTACTCTGCAATATGCGAGACCCAAGAAGTCTGATTTCTTCTTTACGCAAATTCCAAATCATAGCATCATGCTATTCTAGGCCCTTGGTTACAAGAAAAGCATACTGCTGTATGGTATAGTTACATCATTTTAATTTAGAAATGGTTTACGGAAATGATTAGAAATGATTTTGAGACCAATTTCTGCTTCAGCCCCTCTAACATTCATTGCCAAAGGCCTCTGGCACTCAGAGAGTTTTGCAAATGCAGCATTAAAGCTTTTATACCTCCTGTCACTAGTTATATTGCAGCGCTGTGGGATTACTTTTTTGCAAATGGAAAGTAAGGGGCTGGATTCTGTTTACCTGACCAGTGCTATAATGCCACAAATTCAAAACAGCTTCAGTCTTGAGCATGGCCACAGGCAGCACATTGGCAACCTCAGTTTTACTGCTTTTCCATGAGAAAAAATTAACCCCATCTTTCTTGAAGGATTTTATGTAAAGAATAGAGAGCACTGACAACTTTTTTTTTGAAAGGGGCAAGGACTGCAGATAGTAACGTAGCCAGAGGACTTAGCTTAAACTAGGGAAGGTGGGGAAATGGTAACAGAGAGAAGGAAAACAGAAAGGAAAGAGGACAGAAGAGTTTGGGGAATGTAGCTACTGCTGTGCTAGCCAGCACAGAACAACTGTTTCATCTATCTTACAGAATAGTTGAAGGCAATAGAGACAGTAGGGAGCAGGGAGATGAAAAAGGCAGACTTGGCAGGAAGATGTCTGTACACTGAGGTATGGAACTGGCTGAGAAAAGCTGAGCCTGAACTCCTCCGGGCTCAGAGTCATCACTCTCTGCTCTCCCTTCCAGGCTGTTCTTCTACTGTGGCATGGTTGAGTGTATAAAGGGTTAAGAAGGGGCTGCATCATTTTAGAGCCCCTGCATATTAAAGAGGTCCTGTGCTCTGTAAGCAGTCTTTCCTGGAAAAGAAAAGCAAGCTAAGCTTCAAATCAAAAGACTTGAAAGAAGCTGAAAACTTGTATTTTGAAAATAACAGAACAAAACATTTCAATTATTCTCCAGAAAATAATCCCCTTCTTCTGTTATCAGGAATTATAGTAAATCATAACTTTAATTATACTGAAAATAAATTTTTTGGTGAGCAAACTATTTGTTTAATGTCCTCCAGCTTCATCTGGTACCTGTTACTGTAGTGCTCAAGAAATGAGATGTCAGTATATACCAGCAAATACTGAAGAGAAAAGATTCATTAGATGGGGCTCAAAGGTTTGTAATACAGTTCCTCAGGTTTGCAGGAGTAAAAAAACTATAACCTTAAATTGTTGTCATGCATAGAAGAGAAAGCTAGAAGAGACTCCCTGTTACTTTATGTACTGGACTTCTGAGAAGACCCTGAGAAAACACACAGACTTCCACCAAAGTGAGGGTTAAAACTCCCTGTGATTACAGAGGTTTATTAATGGGCCCAGACAGGAGAAAAACATGAGAGAAAAGGAAGATAATCTAATTGTGAATGGAGGGCCTTATTAGCAGACCCCAAGAGAGATTTTCCAAAGCTGGAAGGAGGAGAAACAAAGCAGCACCTGTGTACACATTAAGTGTGCGGTGGCTATGACATGTCTGAACACCTTTCTTGGAAAGCTAGTTTCCACCACGGTATTAAACCCGGTATAGGGTTCAGCAGCCCCCCAAATGTTTCCTCAGAGTAACACTGTTCATGACAGTCGCTGCGTATCTACCAAACAGACTAGAGTGAGTGTTCAGATTTAACAGCCAGCCTTCGAAGGCAAGGTAACCAGACCAATGAGGACACAACCAAAAAAATTGTACACCAAAATATGAGAATAGAAAACCGATACGTGTAGCACAACAATGACAGATATCAAAGTAGTCACACCTGGTATATGTAGTTGTTTTAGGGTAAAGTGAAAATTCATTCTATGCAGCAATGATTCATTAAAAGAATACGTGTACACAATATCTCCTAACCACTTGTTATTAATATTTATTTATAGTGATGTATCAATATAAGTTTGAATTTTATATTCGTCTGGCTAAAACTCTGAAGGAACGTTATGTTCATGAGGAGCTTAACAGCTGTAATTTCAAAATAACTTTTTAGACATTCTTTTCACAGTACAAGTTGTAAAGGCTGCTGGTTAAAAAAATAAAGATAGTTTAGTAAGATACAGCAAGTAAATAATAGATGATCAGCATAGAAGATAACTGCTTTTCCTCTCTCAAACATGCTGGCCAAATGCAGAAAAGTAAACCCTACGGACACTAGGTCATAGTTAATTTGACTGTCAAGGGAGAATATTAAATGATGAAATCACATTTTCACCTCCATAAAAAAAATGCAGGAAGAATATTTACTTTGCATGTATAAGTAACACATTTTATTGTTCTATTTTAACATTTCTTTTCCTCAGACGACCTCCAAGAAGGTTTCCATAGAAACCTAAGAATAAAAGCAGAGGAACATAATTTTTCTCAGTTTATATTGATTTCAAATACCACTGCACTTACACCAGCAATGTGTCTTCCGCACACATTTTTAATGGCTGAAAATCTAAGTGTTACAATTGATTAAAATAGCAATTTAGATTTAGCACAGTTATCAAAAACATTGTTTGCAGTTCAGTCTATCACCTACACAAGTTATGGCATTGTAGAACATCAAAGATGAGCAATTTTTTAAGCAACTGTAATGAGCTCTATCAAGATGAAAACTGTTTTGGAACAGCTATGGTCCTCCGTTCTCTCTGTTCTTCCCTGGTGCTGATTTAAGGCACTATAGACTATATACAAAATCTTTAAATAGGCTTCAGATATGTATCTCTTCAATTTCTTAAACTGTCTTGTATTAGTGATTAACATAATGATTTCCCCAGAGAGCCTGACCTCTGTTCCTTCCAAGGGATGTGACTTGGCCACTTGCTGAGGATGATGCAAAGTCTCTGACAGCACTGTGCCACATGCTTTTTGCATCTTTAACGTCTTGACTTCTTTCCTTGGGCTTTTATTTATTGAACATTGCTTTGTCTTTTGCCTCTCACATTTTAAAATCTTTTCACCAAAGCCAGGAAGCAAGGAAAAGTAAAGAAATCAACAAATTTTAAATGATTCCCAAAGGCTTCAAGGGTGCAGCCTCTTCCCTGCATGCAGTTACTTATGACTGTTGTTCACTTCTGACTCATTTATACATGCCTGAAACCATTTTAGGAGAACCAGTCCAACAACAACAAGAATATTGTATTCTGAGAAGTCTCATGCTGAGATGCCTGGAAAATTGTATGTCTGAGCTTACCTTCACTCACAGACCCCATTCTTTTTTCTCAAGGAAGCTACAAATTAGCAAACCCTTTTAGGATTCCACTATCAATACAATTTCTTCCTGCTTACAGAGAACTGAAACTTGATGACCTCTCACACTGTTTATCCCCAGTGCCAGTTGTTGGAAGCCAAAGCTGTCTCAGTGGCATGAATTAAGCTTTTACTTTTATGCAGTTCTAGCTTCGCTATTCACAAAATCAGAATAAAAACAAACCTGTTGCAATACTAGGCTAAAAGAATAAAATACTTTTGTTTTGTTGTCTAGGATCCATTATTCCCACTGCCTTATCAGTTCTGGATGAGAGACTACTATTTATGCAAATCCAGCTACACACACTTTTACAGACAGGTTGGGTGAAGACGAAATTGTATGTTCCCTTTTTATTTCAGGGTGATCAGTAAAGACAACCTGTGAATAGAGGCACTTGCTCTTCATTTATGTTTTTTTATCATAGCCACTTTAGGGATGGCAGATTTTTTTCTACTCTGCTTTAATCAAAAGCTTTTTTTTCAGGACATCCAGAGGATGACAGAATCCTCCCTGAAAAGCAAACACAGGGGAGTAAACCTTCTCCCCTTTCTGTACTCACAAACACCAAGATACAGGTGACAATACAGAACAAACAGCAACACAATAAAACACAGCACCATTTCTTGGGGACTTTCAAGCTTGATTTCCAAATTATAAACCCATTCTAAAATCATATACCACATTGCTTTCATAGTAGAGCGGTTTCAGATTTCCTGCATATGTTTATTTTTAGGTCAGGTCTGCTAATGAGCTCAGAGTAAATGAAAAAAATCCCCCTGATGAAATGATGTAACAAGTATGAGCTCTAAATTTGTGCCCAGCAATGGTTAACAGTATTGGCACTTGAATGACTGCCAGAACAGGCCAAATTTCTTTTCCTGCCATTAAAAAAAAAAAACACATTGCCCTATCTTTCCTCATTCTCCGCCGATAGTGAAATGTAAAAATAGAACTATGCACTCCAGAGGGCTCCAAGGGCTCCTTTCATTAATGTGAAAAATCCATCATTTATAGCTCTGCAGCATGAATAGGTTTGGAAGACATTTAATCACTAGCGAAAATGCCACAACCCCAACCCCACTCCTGCAGAAGTATATATAGCTCACAGCTATTCATCTGGGCTTGTTGGGAACCGCTCGAGTGTTCCATATATTCTCCATACTGAATGAGAGTAAAGGAACATGTAGTGAGAACTGCCAGTCCAAAATACAACTTACATTGAAAATACATAATCATTTTGAAGGGCAGGTAAATTATATTGGTTGCTTTCTAAATATAATGTATTTTGCCTAAGTACTTTTCAATGAGGATCCAATCACACTTTTGATCTCTGTCACACTTCTTGGCATGCTATGTGGCAAATGGAAAAGCAGCTGTAAGAAAATCTATCTTGGTCTTAAGGACAGGAAGGCTTGTATCCTAAAGACTAACCTGTATTAAACTTCAGACCCTTCCACAACCAGTTCTGAAGGTTCTACGTAGGTTTCTGCTTCCCAGTTACATGCTGAGGAAGACAGAAAAGGTTTTTCTGTGAAAATTGCCGGATTTGAAATGTTTCATCTGTTATCAGAGGGAGCATAATTAAATTAATCTACCTTTTTGCCTGGATACATACACATGGGGATCTACTTTTGTTATAAAACCGTTTAGATTCCTAAAATATTTCCAAGAGTCTACTGTCTCTTTACAGTGCAATTTAAAGGTGGATCCAGATGCTAGTCAGATCTGCATGATTCTCCTGATTTTTGGCAGTGTTTTTCAGTTCAAAGCCACCACAGACTCTCAAACCCTGCTTCCTTTTAACAACTTTTTTATTAAAATCAAAGTTCTGTTTTAAAGACCTGTATCACTGAAATACTAGGTACTGATTTAGAAAATGATACTTGTCATATGAAAAGTGTGCTGCTTAAAACTGAAAGAGAGAACAGTAGTTAGTGCAAATATTTAAAGTAATGGGCAACATCTTCTATTCCATAACTCAACAAGTCTTCAACTGATTGCACAAAGTGAAAGAATGCAGCATAGAGAATGGGGAGAAAAAAAAAACACAACAACCTAAAATGTGTGGCAGGATTGAAAAGGATATCCCGGATCATTAAATCCAAATCTCACATAACCACATGCTATTTTAAAGACAGAGACTCATTTTTGAGGCTTTGCATTTCAACACCACCAAGCAAGGATCATTGTGATGTCTTATTCAGACCTTTGACAATATACAAATCCACCTTTAGACTGCCTAGCACTAAATCAGAAACAGCAGACATGGTATAACCTCTTATTGCCTTTTAAAATTAGTTGAAAAAAATCTGTCTAGCTACTGTTGCATTGGCAGGCTCTATGTTGGATCTGGTATTACCCATCTGTGGCACTCCAACTTCATGTCGGTCAGGTACCACCTGTCTTTCAGCAGGCAGCATGGAAGCAGAAAGCCCACATTAGCTCAATGCTCTGTGCTAGTATTAATTTGGTAAAAAAATGCCTATACATGGTTTCTAGCCAGTTTGCCCTGTTGCTTGTATTAATAATTGCCACCTTGATTTCAGATACAGAAAATGGACATAGGTACTGGCTGATATATTTTCTGTCCATCTTCTCTTCCCATGTTTATGCAATGCAGGGAACTTGAGAATGGAATGTGCCCTTTGCTGGCAGCTCTACGTTCACAAGGTGGAACAACACAACCTCAGCTGGGTCTTTATGCATATCTGCTTGAAGAAGCAGAAATACATCATCTGCAATACATATAATTCAGATCATTTGCAGCTGAGTTTTCACTGACTTCATCAGAGGAGGAAGACAGTGCGTTCCACAGGGTATATTAGAAGTCTGAAAAATCTAGAGGTAAGCATAACGAGGAAGGAATCTCATTGAATCTGACAGTCATTCATCCCTTTGCTGGCCCTTTGCTATCTCCCAGATACGTCAAGGACACTCAGGAAAAGAAGCTGAATTAACCAAAAGGTGTCAATTTAAGGCAAATTATGTAGATCAGCTCTACTAAATGGATAGTCTTTCACTCAGAAATAAAGGTGGCATAACTTGGTTTCATTAATTCATTTCAAAGTGTATTGAACTAAAGCAAATTGAAGCCATTTAAAATCTGACTGCATGTACATAAAACGATTTATTATGGTTTCACTAGCACATTTCAAATCCAAATTCATTTGGGTTAATTTTATTGAACATCCCTGAGTAGACAAAATATAATCCAGCTTTAAACATCTGTCCTGGGATTTTTAGATTTGTGCATTCTACTCTTTTTCATCATCTTTCTTTTACATATCTACCATTGCTATTCGACTTTCAAGATAAGTGTCCCACAGGATACTCTGAGTTTTTTCCTTTCAAAAAGAATCATTTGAAGAAAACCAGCAATACTGCCAACACTAGCATTAAAATTGTGGGTCAGACCTTAAAAAATCATGATATTTATTTAATAGTGTGAATCTTTCCCCTACAAATAATGTATTTAAATTTTTAGTGTCTCTCTGATATTTTAGACGTATGACAGCCACATTTTCAAACTGCAATAGAGGAGAAGCTGTCTTGCCTACATAACCACTGGACTGCAAAAACCACAGTTTTAATAAAAACACCAAATATCAGGAGAAATACAGTCCTGAGAGTTTAAATTGTAAAAGTCAGGAGCCATATTGGTACTATAACTGTTTATACTATGGGTCAATTAAAATGAACCTGTTTGGTAGGAGCCAGACAATATGTAGACAGCTGAGATTGTATCTAGCACTTGTTTAGTTCAGATCCCAGTAGAGAGATGGCCCATTTTCTTCTTATTGCTTGCATAAAGCTGAAGTCCTGCTTGCTAACAGAGGATGTAAATTAAATGTAATGTTTGGGGTTTTTACTGAATTCTGATCAAGTAACTTTGACTTACTACTCGCACATATCAATCTTGTCACCTAGATTTTCTCCAAAATACCTATAATAGAGGTGTTTTGATCAAGTTTTAACTTAGAAGCTTTTCTTTCTTAAACCCAGTTCAGAAATACATGTTCCTCTTTTAAATTACAGGTTATATTAGCAGTGGTGAGCTTATCTTCTTTTCGTAACAGAAACTTCACAGGATCAAGCGTTCTGTAGCCAGGTCAACCAGGCCAGAGATTCCCTAAAGGGACTTGTGAAAAAAATAACAATGCCTACTTAAAGCTGTGGGAGATTCATCAGAACAAAAATTTAAAACAAGCTAATGCAAAGAGGAAATATTTCTAACTTGTAATTTAATCTGCTTCATTCAACAGATGTTAGTTCACTCTGTGCATTCACAGATTATATAGTTAAAGCTTGAGTAGCATGGCAGAAATGTCTACTCACAGGAGCTAAGCTCAGAGCTAGAGCTAGAGCTACACAACACTTGTAGGGCTTGGATAAAGAAGGGATTAGGAAACAAACTGTAACTGATACTTGATGAAGGACATGTCTACTTCTATTTATTTTTTTGCAGGCATAAATATACCATAAATGAAGAGCATTAATTATAAAACAGCTCCCTGGAGAAATGGAAATTACTTGAGGAGTAAGAATGATTGCTCTGTCCAGGCCATGTCCTACTGAGATGCAATTTGTTTCCTTTTACATCACTCACATCTCTTTTCCTATACCATTGCTCCTGTATTTTACTGACTTTTCATAACAACCCTCAATACATAAGATTCAGTGAACTCCACATCCATTCTTCACAAGACATGTACAAAATGCAGTAAAAACGTTTCTGTGGTCTATTTACAGATTATAATATAGCTGAGGGTTATAAACATGCATTTTTTTATTATAAGTCAGGTCAGAATTTTAAGCCAGACATATTACCCTTCTTTCCCCTGAATGATTGAGTATACTATAGACACAGTAGCATCTCTTGTGTTTCCATCAGCTTTTTGCAGGAAGGCTTTGATTTCAATATGAACATTTCTAATAAATTACAAGAGGGCAAATGAAGGGAAAGTGTGTCAAATATGATTATAACTACTAAACAACAGCTTTACTGAGCAGATTTCCCTATCTACAAGATTACTTCATTACTCTTATAGGTCGGAGTGACAGGGCAAGCATTTGCCCTCCAGGCCAGCCATTCTACATGCATTTTATTTCTATAATCCAAAATGGCCTGCCTCTAGGTAAGCAGTGGGGTGTATTACAAAAATCCTGAGGTTTCTTCAAATTCATGGTTCCCATGACCTCCATGACAAAACCACAGTGTAAACCTCATACTAAATCAGTATTTACTCAGAGCATTTTAAGGACAGACTAGGTATTGTTGGCACAAGTTCTGGGCACTAGCAGATAGCTATTCACGCTTTCAGTCATTCCTGGGACACATCCCCCGAGTCCAGGGATTCTACTGAGAATCTCTATTCATATGAAAATATAACCATCTGGGAAAGCATTAAAAAACCCCAATCAAAGAAAAAAGCCAGCAGTTATAATGGTCATTTACACATAGGACTATATAGTCCTAAGATCTCAAAAGACAAAGCAACTATGTCCTGACCAAAGCACCATATACTACCTCTATAGATTTTCCCTCTAGTTTTGAACATACAGTTGAGTTGTTTCCTGTCCTAAACTGTCGTGTGATATCACAGTGCACACTTCAGCAATTGCTGGGTTCTGCTGCAGCAGAGAATGAAGTCATCCCAACTGGTATGCAAGGATATACTTGTTTATAATGTGGCTCATATTTTAGAACCACATAAACACCAATTTCTTTTTTTAATAGGCCATATATTGATGTGGTACATCAAACAATTGTGGAGCAAGTTCTGTACTCTCTCTTACATGGGTTGTAGAACTAGCACCAGATTGAGAGCTCTACCACTAGCACATATTGTACCTCTAAATCTTGCTCTATGGGAAGGAGCAACTGAGAGCCAGCTGCTCTCAGTAGCCTTGCTCCATGCTACTTACTGAAAGCAAGAGCTGAGAAGTCCATCCCATAAACACTGTCCCAGAGCACAGAACAAATTATTTGATTCAAGATTTGGTTTATACCCTACTTAGAACTCAGACCCAAATTGGTCTAGTCTTTTAGGACCCTTGAAAAGTAAATTATATGCAATGCAATTAAAGTGCATCTAGTCTAGCATTTAAGATCAAATATTCAGGAATAGATATTAACATGTGTGAGGGAACTGAAGGTGAATTATTCTCCAGAGCTAATTGAAGAGCTTCCTCTAAAGGAAAGGAAACCTGTTTTGATACTTTATTTTGCTAATGAGATGCAACATAAAATGACTTCCTAGTTATTATGCTGAAATGTCATGCATATTCAAAAACTATCTCTGAGGAACTGAAACAATTTAGACAAGATGAGGTACTGAATACATGAAAGGAACTGACTTCATGATCCAGCTAATGATTAGATAGGCTCAACTGTTCAAAATAATGACTGAACCCCCAAAAATGTACATTCACATTAACTGTAACTACTAAAAGTTATTGTGAGCTTGCAGGCTGAATAGCAATTTAATTTTATTTCAGCTGTTTGCTTTTCATTTGTCTTAAAAAAACCCAAGAGTCAATTTCTCTTCTTTGCACTTATGGAAACATCAGTGTTTCTTGGAGTTGCCTTATGACTAAAGTATTGTCAATTATTCTTTAACGTAGTGCAAAAATGCTTTAACTGTCCAAGGGGTTTGACAGTGTAAGGGCACATATTCACCCAATAAATTTAAGCCAAAGATCAGAAAAAAATGCTATCCAAATGGCCTCTGCTTAACACAACCAAACAGTACCTTCTTGCCGTTACTAAAGTTTCTAAACTAGCTCAAAGTAGAGCTGCCCAGTACTACGTCAGGGTACACAGCAGAACAAGCTTCCAAACTAAAATTGATAAATTCTCAACAGAGTTACAATTAATTGTAAACCAGTCTTGCCTGTTAAGAGTATCTTCATGACTCTTAATGTTTTTCAGTATCCTCCATGAGCAAAAGATAAGTTAATGTACCCAGGAAAATTCCAGAATGAGCACACCCAAATATGAACGTTTGATCCCTTACCATTTTCTGTGAAGTAGGCTAAAACTTGGTTGAGCCAAAAGAATTTACCATACACAAAACATAATGGAAGTAATAACCAGACCTTAAAAGGCTGGAATCATTGTTCTGTAGGAGCAACGCACTGCTGGATCCAAACAGTTTATGAGATCCCACACCAAACCTAGTCGCAAGTTGTACTTATTCCCTCCTTTTTAATGGCATGGTAAGATCAGCGCTTGAGAGTGGCATCATTTCTCCTCACTGGCTCCAGGGAACCCTTTTAACAAAGAGCATAATTGCATAATGTCTTTGCTCAAAGTTTAACCAACAATGCACAGCACCCACGCCATCAAGAAGCTGCAGCTGAGTAGAGAGGATGAAACCTGTTGCCTTGCCTGTGCTGTTGCACCCGGGGCCAGGCTGAACGTGCTGGTGATGGAGGAAGTCATCCATCCCAAGCACAGCCAATTACAGTAAATCCCATACACCCTGGAACTGGCTGAGGAAGGGTCTGTTCAAAACGTACCCCCAAAGTGGTGGGCAGAAGGCATGATGTACTCCAAGATGCTCAAAGACTGTCCAACACAGGATTTCTGCTGCTGACAGGTTTTGACCTTCAGAGCAAGACTGCAAGGACAGAGGTCAGGGAGTCTGATTAATTTTCAAGCTCTATATTAAATCTGTCTCACCCAGGATATCTAATCTCTCTCTGTTTACAGAACTAATATCTGGTTTATTATCTTCTAATATAATATTTAGGTAATTGGGAGTCTGTATAGTTTTTATATGTTCTCAAGGCTGTGACTAATTCAAGGCCCTGTCATCCGCCCTTACCCTCGCACCCCATCCCCATCCCTTGGGGTCACTGGGGCTGTAAACGGGCACAGGTTTACTCCTACACAGAACAAGCTGCAGTATTAGGGCCTCAAATTCTATGCATCACACCTAAAAGCCCCCCAAACCAAACCAACAAACAGAGAAGCAAGAAAAGCCTTCATGAGAGAAGTTTTTAAAAATTTTTGGTGTACTCGGTACACTTCATGTGAACTTACTGTGAGGAGGCAGAAGGGAGAAGGTAGTAGCGCTTGATTAGGACAGGGGGGAATAGGCAGGTTGAAATGAAAGACATTTTAAGCAGAATTTAGAAAGGACATTTACAAGCACCTAGCCCCCAGCTGAAGAAAGGCAAAATGCCTTCACTCCAGCTTTCCTAATCAAATTAGACAGATTTGCTAGGTATATAGTGTTTCTTGCTTGGGGAAACTGATAATTGCCCAGTTTTCAATTGCAGTAACTGCTACTGTGCTGACTAGGGCAGTTTAAACATAGAAGTCGCCCACAGTAGCTTCAAGCTCCCAGAAAAGTAGAGAAATTCATTTCGACCCCAATTTGCTTTTGTAAGGAAAGCTTAAAGAATCTCTATATTTTAAAATTAAGTTACTAAGTCAACAGTCCGTCTCTAAACTGACACTTTACCTTGCTTGGGTGTCCCGTGAATTGCAATAGCTGGAGCTGATGCAACTAAAAGGACACACAAAATGACAGCCGTTTGAGAACCTATAGAAATATATGGAGCATCCACAACTTCTCTGAGCAACCTAGCCACACTGGATGATTTAATGTTTCATAAATCTAATACAGGCTTGTGCTGCTTGTTACTCTGATGAATGCAAACAACAAAATGAAAATATATGAGAATCCTGCACATTTGTGAAAGATGGTGCACTGAAAGGTGTACAGAGTCAACCCCCAAATATAAAGTCTGTGGCAGGAACTCTTGTGCTAGGATGGTGCAAACCAGAACAAGCCTGACAGCAATACAGCTGCTATAGCAGACACACTTGGTCTTAATAACTTGGACACCTTTATGTGGCAGTGCTCCGAGCCTGAAATGTGTCAGACTGAACTGCAGTGTTCAACTTTATTACGTGAAATTCACACTAAATTCACACTGAGCAAAGATCTTTAGTATACAATAGACCATTGTCATCCTTAATGTTAGCATATTTATGGTATCTCAGAGGCTAAATGAATTTACTATTAACATGTAAACCAAAATATAACCCCCTACACTTTGTAAATTCAAATGATGTGTTAATAATCCAGGTGGATTATTTCAGCTCGATGCTAGAGATTCAGAATAGAGCCCAACTCATTCACCTGCAGCTGCATCATCATACCACTCACACACAAAAAAAGGGAATGTGTCATTTGGTCAATAAAGTAAATACATCTGATTAACAGACACAAATAGCTGACCCATTGACTAAAACACTGCCATTATCTCCCTATGGTCAACTTGTTTTCTTTTTCTTTCCTTTTATTTCACTACTGTCTTTTACACTGAAAATATCTTTTGCTGAGAGAAAGCTCCATTTTTTTTCATAAAGAAAAGCCTTTGTAACCACAAAGTACAAGTAACCACTCAAGAAAAAAATATGAAAATTTAAAAATATTAAACCCATATTTCTCATGTCTATATCTTTTGAAAGCTAGCTTGTTGTGCATCTTGAAGATTAAGTGTTTTAATTGAAAATTTCCTGAGGTTTATAAACAGCTTGTTCATTCAATCCACATATCTCTTATTGCCAGCATTTATTAGTATAGGATATAACAAGTTTGGAAGTGATGGCCTTGCTAAAGCTGAATAGGGCAGAACACTGATATTCTCTCAGCTGGTAGATAATGTGCAATAAAATTACGAACCTAGGGGGAATTCATTTTGACAGAGGAAGGAAAGTATCTTTATTAAAATATAGTGCTACTAGGATCTGCTTTTTTCTTGAGAGGTGCTCATAACTCAGACTAGTTCATGTTACACTGTTAGTGCATAAAAGCTTCTTTGCTCTTAGTATCAAAAATTGGAAATATTTTTCAAGAACAATTACTGCAAGGCAATATCTGCACTTTCAACACAGCTGGCTGTGCAGACTAAACTGAAACTATGGTCAATAAAGTTACTCTGATTAGCACATCAGTCTTTTTACTAACAGGTAAACATTATAAATAAATATTAACAGGTTAGTGTAATACAGCTTGAGCAAATAAAGAATCAAAGTATGATCTCATTATCTCAGTTATTCCCTACTAGTGGAAAACAGTTTGGGCTCTTTCCTTAGCAGCTTGCTTTCCTTTTTTTGCTGTGGCTCAGTTGAACAAAATCTACACAGAAGGACGAAAAATAACATCAAGACTCAGTATTTATCACATGCTTGCTTGCCCACCTCTCGCCCTCCTGCATAAGAGGAGAACAGCAATCTGGTATTGGCCCCTTTCCCATTTATGAAGATAAAGTAGCCCACATACAGGGAAGTAATGGGGCTCCCTACTGTTCCTTAGTCACTTACCTGGAAGAGAAGTGTAAAGGCTTATGACTGAGTACAGCTCTTAGATGACAAAGCACTTTCTCTGTTCATTTGAGCCATTCCTTTCTACTCTGCTCATAACCCTGCTTGTTTCTCAGCTACCTCAATGAATAAAATCCACGTTAGTGAGCACCAAGCTCCAGAATACTACACAGGGAGTACCTTTGCTGGTGACAATCCATCTCCCACTTCACTAGCACAGAACTTCAAAGATCAGCAGAGATGGACTTGAAGCCAAACCTCAGGCAGAAGCCTTACAGTTTTCTATTTGGGAATGTGGTCCCAAGTCTCCAGGTGCTTTTACGGGAAAAAAAAAAAAAAAAAGCCTGGAGGACTTTATCCCACAGACAGTTTAGACACTGCCTTTACAAAGCCGTGAGAAAAGAGGTGAACTACTTCACTCTCAGCATTCTGGAAAAAAGGTTTACTAGCACTGATGTCAAGGTTTCAGCCCTGATAGACCTGAAGGCGGTAGGAACTAGAAAGTATACAATGAGTTTCAACTTTAAATGCTGAAAACAAAGAGGTGGGTATTCAGCTCATAGTTCTATGGTTTCATGTTAGGTCAACTAAAATCTGTGCCATGTAGGATGATTTAAACAACATCACTAGCAGATAAAATACCTGAGAAGACCAACTATCAGCTTCAAATCATTCACAAGGAAAGTTTCATATGAAAAGCCAGTTAGAGAATTGGATTTAGGATTGTAACTTAAATGCAGCATTTCTATAAACAGACACATACTTATTAACCTAACTATTTAGATGTTAGCAAGTGGGACTCTCCAGTTTCAGAACATCTATAAAACTTATTATGCAATTAACAAGCATTGTGGTCATCAGTACTTATGAAGACCTGAAATCCCAAAAGCTAGTTTAGTTGGTCTGAATTCAATTCAGAAAAAAGTCAAGGAAGAGAAAACTGACTATAAATAACAGTTATGATATTAGTTATCTCCCCAGACTTGAGAAGACAGTTACATTTAAAAAAAACTTCTCAAAAATACATTTTGTGGAAATCATACTGGGGACTATTTTAAAGCAATTCATCAGGATGACATAAATGTGTGGTACAATTTTGTTTTACATGTTCTAGATGTCCTCCCCATTTTCATGTGGATTGAACCTTCTAAACATGAAAGGCTTAACTGACTGATCTATAGAAAATAAAATGTGGCAGGCGTTGCAGGTCAAAGATTTTGCAAAATTACCAATGCAAACTTGTTTATTCTTCATCAAAAATGTTTTTTAAAAGGTGCAAATGGAACTGGCTACCAAAGTTAAGATGATTTAATGATACTTCAGAAGAATGTAAAAAAAAAAAAAAAAAAAAGGCTTTGACAACATATCAGAATATACTTGAAACATATCGCAGATATTTGACCGAACTACATTCAGTCCTTAGAACCGCAACAATTTCTACTGCTGACAACCGGGAACTTAAAGGAACACTGGGGGATTTGGAGCCCTCACAGGACTGGGATGGAGAAGGCCTCCATGCTCAGCTGTCCCAGTCCATACCAGACCATAATCAGTTATTTGTCCACTTCCACCTTTGTTTTTTCTCACAAAGTTTTCTCTATAGGTTTGTATATCTTGAGGCTCCAGTCTCAGCTGTGGCTTTTAAATTTATTCTAATAAATATATTTAATGAAAATAATGCAAATGCAATAAAGCAAAGGAATCAAATGTAGCCAAAGGTGTACATAAACTAAGCAAAATAGCTTTCAGAAACAGACAAATCAACCCATGTAAATATATGATGGTCATGACGGAGCAGGTATTTTATATGTCCAGTTTGTTGCATTTCAAAAGCAGAACTAGGTTTTGTGGCAACTCATGAAAATTTATGTATAAATACCTGTCAAACCCTTCCTTCCTGTTGGATCCATCCATCCTCAAATTGTTCGTCCCAGTATTTTCTCTCTGCAGGTTATGAATAGCTACTACTTTGCTGCAATACTATGTGGAATCATATTATAAAAATATAAACAGAAACTAAAACAGAGGGTACAGAGTCAGACTGCTCGTATGTATTTCACATAGTCCTTTTAGGAATAAGGACAGGGAATATTCTTGACTGAAATTCATTATCCCAAATGGCTCGTTTCAAATTTTAGCTTAAAAAGGGCCATGAGTTTCTATACCGCAACAGCAAGAGCCTTGGTCAGAATCCTCCACATTGTCACTCCACCAACATCCACACAGGGACAATAGTGCTGGATTTGGCTCTGTGCATTGTCACCACCAGAATGACTGAAACAATAGACGTTGCCAGAAGGGTGGCACTTTCCAAGTTTTCAGGACCAACCTATCAGAATCCTGAAAAAATAATTGCATTTTTAGATTAAGAAAGGAAGATAACATACATTCCACACCACCCCCCCCCAATTTTTCTACAGCCTCCTAAAATGAATTGGTTTAAAATTTAGATAAATATATTAATGATAAGATAATTAACTTTGAAAACAGAACCGTATGGAAGCAGCTGAGTTACCGAACACAGTGGACTGGCTGAGTTTTTCACAACTCAAAAACAAGATGCACAAGTTCAGAGAATGAAAGATTTTCCCTCCTCCAGATGGTAAGCTGCCTAGGCAGTAACTGATTTTAATCACAGATTCCTGACAATATTCTTTGCCTAGGAATGGCTCAGTAGCTACTGATGTCTGAAGCTGAAAGAATATGGTGCCTATTTTCAGTCATTTTATGGTCCACTTCCCAACAATCACAGTGAACTTTCAGTCACATAATTTACAAATTATTATCCCCTCTTGTTCTGTACTTTACTGCTTAGTTTCAATTGTAGGTGCAGCTTAAATCAAATTTCGTAAAACACCATCTATCTTTTCCAAGCCACTGATTGAGCCATCAGTTTATAGGTGTAGGTAAAGGTGCATTACCTAATCCACTTGGTTTAGCAGGTTACAGTATCATATTTTCTATTCACTCATGTGTAAGATGCAACCAAAGCTCCTTGACCTCAATTTTTATAAACTGGCTTCAGTATTCTTGCCAGAAACTGTCACCAAAGTTCACCCCAGTCCATTTAATTTCACTATCACTTTAAAGTGGGCATAGTTAAATGCATTTCTCCCTACATTCCCATCTTTCCCAATTAGCTCCTGGGAGGACCACTTCCAGTAATTTTTAATGACATCAGAACATCTATTTTTCATCTTCACTTAAGTATTCCCAGTCATCCCACAAAGTATGTGAGACAGCCACCCACCCACCACATAATTAATAAAGGCTTCTTCACAATTTCTTTTTTTCTTTCCATGTTTCTTTTAACTGGTTATTGCATTCCATAAAACCTGAAACCTTTGTGTATTCCTTTAATACAATAATAGGCTGTCCCTAAATTCTCTATCTGCTTCTCCTGTATTGCCTCTGAAAACGGTCACAGAAGTCCAAGGACTTTAGTCAATGCAAGTGCTTGAGTCCCTTGGGTTTCAGATTACTTCCCCAACCATGAAATATTGAAGAACATTCTCTGATGGTATCCTTCAGAAATTACTCGATATGAGTCCTAACAACGCCTCTTTTAACAAACTGCTGTAAGAGATTAAATAATCACAATCAACCCATGATACTCTCTCGTGTTGTATTTCTTACCCAACAAAAGAGAAAGATGAAAATTTCTCACACTACCTCAGCTTCTCAGGTAAGATCATATGTACTTCAGAAAGAAGATACCTAAAATAGATTCACTGCTGGGCCTTTGTGGAGGACTTGAACCAGCTCAAATTCAAATAATTTTATTTTTAAAATAGATTCAAATATTCCCAAGGAAGAAATGCTCAGATGTACACAGGTAGCACACATACAAGCTCTCTGACCTTCACAGAATACTTTGTCTTGTTTGGGCTTTACAGATGCTACAGCAAAAAAGAAGAGTTAAGTACATAATGTACTTGAAACAATCACATACTTTTTTTTATTATATTTAACACTAGAAAAAATATAACCGCATCACAGGCATCTCTCAAATTAAAAACCATGTACAGTCCCTTCATTTGGTTGATACACTAATGGCATATTGTGCATAGCCACAGATGTTCTTTACTGGGTTGTGCTGAAATCAATCTAATTTTGTGACATAAATGAGGTGTTCTGATTTAAGGACTTGATTTCCCAGCATAACAAAAACATCAAAAGAAGTGAAGCCTCTTACCACTCAGAGTTCAGATAGATAAGCTAATTTCTCAGTTATGGCTTCTGCCTTTTAAACCTGAATTTCAGAAAGGTATATGTGAAGGCAGCATCCCTCAGCTGTTCGGGAGATGTCTGGAAGACAGGAAAAGATGACATAGACTTAGAAGCTACATTAATTTAAATAGTAATTCAGTGTGCAAAACACTGCTTTAATATCAGTGACAAAATATTAGGCAGAGGATCAGCATCAAAGAATGAACAAGGACAGTTACCCATAGAATTTTTTAAACTGAGTCTAAGTAGCTGGGGACTTGGTACTGTGGTATGGCATAGATAGCAAGATCAGCTATGTCCTGACTTGATGAGGTGCCCAATTTCAAAGCCATCTGATGGTGTATTTGATGTGAGCTGGTGGCTTCCATCCAGTTCTCAGTCAACTGATGTCCTCTTCTTACCAACGGACACTATCCAGCAGCCTCAGAAGAGGAATGAATATTAGAGGGACCTACAACATCCTGTCCTTGTATAGAAGAGGCAGAAAAATTTTCTGCTGTTGAAAAGAAAAGTTTGAAACTTTTGGAGACTATATCTGGCACCTTTAAATAGCAAGAACACTATTTTGTTAAATGACATGGAAAGATTCTGTGCTGGTTTTCCAAAGACGTGCCCACGCTCTGTGATGTACGACAGCTCTGAACAAATTTGTTCTAGCACTGGAAGCAGTACAGCTCTGTTTGCAGAGTGATCCCCTGGCTAGTTATCCCTACTCAGGAGGAGATTAGATAAGTCCAAATGGTGTGCTGCTCCCATGCATCTACTATTGTCAAGACTATTTCTGCAAACACTTCTTGCTGAAGTGCAGAGGCAACCAGTCTCACGAGCCCAATAAATGGGGGTGGAGAGCAGTTATGATATATGTAAGTCATGTAATGTCAGTCTCTCCTTGCCACTTTAAGGACCACAGTATTTCTCAGATTGCCACAGCACTTTGACCATGTCATTACAAGTCACTACTGGTATAAACTGCATCCTTGTACACATCAAACACCCCAAAGCATCTTTGCCATATCCTCCCTGCTACCTTTGCAATACCCCTGCTGTGAACGCTTCTCTACCTGAGCATTTAAAGCCCATATAACTCATAATTTTAACATGGAAACAAGGGTCTGGTGAAAATATCACCCTGGATTACATTGAATACGAGCTATTTTTCCCAATAGCCAGCACAAGCTGGCAATATTTCCTATAATGATATAGTAAGTAATTAAGGAAGTTTAACAGTAATGTAAACTAATATTTTTATTAAAACAAATTAGTAAGACTGTGATTAAAAATCTCATTACTACAACAGCAATACAGATTGCGACTCTAATGTAGACCAAAATATATTGTCCTTTATGATGAGTAATAAAGCACTGAAATGCTTTCACCCTGAAGAGCAGAAAAAGCAGTTCAGATCTTAATGTTCTAGAAAGCACGTGAGCACATAGTCCTTGCAGGCAATTACATCAAATTACAAAGAACCTTCTCAGACAAAATAATGTTTTCTTATTTCAGGAAACTTCATGGTGCAAATTATGAAAATTTGCATTTTATTACTATTACTACATAGTTTCTCGTTGTAGTGCCTGTAGGCACCACGCAAACCTGGGACAGTTACTTCCCCCAAATGCAGAAGAGGGTGAGAAGGTCATACTATTCTTCTCATTTAATAGTACACTGATGTACAGGGGATATAAGCAATTTGCTTAAATCATACACAGTTTATGCAGAGTCAAGAACCAAGCCCAGCTCTCCCTAGAACCAACTCTAGTGCCAGGACCAGAAAAAGCACCTTTTCCCTCTAAGGGTCTCATCAGACACTATCTTTGGGAGGAAAAAAATACAAGCGATTCTTTGCAGGACTGTAGCTTAAGGGCTTGTCACTGTAGTCAAAAAATTGAGTGCCAAATGCCTATGATTTTTTAATGATTCATTGACATACCCAGATCTCATACACATTAGAGGTGCCTAGTTACTGTGCTGTCTCATTGGAAGTTTTACAAAGTAGAATTCAAACATCCTTCACCACTTTGTTAATGAAATAATTTTATCTTCTAATAGAAGAGAAGTCTTTCAGTGTTCTAGATCTACATTTTACGTTCATATATACTCTGTGTCTTGTCTGTTTGCATTAAAAGAAAATCCTTTTGATCAATGCTATGGCAACGAAATTGCACTCCCCTGAATACAGTTCTTCCTCGCCAGCCTGCAGCGTAAATGATACTTAATAGATAAAGAGACATGCTGTCAAGATCAGCTATGCATGTGTTAAAGCTCAATTGTCTCTAAGGTAGCGAGGAATAAAAGCCTTTCAGATAACACATTACTGTCTAGCCTCATCGGTAATACATTTCAATATAAGCAACAGGGCTTCTTTCCTCCTTTTCACTCATTTCCCTTTGCATAAAGAATCCATTAGGGTAAATGTGAAAACTTTATCACTTACAAACTGGGAGATTGAGACAAGGGAAACCAAGGTATCTGACCAAGATTACGCTTTCTTTTAGTGTCACAGGTGGCACTAGAAATCAGGAATCCACAAATTCCAACCTCTTATTGGTTCATCAAGCTATGTCCCTTCTATTGTCAACCAAATGGTATGTCAGTGGTTTATTTTACAAAAAGATTTACTGGAAGCCTTAATGGTGTTTTACTCTTCCTCATTAGGATTACCCAGTGAGGAATAAGCTCCTTAGTGTGTGGTACAGAAATGACCACAGT
Source organism: Sagittarius serpentarius (assembly GCA_034782735.1). Classification (NCBI taxonomy): domain Eukaryota; kingdom Metazoa; phylum Chordata; class Aves; order Accipitriformes; family Sagittariidae; genus Sagittarius; species Sagittarius serpentarius. Next base: position 33,952,175 of record JAVKLA010000084.1, read on the forward strand.
TACACAGATCCTCCTCCATTTATTTGGGTGGTATCTGCTTCTGGTCCATTCCCTTACAAGAAACGAAAGAGATCTACAAAATCAGTAACCGAGTCCTGGGAGTCCTTTTGCAAACACAGCTTAGTGCTGTGGTATGTGAGACACTTCCACACCCTCCTGACCCAGGTTTGTACTGGGGACTGCACTGGTTACATTAACTAGCACATAAACTTATTTGGAATTACAACATTTTGAGATTTAAAATAAAACGTACAACTCTACTTTTGCTTTTTCCATATTTCCCAGTCAGCTACAAAGTTTACTGAAATTTTTGACAGTCAGTATTTGCAGTTTAAATAAAAAGCAATCAAAATTTGAACTTTTGTTTTTCACCAAGATAAAACACTACCATGGCGCAATAAAGAAAAAAATATTTAGGTTGGTGTTGTGGTTTAACCCCAGCCAGCAACTCAGCACCACACAGCCGCTTGCTCACACCCCCCCACACAGTGGGATGGGGGAGAGAATCAGAAAAACAAAGTTTGTGGGTTGAGATAAGAACAGTTTAATAAAAGAGAAAGGAAGAAACTAACAATGGCACTAAAACAAGAAA
>JAVKLA010000084.1:33969101-33994545 GCA_034782735.1 Sagittarius serpentarius
TACTGAACTGAAAACACAGCGCTGTACCAGCTGCTAGGAAGACAATTAACTCTATCCCAGCCGAAACCAGGACACTACTTTAGGATGAAATGTATTATGTCCTCAACCCCAATGCCTGTACTAGTTCAGTCTTTGCTGGGAGTTAGGGTCACTGTTTCAGGTGAATGCACTCACTTGAATCTCATGCTGAATGTCTTCTCCAAGATCACACAGCAGCAAATTAGTGGCAGAGCTGGAAATGGAACTACAATTTCCTGATTCTTGGCATGATGCCTTTGGTACTGGATATTACTTCCCTGCTTTTGAAACTCATGCAGAACAAATTTTAACTTTGTCCATGGATACGAAATAAAGTAAAAAAAAAAAAGCCCACATTGAAAAGTCATGTTTGTAACACTGACTTCTCATTACTGCATACATAACTCCCACTGACATGAACAGTAACGTGGCATTTCAGTCTACAGTACTGGGTATTACATTGCTAAAGGAGTGGAAGCACACAGTCCCCGTGACCTAGCCTCAGGTGGATTTATATTACTCTCTGCTCTTTCAAAGTGACAGTTTCTGATCTCTGATTTCCATTGGTTACTAAGCTACTAGAAACAAGCATATTGTACACAGGTAAACAGTTATTGTATACATCTGGGTCACTAGCCAGATTGTAATGCAACCTGCTGTTAGTGATAATGCACACTGTGTTCCTCTACATACCCCTCTACTGGCTGAAGCAGTTCAGCCATATTTAGATATTCTGATATTCAGCTTCAGAAACGCACAATAGGACGTGGAAGTTGCTCTGGTGAAAGAAATCAAACCTAAAAATCTGCAAGATTTCCCCACACAGAACAGTTCTTGGAAAGCTTAGAGCTATTAGCTTTTCTTAAGATTCCTATCCTTTCTTGGACATCTCTCTTTGCTTTGGGGTACATGGTTAGGTACAAGGAAATGCAGGTGGGACATTCATCACAAGGAAGTTACAAATGACAAAAACCTCTCTGAGGACAAAGGAAGATACATAAAATATAGTAGGTTTTGACTTGCATTTTTATACATGCAAGCTAACCAACTACATACATCCATGCCCATTTCAAAGTCCTTAAGCCAAGACAGCAGGAGCAATCTTTTTGCCTAGACCCCTGAACCGCAGCATGCACTCATCCACAGAGATCCTGTAATAGCTATAAACCAGAGTTAAAGCATGAAAAATCAGTTCATATTCCAATCATTTCTATACAGATCCAGTAACAGAGGAAACACACAGACTGAGAAACAGAGTGAAAGCACTAAGCAGTTTCTCCTTATGTAACAGCAACCTTCCTACAAGTCTGTATAGCATTGTAACCTTTTAATTGCTGCAAAGTCTGTAATGACACTCACAACTTGTTTACAAAATAGTGATCCCTCTTTAATCATTCTGTGTTTCTCCCATGTCGTATTGCATATTAAACCACTGTAGGCTTTTTAAAATAGATCTTGCTTATATAACACCAAGCACATCTGAAGTGAACACGAAATAGAAGCCCTGACTCTACAGCAGTTCTCACAAGGAAATATCTGTGTGATTCCTCCATGGCTACAAGCAACACTGTCTTCACTGAAAAATTTTTTTCTGATTTGTTTTCAATGTTCAGTACATTTAATCTTAATAAAGTGCATAAAGCACTGCTCCAAAGGAGTCATCACATACCTTAGCCTAGAATACTGTAAGCAAACAGCTAATTTCTTAAGAAGATCATAACTATACACCTCACTTGCGCTGGTTCTTCATTTTGCGATCTGAAAAATGCTTACTTTTTGGAAACAACTGCATATATTCATTAGGCTTATGTTACTGAATTGTGACTGGACGAAGCATAGTGCGTGCTCACTAGAAAACCTTGCAAGGTGGAGGCCTGAGCTGGGGTGTGGCACCTCAGCAGGCATCAGGACTGGATCCTGTGAGGGTCACAGTCCCTATAGATGTCAGTTTTATAAGGGAAGCTAATATACAGGCTCCAGTGGCAAAATATAGGGTGTTAGGCAGGAAACTGAAGATAAGGTATCTCTATTGTAGGATTCCCTGAAATGCTCCCAGTACCTCATGTGGGGACAAACATGGAAGCAAAATCTCTATGTAGAGATAAGAAAATGATGTGAAGAAGGGCATTTCAGATTCAGCGAGGGATTTACACAGGATGAATTTGGCATCACCTAAACAAGATGGGAACCAGGCTACCAGTGACAGAAAACTTAAAACTAGGGTATTGTAGAAAGCTGGAGCAAAAGACCGTATGGTTTCGGTTGTTCCATCTTCTGGGATGAAGTCACGGGAACACTGCATCTTTCAAACATGGCATAGAAAAGATTCAGCAAAAGTTTAACAGAAAATTACAAAGACTAGAATGCCTAGCTTTAAATGTAAATATTGATATAAAAGGCACCGGAGAAACCTGTAGAAGAGAATTAGTGGGATACTGTAAACTCAATAAATTATAAAGGAAAACCCAGTAGAAGAAAGAATTGTGCTGTACATTAAAGAAAACTCAGTTTCAGATGAGAGTGAAAAGTTAACCATGTCAAAAAGTAAGACAGAATCCCTGTGGATTGAAATTCCAGGGTCAAATGGGAAGAGTACAGCACTAAGGCTGTATTACTATTCACCTGACCACAGTGGTGAAAGACTGTAATATGCTGAAAGGCTATGAGAGCAGGAAACACTATCTAAATGTAGAAGGTGGTGATGATAGACATGATGTCAAGACTAAATATCTAGACATCACTGACAACTGCTTCCTTGATTAGCTCCTCACAATTTGCTGGAAGAAAACCAATTCTTGGCTTCATTCTGAGCACTGTATAGCACTGGCTTGTAATGTCTTTGTAGGATCACAGGAATTAAACAGACAAACTACTCCACCAAGAAAGAACAGCCATGCACCAATGCCCATACAATCAAGGAGTTCTCAGTCTGTCAAGCCTGTCTGTGTCCAAGCCAGGTGAGGTTTCCCATCAAAGAGGAATTCAAAGAGCCCCCTGAATACAAAACAATTAGCTTATTGTCATATATATACAACTACATCAAGTTAGTTCTTTGAATTTGGTAGCATTTCAGAATGTTTTATCCATGCATAAATAGAGAAGCCACAAGAACAGAATCCAGACACGCATCCTCCTCCTGTAAACTCAAGATGTATATCAAAAGCGTGGCTTCTGAAAAAGGTAATTTTGTGTAAAAGAAACAATAAACTGCAACGTGACACATTTGCCTGCTAAAAATGACAAAAGTTACGGGATTCCAAGAGAGAGCTTAACTGATTGCCTAACCAGTTCCCCTTGCCATTCAAGATGTGTTACCTTTTTGCACTAGTACTCATTGAAAACAACATATGATTTTTTTACAGAATTTAATATTCCTTTATACATATAGCAAGCACAGACACAGAGAGACAAATGCAAGTACAGATTTTTATTCCATAGTGTGATGCAGCTAATTTGAAGTTGATCTTGGTAACACTCAAAAAGCTAATACGTTTTCAAATTAGGCCCTTGAGGTTTGATCATGCTGTCATTAGAGGCAGTAACGAAACTCTCAGTGATTTTACCAAGAGCAGGATTTGGTCCTGAGGAAGATAAGAAAACTTAATATTAAGTCTTGCAATCTTCTTAAAAGGTATTGTCACTAGTCACTGATTTTCAGAACTAGCATCTCATAAGTAATCAGACCATTTGTTATGATAAGAAGTTCCAGTGATGCCTCAGGCTTTTCTGAGTTTCTTTTTACTCTATTTTTTTGTCTGGTAAAAAGATAAATGCTCAATGAACAAGGCAGTTTTAAAGTAGTTTTCTTTCTTTTTGATTTACAGGGTTTTGTAAAATTGCAGTTGCTGTGTGTAATTTCTAAAACCACAATAATTTGCATACCTTAATAAGAAGGCATGTTTGTGCAGTATGTCATTATTTCTGTCTCCTGCAAAGCTTTTCTATATGAAAAAAGATTCTAATTCAAAATTATGAAAAATAACGTCTATAAATACTGTAGAAAAATTAAATTTATAATACTTGGCCATTATTTCTTCTCTTGAAACAATAATTGGGTCTTGTTCAGAACCCGTCTCATTGCGAGTATAAGTGAAGACCCACTGGAGCCAGAAAATACGTCATAAATTTAAACTCCATTTAACTGACAAGGAAACTAAGAATTGGAAAGTTTAAGAGACTTGCTACAGTTTTTCAAACTTTGTCTGCATTCAGAAAAAAATAAGCTTTTTAGAAATCCTCAAACCCACAGACCATGTTCTTTTTCTCACAAAAAGGAGCTACTAAGTATTGAGCAGTTTTAAAGTCCCGCCAGCGTTGAGTCTCCTGATGCATAGCTATTGCATGTTCTGGACTGCGTGTGAACCTATTCTGTGCATAATGACTTGTGGGAAAAAATAATGAAGTCAATTGCATTTATTTAAGGACTGATTACAACAAATAAAGGGTTGAAGGTAAATCAGAAATTTAGAAGGGAACAGTAATTAAAACCAGTGACATACATATCCATTATAAACTCAAAAAAATACTAGCAAAACGTATTTGTATGTAGCTCACATCTCTGTATATGCTCTTTTATGGCTTGGCTGGCAATGCCACTGAGTTCAGTACAGGGCAGTTCTTTCACGGTGCTTTAATACTGCAACAGCAAGATGAACAGCAGTCCAGAGCAGCTTTGGTTACAACCGCAGCAATAGTTAACTTCATTTTGCAAGCTCTATTCTTTTGGCCGCCTCTTAAAAACAAAGATGTCTGTTGCCTTGAAGTCATGTTTTTTTAACCTGAGTGATGAGAATTATTCACAGTTTTCCAAATTAAATCTCTCTAATGCCTTATCAAATAACATTGAAAGTTTCTTTCACAGTTCCACTGAAAATTTCTTGCCTGACATACATCTCGTGTTGTTATTTACTTTGTTTCATGACTGCATCAGACTGATGGCTCACAGTAATCCTGTGAGTAAAAAACTGCAGTTGGCTGCTTCCTCCTCCTGTCATTTTCAAGTAATAACTGTCTAGCTTTAATTATATGTCTTTATATTTAACGGGTTGTAGGCTTCATGCAGGAATTATTAAGTGAAGTTCTCCAGCTTGTGTTAAACAGGATGTTGGCTCTCTCATGCCTCCTGGCTTGAAAAGCTAATTCTATAAACCCATATAACTCATGGCCTTAGTCAATCTCTAACAGTTGATTAGAAGGGGACTTGCCTTGATCAAGTTATTCCATAATTAGCCCCTGCAGTGTTTCTTGGCCCCTTTGCTAAAGCATCTAGTATAGCATTTTCAGAGTCAGCATACTGGATTAATACTGATAACAACATCTGCACTTGCTTGAGCGTCTTGCTTATGACACAGGATGGTTTGAATTGGTATGCTTCTGCAGAAACAAGTAAACTCTGAGGCAGATTAGAAAACAGACTTGCACTTAGGAACTTAATCATTTAAAGTAACGTCTTTGTTATTGTGTTAGTCACATCCTTCCCAGAGCAAAGGACTATGAAACCTACTGGAATTTTCATACTGATGTGATCCAGACTTAGTCTCTTTCCAGATTCTGTTCAGTTCAGAGCCATTATACTATTAGCTACATTTACTTATGATCACTTTTCAGCTGTGCTTTCTTGTGTTTCCTTACATGATTCTGCTTTTCACTCTGGTTCATCTCTAATTCTTTTTCCTGACTTTCATGGTTGAACTCTTCTTTTATCTGTCTTTGTTCTATTTGCTTGAAATAACAGGTCTGGCACTTAGGTTTAGTTTTGTACTTATCATATCACAGAGCAGGATCTTCCCATCAATCACATTCACTCTTCTGCAGTTTTAGTCTTTGTTATGGTTTGAACAATTGTCTAACTTTTAGTTACTTAAAAAACCCTTTTTACTTTATATTCACAAACATCTTCTGGTATTTGCTTTTAGAAAGCACCTCTACGCTGTTATACATCTTACAGGAATGTATACGAAGCCTTCAAGGTTTGACATTTCAGAAACCTTGGGGACCCATCTTATTCCACTTCCCCTGCTCGCCTTCAAAAGAAAACCCCAAAAGAAAGATTTATTGTATTATGCAATGGAAAATTAGATCAACTAAAACTATTGTATTATATTGATCTACTTCATAGCTGATTTCTGTGCCCCTGCACTATAAGAAAGAGAGAATTTAAGAACCCTAGTAAGCTCCCACATAATTAATTTTTAGTCTTTTGGCTAGAACTGTACCAAAGTCACTCACCATTTTGATTTAATCTGCCCCCCCCCCTATTTTTTATTACTTATTTCCTTAGCAGGCCAATTATCACCCTACCACAGCAAGCTGGGGACTGGGCCACCTAGCAGGACTCATCCTTTTGCAGCACAAAATCAGAGAAAGAGACAAACAAAAAAGACAGCCCCCCTCACCTCATCACCAAACTCAAATGTACTTTCTGCCTGGCACACACAGATAGCTATTTTAGGTATCAGCTCTGGGGCTGTAAGGTATAAAGAGCAAGCTTGTCTATGACTGAAATGGCTGTCATAGTGCTTCTTGCTAATTAAGCCTTTTGCGATTCACCAGCACACCCAGACAGCCCCCTGCAACTTTCCTACAGTCGAAGGCGACCTTCTACTTAAGCTTTTAGGGTTTCTCCTGCCAGCTTTCCTGATAGTGAGAAGAGCAGTACCCTGGCTCTGTGTTATATGTTAAGACAAAACAGGAAAAACAGTTGTAGGTGAGGACTGGCCTGCAAATTAATCACATCACTTTACAGGCACATTTCACTGTATGACACTGCTCATCTCTAACAGTAGCCATCATATATACCAAGAAAATTGCACTGAAGCAAACTCCTGTCAGCTGGCAGCAGTAACCAAGGGTCTTGCGCATTCAAGAAGCTAAGTGTTCCCAACTTCAGGTGGGACACAGCGAAATCTCTAAATGTCTCCCATACTCAAATATTTCAAAGGCAGTAAGAAGAGAATAAAAACTTTTGCTCTAGAATATTATAGACAATCTGATGGAAAAACACCTGACTCCTCTCTAAAATGCTGCTCTGCTAAAAGAATGTGGAACACTATTTTCTAGTTCTCTATAGGCAGATGACCTCTTTATTACTTCTTACACATTGCTCCATTAGTCAGCTCTGCTTATTCTGATTCTCTCACTGAAGAGTTCTGCAGACTCCTGCTAATTGTTGCAAAAAATTTTACAGTGTTGAAAATTATTTCTGGATCATTGCAATTGCCTGTCAATATGAGTAAAGCCATTACCTGGAAGTACTTTTCACGGAACAAAGCAGTTCTCTATCATTAGTATGGTCTTGTATGAGGAAAGAAATATAGTGAATTTGCTGGCAATATACTTAAAGCTATTGTTCTAAAACTTGCATAGGGAACTATTACAGGAAAAAAAAGCATCATTCCACTGTTACATGCCTTCAACATCATCAGATACTATGGGATATCTGCAGTATGGATCACTATGTGAGTACCAGACAATTGTGGGAAATGCTGCTGACATATCCCCCGTCAAGATTTAATAGGGTAGATTTGCCTATAAATAATGTGCTGAAGTTTGTCACAAAAAATATAATCTTTTCCAGTGCCACTCACTCTTTCTCTCTTCTTTCCTTTACCCTTTCTCTCCTTTTTTTATGTACATATATACAGGCATACCTTTGGAAATGACATCCTGGTATACATGGAATACGTGTCACAAGCCTTTGAAGATAAATATATGAAGTGCCAGCTGGTTGTAGCAGAGTAATAAAATGTGCACTGCTAAAAGTTTCTTTCTGGTGCAGAAAATGATAAATAAAAGGATGCATGTAGAGATCACTTGAGATAACTAAGATAGGTTAGATGTTACTGACAGAGTAGGCAGCCAAATTCATACTGTTAAGAGCTGGTGTGTTATTTTTCTAAAACAGAGAAATAAACAGTGGAGACACAGGAGTGACACATGAAAACCTATCACAGCAGTGTCTCTGCAGTTCTGTGCCTCCTGGGACAACTCATAGGCTGGAACTCAGAGCTGGACTTGGAAGAACAAGCTGGATTTACTATACTGAAGAGATTATCTAAGTAATCAATAATATTTTTCTCATGACAGCATTATAATAGGATCCGGAAAATATTCATTACCTACGGTATTATACAGTAGTATGGGAAGAACAAAGTGGTTAATGTGACTGCTCAAAGAAGTGAGGAGTGTGTTTGGTATACACAGGCAGGAGCAGGTCTGTCCTTAGGTTATATGAAATATTTACAGGACTGGAGTCTCTGATTTCATTTTGAAATTGCAATAAAAGATGCCAGTTCCACAAGGAACTTTTGTCTTTGTGAAGAAAAAAGAGAAAATCCTCAAAACACAAGAATGGTTTTATTTTTGAGATAATTTTTTTAAAATTAAAGTTCCTGAATTGTATCGCTTCATTTTGAATACATCTTTAAAATCTACAAGTTCTTATGATTCTGCTCTCCCATAAGACTGATCTGTCAGAGAATATTTTATAAAGTTCATTTCTTAGTTTGTAAAATAATAGAAAATAAAATTACAAATAAGAATTATAAAGAACATTTGTACTAAACATATTAACTTCTCTTTCTCATCCCCATGCCACTCTTGGATCACCAAAACTCTAAAATCCTCATGGGAATTTTCATTAACAACAGCTCAAAACAACATTTTATTCTGTGGAAAAATGTTTACTAAATGCATTGAATCAGTGAAATGCATTTCATCAAAGCAACAGTAAAAAGAAAAAAATTTTTACGATAGTGACACTCAGTACATTGCAGAAGATCATCACAGAGCATATGTACTTTCACATCCCACGAAAATTCATTAATTTTACTGGTAGACTGTAAGTAGACAGAACTCAAACTTTTTTGTTTTCTTCAAACTGTACTTTGTCAGTTTTTGTATTTTTTCTCATTCCCGTCTTTCTAATTATTTCTGGTTTTTGACAAATCCTACCTAAGTGTCTGTACCATATTTTTACTTTTTTTTTTTTTAAACTAATTTTGTAGCAGCCCTTCCTTTAGAAGTTAAAACTCTAAAGTTGAATGACAAATAGTGAATTACAGCTCATTAAGTAATCCTGGTCCTACAGCTGATATTTCTCAATGCATTTCCTGCTCTCTTTTTAAAGCTTGGTTGCTCATGCTTTATTTGTATCATTTATTATTTACAAAGTGCCATGTATTCCTCATTCTTCACAAAACAGCAAATGTTCCATGTTCCTGCCCAGAAAAACTTAAGATTTATGATCAAAAGTATGTGGACTTTTCTGCTTTGAAACTGGGACCGTCCCAGTCCACTGCTGGCCAAATAAGCCCAAGACAACACTGAGGCCTCATGCGTTACTGTAAAGCCCTAACCCATTTCCTTTCCATGATTTCCATTCCACTATTTCAGCACAGTGGAGCTGATGTTTACATCACAATTTGGTACACATCTATAATGTGTATTTAGATGCTGATCTGTCTTTATAGCTGTTCAGTGAAATCTTAATAAAGAACTTGAAAAGTGACTATGACACAAAGCTGTATTGCAGAGCATGACGTCTAATTTCTTTTGCTCTTTTAAGGTGAAACTCATCAGCACACATCGGATATTTGGTTTAAAGGAACTATAGGTCTATACATATAACTTATAGATCTATAAATGCAACTTGTTCATTCACACCATGTCTGAGTGCCAGAGACAGCTCATTAAATTCCAGGTAACGGCTTTTTTTTTTGCTATTCTCTGATATGCCAATGAAATGCCTGAAAAAGTCACTAAGATGCAGAACGGAACTTTAATTTTTCATCATTCTTTTTACATCAGTTGAGGAACAGTTCATCCTGTGACAACAGAAGTTAAGAGCATTAGCAGATTTCTAAACTGTCTTGTCCTTTATATAAGCATTTCAGGTTTTCAATAAGCTTGAATTTTGTAACTTCTCAGAGATGTTATGCTGCTGAGAAAACACAACGTGATTGAAGTTCTCAGCATTGAAACAGACAAAAAAGTGGTTCTTCTTAAATACTGTTACAGCCATGATCATCTAGGATGATAAGCAGAGCTAGCTTTTTTATCAGACCAACTAGAATAGCTGTAAAAACTAGAGGGGCTTTCAGGTACGCGAACCTTTCTTCTTGTCTGAAATAGTTAAATTTAACACTAAACACAAGTTATTAACAAGTTACTTTGGCACATACAAGGCCTTCTGAGAGAGTTTCTAGTTTATAAAACAAAAGTGTTACTGGCATGAGGAAAGGAAAGTTCCCCATCTCCCTCTATAAACCATTTATTTCCAGATAGCATGAAATTGTGCCCTTTGTTCTTTCTAAAGAAAGAATTAATCTTCTTTCTAAAACTACCTGTCGTGATCCTTATGATCTCTTCATATCGGTTGTTAAGTAGCACAGTACTACATGAGGCCACATCACTGACTGACATAACCACATCCCTGTATTTTCCTTATTATTCTCCAACAAAGACCACACGTACCTCAGCGTCAGCTTTGCTTTGTGCCTGCAGCAGTACAATGTGGCATCTTGTAGCAGAGTCACTTGAAGATGTGACTTTTCTGCAGCATGCTACTACAATGAATAAAGCTGAAATACGGACAGAAAAAGGAGTTCAGCTATGGGAAGAAATTAACTTTGTGACAAGTGTTTTGGCTACAGAGGAAGTCCAAGGCCACACAGCAAGGCTGGAGGAAAAGTCCTCTTCTGGAAATAGAAAAAGTACAGGATATAGTCTCTTCTCAATTCTATTCTTCCCTTTGCATCTAAGATTTAAAATGGTGAGGGGAATACAAGCTGGTGGAGGAATAAATGCAATTGACCTGAACTCAAAGATAAATTCAGCTCTGTTAATCCTCTGTTAGGTTCCTGACTGAACCAAGAAAGTAACTTGGGTTTGAGGTAAGGTGTATTTCTTCTGCCAGTCCTTAGGCTTTGTATTTGTGGTGATGACAAAACCAGAAACATTTCCCTCTAGCTTAGGAGACTTAGTTATAAATCAGAAACCCATTATGCTACTCTAAGTACAAGAAAACAAAGGAAAAAAAAAAATGCATCAGGAGGTAACAATCCAGATTCAACCTATCTCTGCTCATGTGTTTACAGTAACCAGGAAACAGCTAATCATCTTTTATTTCTAATAACAGCTCAGCTCCTACAGATGGCCAAGTAAGAATTGGTTGTAATTACTGACTGCAGGAAGTGATTACTCACTTCTCTGGCCTAAAGAAACTGGGCTTCAGCCATACCCAAGATGTGTAGGTACTTCTGGGCTAATATAAACACTCTTCTGACTCCCTCTGGAAATTGCAAATCGTATTTTGAGAATGCTGTTTTACTTAAATGACAAATGATCTTACATTTCAGAGAAGACGACTTCAAAGTTGGAGCTGTCAGTATTTCAGTTTACTCTCCAAGTCATTTAACTTTCCACTGAGATTCAGTACGTTCCTCTGTCAAATGAAGGCGATGATGATAACACATCATCATGATATTTCAAGTCTAAATTCATTAAAACTTATAAAATGTTTTGCAGTGCTTAGGAGAAAAATGTGACATAAGTTGAAAGCAGTTTTGCTATACTAATTAGCTGAAGAGTGAGACCTATACAGAACTGCAGTTCACACTTTGGAGGGATTACAGGTGGTTTTGAACTGTCAATTTTTTTTTAAGTCTGAACACATTTTATTTACTGCAACTGAAACACATATAAAAGTGTACTGAATGCATGTGCCAATACAGCTCCCCAAAATATTGGCTTAGCTAGCTTTAGTTCTTCACATTTACATCTGAAATTATATAGCCGTACTGGGAAAGAGTAACTCCGTACGTTGCCTTTTGTCCTAAGAAAGCACTGTGAAAATTAACATGTAGATTATACATAGGAATCATGAATAGAGCTTCATAGCTTGACAGCTCACAATAACTCTCAAGTGGTTAGAGGAGAAATAAAGGACACGTAGGGGAGCCGACAGGAGCGCTGAGAGCATGGGAAGGAGCTAGAATTAAGGTGGGCAGAATGTAATTGTTTAAATTGGAATTTAGACAAGACAGCAGAGCTAACGTGCCAGTAATGTAAGAAAACTGAGATGCAGGTACAGTAGATATTTTGATCACTATTAACTCACTTCACAATTCATGTAGGGCGATAGCACAATCTCTTACCATAAAGAGAGTTGTGAAGTTTTAATTGAACATATTAAAGTCTCTTTATTCATCACTGGAGCAAAGACTTCAATATTATACAGTTTAAGTGCATATTCTGAACCTTAATGGAAACGCCACTCAGTTTTTGAACCAAAGTTTGCACAAACAGTGCTTAAGCAGCAGTTTGCTTGCTTTGATTTATGAAGGGGCACCCAAACTGGAACATCAGCATCCCAGAATCACATGTTGGAAGGATTTACAGCACATCAGAAAGAGACACCCCGTGTGTCACAAGCAGCAGATACACACTAAGCAAGGCCTCCCTAGCAAACGGAAACAGCAGATGAGCAATAATGCAGATTCAGCTGGAAATCACTCCATGCTTCAGAGAAGGACAAGAGTTTGGGGAGCTTCCAATGTAGAGAGAGAAAGACAAGGCCCAAACTTTCCTCCAAAGTGTCTCCATCTATGCATTTGGTTACAGAGCAAAGCAGGATGATATGCAGTAATCTAAATGAAGTGAGTAAAGGGGAATGCATTAAAAAATTAAGTTGTTGCCTCCTCCTTGGACCTATCAAGCAGTTTTTTTGCCAAAGTACAAATTCTCTACATGCCCTCCAGCTTCCAAACGTCAGCAACATTTTTGCTCTTCATTAGCCAGACACTTTCCAAGTTAATTATTTTGCCATGAACTTCTCTAACCACATCTCCTAGCACGCACTGCATCTTCCTCCTTGTCTCATGAAACAGGGACCTCATATACTACCTATATTCTCTCCCTTGTATGTAAGCAAACGTGTATGTCTACTACACATGATATCTTAATCACTGGTACTTTAGGGAGAAAAGTTTCAACATCTGTTGTATCTTAATTATAGAATCTCAAGGGACACCAGCTGACTTTCACATTAGTTAGCAAAGCCTTTCCTATTAGGAATTCTTTGGAGGCCAAATTTTTCATCTTAACATTGGCACAGCACAGCAGGTGAAATACTCTGATGCAGCAAAGCAGCACAAGACCTATTTGCCTTCTAAGCCCTTCATGTAGGATTTACTTACTAAGCCTACAACAGAGGAGGTAAATACCCCTCTGCAAAAAGACGAATTCCACCTCTTTCGAGGTGGAGCTGTTCAGTAAAGGGCAGGCCTTTGTCGAGTATAAATTATCGCTACTCTCTTGTCATGGAGCTATGAGAATTTATCCTTGCTAAGTTTCTGCTCCAGGATTTTACAGCTTTTATTGCTGTGTATATATTGTAGTAGTGAAGAGTTGTCTATCATGATGAAAGTAAGTGTAACACAATGATTTGTATTTATAATTGTGTTTTTATATCTGACTGTTATTCGTTGCTTTTTTTTTTTTTTCCTCATCACATCTGCTCTTTCTACTTTCTGAATCTGAAATCCTCCATTAAGATGAATCGTCAGTAACAGCCTTTATCACTCTCTACTGGCCCTGGGACACATGCAGCTAATTACACGCATACACCTCTGCCCTGGTTTACAACTGAGAAAACAGAAGTAGGGAGACTGTGTTAGTGACAACTTTGAAGAACAGTGCTAGAACAAGATTAGATGATATAAGTTCCTGGTCTAAGTCCTGTGTTTACATGACCAGATAACATTCCCTGACAAAGTGAGGAAGTGTTTCTTTTTGAAAATGATGCAGAGACATCATTACCATGAATCAAGAATTCACCTCAAAAGTAAACAAAAAGCGAATAATGAAAACTTGTAATGTAACAACGGTTAGGAATAAGACTTTTTGAAGTGTTCTCCTTTAAAGCTTTAATTTTATGCTTTATTCAGCTGCACAACTCCACAGAATCATGTTCATATAGTTGTCTGTAATGAGCAGGCTCGTATTTTGGGCTGAGATTTGCAAAAGCACCAAGAGATCTGTGAGTGCAAATCCCATGTCTTTCTGTGAAACTCGTGTTATTGTATCACTCATGTTTGCTTTGAAAATCACCTCTTCTGAATGCAGTGGGGTTTTTACTGTTTCTGGCAATAGGGACAGAGTTAGTCAAACTGGCCTAAAGCCAAAGTAAAAATATCCCCCCACCATTAGAGTCTTATATTATCATATGGAGATGAAAGAAACCCTAAAATAAAACCAGTTTACCTGGCACTGACAAACCAGAAGCCAGCTTTCAAAGAATCAGTTTGTCAAAAGACAGACATCAGAGCCCAGCCATGCACTTTAATCACTTGTTTCACAGGTGTGAAAACAGAGACATTTCTCACACAGGCATAAGACATAATTTATTATTCTTGTCCTATCTCAGCCTGTTAAACTGATGATTGCTGCTGATATTCTAGATCACAGTATGTGCATTCTTTAAAGAACTTTAAAATCTACAGCGAACTTTTCATTCCATCTGTGTCAAAGGACCTCAATCACTTTTGTCTCTTGTACCATCAACACATCCCAATGTTTTAAGACAGCTATTTTGTTACTAACTGAAGAAAAAATAAAATGCGTTTTTACCCTCTGCGCAGTCAAAATTAATACCTGTATTATGAATATGCCTAGAACCATTAAATCATGAGCCTGAAACACAGGTTATTTGTGAATGACAGAAAAGCCAAAAGGAAAGATTCCGCAGAATTTGTTTGTGGCAGACTAGACTTACACACTGAGTCTCACATTTAAAAACTCTCACTATTTAAAAGTTAGTTCCTTGCTATTAATTGTGTCTAGCCATTTCTATGAAAGCAGGAGAAAAGATGAACTGAAGCTGATATATTAACATAACTTGTGTCCCTGCAGCTTTTCCCTTGGCAGGTGTCCATCACAGCTTCCCCCACCAGCCTGTGCAGCAATCCAATGGGGATCCGTTCTCTTATCAACTAGGTGATGTACATACTTCTCTGCATGGTTGTCTTTCTTGCCATGAAATGCTGTAAAGTACAGAGACCGTTGTGCTGGCTCTCCACATGACACTACATCAAGCATAAAAAATACCAAATGACTTAAGCAGTGATATTGAATCACTCAGGGACTGGCCCAGTTGGACTGAAAAATTTAAGAGCACCTCTCATATTCCAGCACCTGAGCAAGGACATAAGGATTTTGCCTACTGAGCTGGTGGGACAGACACATGTTCAGGATCCCACAAAGTCAGGTCTCGGAACAGTCTTTCCTTTTGTGCTGCTTTTTCACTGGCACACATTTTCTGTGTATCAGCAACCTATTCCTGATCTGTGTGACAGGAACTTCTTAACCAACACAGACGTTTCAGACCAAAAAAAAAAAAAAAGAAAGAAAGAATCATCATCATTTAAAAAAATATTCTTACAGGTTGAAACTGAGCACGCATTATGAAAAATCAACATCTGAAACATGGAATTCCTGCTCAGCAGAAAAAAGTAATAACTTTGGGAGCCAGTGCAGCATAGGAAGGCCAAAAGCTGTAATGAAAAAAGGTTTGATGGCTCCAAGGGAACTGAGGAAAGCACATTCGCCATCTTGTATAGGGTGTATGTGGGAGATTAGCCCTGGCTTTCCAGAAAGGCCGTCCCAGAGTGACATCAGCTCTCTAGAGGAAAGGGACTGAAGTTCAGGTTGGCCACATGTAGGGCCTGTATGTATGTATGTATGACTCACGTAACAAAAAGTACAGCTTTATAACTGTTTCTGGGCAAGGTGCACAGATGGGAAAAAAAAGCTTCCTTTCATCTCCCACAAAGAGCACGAAAGCAGGATTCACACACACACACACGCGCGTGTGTGTAAAGAAACACGTAGTTAAGAAATCCCAGCCTTTCTCTTATTTAGTAGGAAGTTGTATGATATAAAGGATAACACTGCAGTTTGGGAATCAGTAAGAGCAGGTACTATCCTAACTTCTGCCAGTATCCTACTAGGTACCTTGAGTAAATCAGTTTAGAGATTACAGAACCAGTAATTGCAATGATCAATTGTGTGTTCCTATAACAACTATAGGTCCACTCTAAATCAATTCCTACTTGAAGCAGAATATAATTTTCAGAAAAAAAAAGGAATCTTGACTTAAAAAACTCCAGAGAATCCACAATGATCCTTTAAAACAATTACAACAGTTCATTACCTTTATTATATAAATGTGCATCTAGAATCTACCATTGCCTAACTTCCAACTCTCGACCATTTCATTTTTTTGTAACTGCTATGCTGAAAAGTTTTCCAGTATCATATTCTGTGCTTTATGTAGATACAGGCTGGGACAAATTAACTTTGCTTAAACTAAAAAGGTTCAAGCCCTTGAGTATCTTGCTGAACAGAATGACCAATACATTAATCATTCTCTAAGCCTTCATGAACTCTTTACTGCTTTTTGAAACATGAATCTGAATCTTCACACACACTCATATTTAGGAAGTTATCACATCACTACTGACACAGAAGTAGCATAACTTCATGATTCCTGTTTGAATTTTCTCTTTAGGCCATCTTTAGGTATTTGGCCACTGTGTGACAGTGAAATCCTACATTCAACCAATTATCTATCATGATGTCCCAAACACCTTTCAGCCATTTTTTCTCAAGACAGTCTCAT
Organism: Sagittarius serpentarius; assembly: GCA_034782735.1. NCBI lineage: Eukaryota > Metazoa > Chordata > Aves > Accipitriformes > Sagittariidae > Sagittarius > Sagittarius serpentarius. Next base: position 33,985,798 of record JAVKLA010000084.1, read on the forward strand.
TCATCCTGCAAATGTAAGCTGAATTATTTGTTCATATATATGAAATAATATATATAAACCAAATATATATATGCATATGGGTTTACCTTCAGTTTTACTGAAGCATACACAATTTATAGATCAATTCATAAGCTAAACTTTATTTCCACAGTCCCAACCTTTATTCCACCTACATAAATTTACCACTAACTATTCTTTAATATTTTTCCGGTCATTAAAATAAATGGGAAACAGAGCATGGCCCAACAATTCCTGAGGGACTCTATTAGATAATGACTCCCACTTTGCATATTAAGACTACCAGATAAGCAGTTTTAGGTCCTTTTAATGTGGTGCCCAGTTGAATTTGCATTATTCTCATTTCTTAATCAAAGGTTGTGTGGTACCATGACAAATGCCCTAAGAAAGTCCATTACATCAGCACTACAACATTCATTGACCAAACCTCATATATCATAAAAAAGCTATTGAGTTAGTCTGACAAGATATATTTTCCATAAACCAATGAGAACTGCCATAAATTACATTATTCCTGATTATTACTTTACTAATAATGTCCCATATCAGTCTTCCATTTTTTTGCCAGGGATTGGCACCAGGCTGAAAGGCCTGTAATTACTAAGCCATCCCATTTAAAATTCTGGCACAATATTTGCCTTCCCAGTGCTGTATCAATTAATAAAAAACAACATTAACAGTCCAGAGACATTCTTAAGTGGTTCCTTGAATACTCCCTGATGAACGTTATTGGAACTGCTGATCATAAAATGTCTTCACTTGAACAGTAGCTGTTTAACAACCTCCACAGTTAGTGACGAAATGAAATTTCCCAATCCCTATCGCCCTGTACAAAATGCAGATAACAGCACTTACTCCCAAATGCTTTGAGATCGGTAGTTTCAAAACAATTCATAAGAGTTAGGTATTTTAGTTTTTTAACTCCTCTGTATTGCAGTACCTCTCCAGTGATTAAGAATATTCATATTTCAACAAAAACCCTTCTTTCTTTGGTATTGAATAGGATTTGAAGTACAAAATACTCGTGCCTTTTTCATGCTGGCTACCCAGAATTTACGTGGCAACATTAAACCTTTCGCTGCCAGGAAATCCCTTATGTAACTGTGCGGAGTCACTCTAAATGGATGCTTCACTGAATCTAGTAATTTCTCAAGGTTCATCAAGCACAACAAATAGTAAAGCAGTTAAATATGGTAAGAGGAATGTGTATGCTTTATATTATCATTAATCACAAGTGGATAAAATCTAATTAAAGAGCAACAATTTTCACTTTGAGACCTCTAAAGCATTTTTGTACTCAAGAAAAAATGATCAGAAGAAAATCCTTGCAAATCATCTTTTCATTTGAGGTCTAGCATGTTTTATGTACTGGTACTATGTAAACATTTTTAGCAATATTAAACCATTTAAACCAGATTTTCATTAACTCTATAAGCAAATATTCTATATAAGTAATTTTTCCTAACTTCAAGGTAAATTGGCTTGTTTACTTTGCACTCACTGATGTAATGGCAATGTAATGCAGACGTACAAAAGCTAGCTTTAAATCAAAGCTAGCTTGGATACTGCCACCCATCTGGCCACAGACATCAGGAGCTTGGAGTAGGTAAATGCCTGCGTATTTATACAGCTTCTAAAATATGTTTTGGAACCCCCGGTGAGCTACATGCTGTTAAAATATTACTGGTATCTGAAAAAAACTAAATTTAAATTACCTAAGATGGTCAGCTGTGATCAGAAGTCCAACAGACCTAACACCCATGACGGGAAAACACAGGCTTGAAAGTATTTACACAAGTTAGTTGTTTTCAGAATAACTACACCTGATCATATTCACCCTCAGATACTCTGAGCATAGATTGAAGCAATCTCAGAAGCATTAAATAGAACTTGTAAACAGGTAAAAATATAGTGCTTAGCATTAAAAGCAGTGGAAAGAAAGGCCAGAAAGCTTACTTCTAATTACAGCAGAAATACTATAACTATTAATCAAACAAACAATTTAAGTATCTAGAAGACGATGAGTAACCAGCAATGCAGGCTGTTTTCTCTGTGCAATAGGGTAACAGGCATTACAAACAGGCAAAAAAGACTCGATCTTTTTAATAAGAATTTTATGATGTCATAAACATCTAGGAGAAACATGGTCTAGAAAAATCACTGTTAGATGGCTGCTTATCTCTACTCAGAAAAAATTATTGATGATTCACTGTTAAACTAGAGGGGTTTCCCAAGTGGCATTCCATAGAACAGCATGCAATTCAGTATTTTGATTAATAATTTGGCTAAAGGAATAGAAAGCATATTTGTTAAATTTGCAGGCAACATGAAGCTAGAAAAGTTTCTGCAAACAAGAGAAGGATGTGATCAGAATTTAAAAACGTCTAGATAAAGTGGAAAAATGGTTTTGAATAAGTAGGATACAAGTCAGTAAATACAGTGGCAAAATTCTACATTTAGGTAGGACTAGTCAACTGCAAAAAACACAATGGGTAAGTAAATGATTCATGAATATCACCAGAGGTAACAGTAGATCACAAGCTGAACATGACTCAACCGCATCATGGTGTTGCAACACCATATGGGGACATGTATAAACAGAAATACCGTGTGTAATACACATAAAGAAATTTTTCTAGTCCACTCAAGAGTAGACTCAAGTACTTTTCCAGCTTTGGAAATTACTAAAGTTGGTCTAAGGAACGTAATAAGAAAGATGATCAAGATCTAGAAAACCCAACCTATGTGACAAGGTTTAAGGAACTGGGATTGCTTACTCTAGAACAGAGAAAACAGAGAGATGCAATAATTTTCTGAAAATATGTACAAAGCAGCTACAAAGGGAAAGGGAATACATCCTTCTCCACATCAATTTTGGCTAAGGCAAAAAGAAAAAAGGGCATAAACTTCAGCAATGCATATTTAAGGTCAATAGTAAAAACTTTCAAATAGTAGTATAGTTAAGCACTGGAGCTGATTATCCTGGGGGTTGTAGAGTTTCCACATTTTGAGACTTTCAATAAGAGGTTGCAGAATCAACCCTAATATGTTTATGCTACACTGCAGTCATAGTAACTGCAGTACAAGTGTACGCTTGGAGATTCTAAATCTTCCATAAAACTTTTTTCTACCTGATAAATAAGGAATGGTTAGTTTACAAGCCTGTAACCATTACGTAGATGAGGCCTTAATCCATGCACTCTGTTTCAATGGCGTCAGCAAAAAGTTTGCGTTTACTTCAGCAGAATCATGCCAGGGTCCATATTCAGGAAAACTTAAGAGCACTGGCCATTTGGCCATTGAAATGTAGTTTTCCTGGAATCTGCAATCAGGTGCATGGAGAAAGTGGAAAGACATAGTTTCTCCTCCTTTCTTTGTCTAAATAGGCAGGAGATCCTTTTTGTATAAGGCATTTCTGTGTGGAGAACGGTGTTGCTACACATCAAAAACAGCCTCTCTGCAAACAAAGAAAATCTCTGCTAGGAAACTGAATATATGGCTGGACAAAACCCAGTGACTAGGGTGCTAACAAATACAGCCACACAGGATAAAGGCAGGACAGATCTACTAGAAGCCCATTTCCCGTTCTTACAACTTGGTGCAGGTGATATGTTAATAGATAACCATGACTTGTATTCTCCCTCAAATAGGTCACATTTTGCAGCACTAGCTGCTGCTGAAGTCAATACAAGTGTACGTGAAAAGCCCACTCAGAGCCCACCTTCCCAAGGAAGTTACGATTTCTCCATAGCACTTGTTTCAGATATAGGCACGTGTGGCACTGGCTATGTAGGAGCAGTAATTTTACCCCATCACATACCACCACCTGTACAACATGTAAGACAGTATGAACAGGGACGCAGCTGGACTGCTCCCTCCTCTGCCCCTTCACGCCACTTGCCCTATACATAAAACCGTGCTAACAACAGTGGGCATGCTATATATACATTAGGCTAATAGTAACAGAAGCTTTAACTGAAACAGGACTGCAGCATTTGTAATTATGCTGGTTATAATCTGGAATAATGTGGTATTTTTTCTTCATTCTGTTGACAAGTTCTAGGCTGGTACTTACTGACAGATGCAGAGTTACAGGTGAACAAAACGTGTGACTACAACATAACGAAGAACTACCTTGTTAGTATTCTACTCAGGCTATTTACAATCTAATTGCTATTTGTTACTGTGACTGGTGGTTTCTACATTGAGTATTGTTAATTACATGTTTTATATGCATCATTAGCAAAACTTTTAGCTTTTTAAAATTAATTTAAGATTGTGTGTTGCTCAAATTTATTATTCATTAAAGTACGTAAAGCACCTCAAACACCTCCTTTACTTGCATTCCCTAAACACATATAAATCACGTTAGCATATAAAAGCAGTGGGTAAATACACATAATATAATTAGTGCTTTCATTGATGTGTGGTTGTACCATTCATACCTTACAACTGCAACTAGAAAACAAAGTATGAAGTGTAATTAGAATCTGCCAGAACTAACAATATTATAGATCCTTACTTCTATGTTATTAATAAGATTTAAGACTATTAATACATTAACAAGTGAATTTAATTTTCATAGTTTTTGCACCTCACTTGAGTCTAAGAATAAGCTAGGCTATTTTCGGTAGTTAATATTTAATCAGCTCCGTGTTTTCACAAATTAGGCCAATTATTTTCAGTTAGCAGAAAATATTATTCGTGAAAATATTTATTAGTATTAATGTTTGTAAAGATCTCTTTCTTAATAAAATGCAAGCGTTAGGCCTAAATGAACCCAAAGTGTTTCCGTGTATGCAAATTACTTATTATCTCCATGGTTACGTTAGCTAATAGACTGATGTTTTATGTAAGGTATATGCACCAGAACATTAGTCTGCTATTGAACAAAGCAGCAAATCTGTGTCTTTATGACCAAACATATGCTATCGTTGGATGCTGGCAACACAATCTGTTGTCATACATGAGAGACACCAAGTGATTCAGAGAGATCCGAGAAGCACAGTAGAGTGATGGATACAACAACCTGCCATGCACGCAGAGGTCCGAGTTCCCCAAAGCGTTCTCTCCAAGTCTTGCTTCTGAAGCTGCAGGAATACAGCACATCACAGGCAACGGCTGCCTCTGATAACCACTAATCATCACCCTCAATTTGCATTTTAAATTCTTCCATTGAACGCTTTGTTGCGCACAACTTACAGCTATGGAAACTCATTTTCCTTCAAGTTACCTACTGCCCACCTTCAGAAAAGCGTCCCTATTAAGGAAGAGCACTCAACTACATGTTTCACATTGAGTATATATATTCACTTTTCTGACTTGGAATGTGCAGGTCTGTTTACCATTGCATGATTTCCCTAATAAAAAACAGGACTTGCCCTTGCCATGTGGTTTCCTGGCATGCAAACCACAGACTTTGCCATTCCAATCACTTTGCTGCTGAAGAATACTATGATAACTGTTGTTAATTTGGAGTCTGTATGTGTTGTCTTGTGCAGTTTCAGAGTCAGTGATTTAAAACTATTTGTTAAATTTGACATAAATATCAGCAAGGCCTAAAGGAATGAAATATCTACCGCATCCCAGTAGGAGTTCACGTCAGGTTTTTGACAGGAGCTAGGCTGCTGCCAGATTCTCCAAAAACACCTTGTGCACTTTGCATTTCTGAAAATGAACCTGCACTCCCATTACTACCTCTAGGCTTCCTAATAGTCTGAATTGCCCCAGAAATGTATTTCAGAACAAATTCTGAGCATTTATTTGTAGAATAAAGGATTTTTATTTGACTTTTTTTCAAAATTTCCCCTGGCAATATAATATTAATTAAAATCTGTTGGGCCATATGGTGACTCTTCTTTTTCTTAACAAACATAATGACTTTCATGTTTTCTACCATGATTTTCCCCATTTATGCCATAACAAACAACAAAGCTTAGAGAGCTCATAGCACATAGATACCACTGGTTCAAATACTAATACAGCCACACAGACCAAAAGGGACCACAATGGAAAAATGTTTTTAAAGCATTTTAGGCAAGTGAACCTTGTGCGATTAAATGTGTCCTGTAACAAAAACAGACCTTCACATTCCCAAATAGAGCAGTCACAAACAGCATGGGTCCTGGCACTCACCTTTTTCTAAGCTGTAAAGAGCTTGTCTTTATATTTATATTTACATTACAGAATTGCACATTAATGCTTTCTGTCCCACCCACCAGTGCATTTTTAAAATTGTTCTATAACTGAGCGATAAACATCACGCATTGATTCCAGATTAGAACTAGATGGAGAGAGAAACAATCTCGCTGAAGCTTCTTCTAGTGAAGAGCTAGAGCAAAGGCAGAGTGTACACTTGTGGAAGCACAGCACTCTGTGTGTGTGTGCGCGTGTGTGTGGCTTGCACTGAAAGATATTTAAAGAACAGCTCCTTAAGAAGAAACCACTGCTGTCCATCTATCTACACATACATCTCCCTCCATCTCTCCACTGCACCGACTGTTGCTTTGCCAGCCTTCTTACCGACTGGTGCCAAGTGATTTAGCCCCCCTGCTAAGGAAAAGGGTAAAAGCTGGATCTACCCAGCTTTACTGGCTCTGTCAGATCCTGCCAAAATGGGGCATCAGTATGCCATTGCATCAACAAATCGCGAAACGAAGGCACCTGCTTCTGATGCGTTAAGAAAAATGCCTATTCCAAAACACCCTATACTATAAAATCTCCTATTTAGCATTTAGATCTTGCCAAATTCTGCCAATGTTTGTCCCTCACTCACAAATAACATAACATGACATGAGTAACCATTCCTGAATTAACAATTCTTCTACTATGTGTACTTTTTCCTACCCTGTAGGCAAAATTTAAATCGTGATGCATATACTTAGATTTAGAAAAAACAGATATTGCTACACACTGGCATTGACAAATTTACCTCAGCTTCCACCCAGAGAAAGAAAAAAAGAGCCTTGTATTTAAAACAACGACAGAAAAGAAATTTTCACATGCCTTAAAAACATTCAGCTGCTATAGAAAACTTGCACACTAACCCAAGAAAGGATAATCTGGATCTACTATAGCCAGAGTGAAAAAGTGCACCTTCAAGATTACTCAAAGCTTAAGAGTCTAATACATCTCTGTTCAATAAAAACAGCAAAGACACCAAGCCTCCAAGTTTAAATAGGATTTGCTTTTTTTCATCTAGACCTAAACTTTCTTCTAAATTGAGCACAAAGGCAGCCAGATATTTATATCTGAAAAATCTGTACTCCATATTCTACATTTTAAGTGAAACCACAGTAATTCAAATCTTAGATTTTCATCTACGTTAAGTGCAGTCACCTTTTGTATTACACAGTAAACTCTTACAGTAAGATATGTCTAACATGTAGGGACAATCCTAAAGAAGTATTTTAAGCTCATCAGCTCTTAATTGAGGTTTTCAAAGCAGCTTAAGGGATTTAAACAAAAAATATTCATTTCTTATTTCCTTTTATCACCAATACATGGCTAAACTCCTAGGCTGTTCTGAAAATCTCAGTGAGCTGGATACATATTCATTGGATGTAAGAGAACTGTCACTTTTGCTATCTATCTAAAAGATAAAACTCTCAAGCTTAAGTGAAAAAAAAAAAAAAGTGGCTAGATTTTGCTTGTACCACCACTGACGACTTTACGAACTCATCTTCTGCAAAACCCCATTTTTTTAGCTGAACAGGAACACTTCAAAAAGGCATATTTAGTCAGCTGAAAAGAGAGCTTTGATGATACAAATGTGCTGGTTTGAGGAATAAGAAATCTATTTTGCATTGCTCTAGTACTGGAACATGCTTAAGGTTGGATTACTCTGGTCAATCAAAAGCATCAAAACTTTTGTGCAGTTTAATAGTAAGACTTGAGAGCTCAGAGCCAAGAAATTATACATTCTAGCAAATTTCAAGCGCTGGGTATTTTCTGCACTACTGAATATAGATACACTGGGTGGGACAGAAATTTGCAATGAAATTGAGGCAGCTGTTCTTTTTAGCAGATTAGAAGTTTAAGGTTTGAGGTGGGGGAGAGGAGGTAAAAGCTGGATCCAAGATGATACAGGTGTCACTCGCAGGATTTAGCCAGGCCTGTTGTGCCAGTTTACAAGGTGAAGTCAGAATTTTGCATGTACAGGCTATTACCAGATTCTTTTGTATATGACAGTATCTTTGGTAAGTGTTGAAAAACATTACCAAGCAATACTACCAAGCCAGAACAAGAGCCTCCTCGTGTTTTCTGTCAGTCACAACAGATCACGTTTGCGCTTCATACGCAGAGCACAAGGTAGGGCCTGGCCCAAGCACATTACTAAAATTCAGTTTAATTACAGCCGCAGCCTGTACATCCCTCTCGTCCTGCAATGCCAAACTTTTTCAGTGCTGCAGGCAGCAGCAAGCAGCCCTCCTCCAGCCGCAGCAGCGGTGGGGAAGGGCTGTGAGCGGGGCGCAGCCAATGCCAGGTTTGGAGGCAACCATTCCCCGGGATGCGCCCCCACTCAGGCCCCTTTCCCTGCGCCCCCCTTCTCCTTCCACGCGAGGAGACCAAACTCGCGGCCATCCGGGAGGCTCCGTGTGCCAGATCCAGGTTTTGCCGTGTTCTGGCTCCGGGACGCTCCAATTTTTTTTTTAAAAAGAGTTGTTCATAGGCGCAGATTCCAGTTGACTTTACCTTTAGGGTCTCACTTCTTTTTATTTACAAGTGCGG
>JAVKLA010000084.1:33994849-34035118 GCA_034782735.1 Sagittarius serpentarius
CCTGCACCGCCCGGCCCCGGTGCCCGCTGCCTCCCCGCGCAGCGGTGCGCCCACGGCAGGGTGGGTGTCCCTTGGGCGCTCCCCCGCACACCTGCGTGCCCGCAGCCGCCGCCGGCTGGGTCCGGCCCGCCTCCCCCCAGCACCCCGCGAGGAACAGCTCCTTTGCAGTTTGCAGCACCGCATTAAAAAGGGAGAGAGAGGGAGGCAGAGGCAGAAAGGAAGACAGAGGAGAGAGGAAAAAAGCAGCCCGGATCACTGGGTTACTGAAAGCAGTAAAGGAACGTCCAGGACAAACTGAATCTTTTTCAAAAAATAGATCTTTCAGGGTTAAGTTTTGTTTTTTTGTTTTTGTTTTTGTTTTTTTTTTTAACTCTTTCTTTTAGTCAAGTGCACAGGAGAAGTGCCCCCATCCCAGCGTACACCCAAGCTGTCGGCCTGAGGGGCACCTGAACCAGACAAAGCAGAATGTACCAGGGACACATGCAGGTAAGAGGCTGCAAGCAGGCTGGAGAGGAGAAGCCCTTTGAACGGGCTCCGCTGAAACGTGATTCTGTGAAGTTTCTGTGGGTTGAGCAGAGGGGAGATGCCACCTTGTCGCTGTGCAACAAGTGAACTGGTGCAGTATGATCGTGGCACTCCAACTCGGGCTGAAGGCAATAGCTTGCCTGGGCATAGCTCTGATCAAGGGGGAGGATGGAAAAGGGGTTCTATCAACTTCATAACTAGGTGAAGTTTTGTGTATATTTATGCATTTATTATGCCTGCTTGTTCAAACAGATTCAAGGGAGCATTCCAGGGCAAACATTGTTATGGCATGCTTTAAGTGACACGTCTCCTGCCATCCTCTTGATGCATCTTTTCCTGTATGTCAAGTGAAGGGCAAACAATAAGGGAAAAGACAGAGCATTCGCTTTGCAAAATCTGCAAAAATTCCATGCCACACTAAAGCCGTCGATTTGCACAGTGTCTTGTGTTTAAAGGAACAGATTTCTATTCTTCCCTCCCAACATGGGATGAGGATTGATTTTGCTAAGCCCCAGAATGACTTTGTAGAATGAATTCAAACACATGTCTAAGTGACTTCAACATTTGAGGCAGAAATCTTGTCTCATCATCCTACTGATTCACATCGCCATAGCAGAAAATGCCTCTCCCCAATAAAAACATACTAGTACCCTGGACATGACGACTTTAACCTTGACTCCCACTCTCCTTCACATGGCTCTTCCTTGGAAAGCCAAGTCTATTTTGAAGGAGGAGGAAATGCCAAAGTGGCGTAAAGGTTTACACTGATCTCCCAAATTAATTTCTTTGCTTTTGGACCCAATCTGGCTTTGTGTTCATTGCCAGGAATGATCAAATGCTTTTATCACGTACAGTGGCACCAGCCTTGCATGTAGTTTTGTTAGTACTAGGGCTGTTTACAGAGAAACTGCAGTTTTAGTAAGCGTAAGCTGACCACTTCCGTTTGGTGTGATTCTGCACAGCATTTAAAAATCTGTTGAATGGTCATCAGGGACATTAAGCTTAAAGTCAATGTCAAACACAGGATTGTGTACAATATACGTGAGTTAAGTGAGGACTCTGATTCAGCACTCTGCTTTCCAGAACAGAATGATACCAGTTACTCTTTCAATGTTTGTGGTGTTTGATCTCAACAATGATAAATAACATGTCATAATATTGCTTGTGATAGGAGAGCAAACAGGTTTTAACAAGAAATGTAATCAATGGAAGTAGTATACGTATTACTATTTATTTCTGATAATAAGGTTAAAGTATGCGTTGTTTTGTGGTGACACAAAAACTATTCTATAACTAGTGATACTGAATCGGACACTGCCAAATAGGTATTTATACCCTTAAGAAAGCAGAAGTTCTTTGCTATGATTAATATATTGCAAGGTTTCAACAAGCGTACAACACTTTTTAAAAGGAAATGTAATGGAATATTGAGGTGTCTGGCAGCACTGTAAATTTTCTGAGTCATTAAAAGGCTAAAATCAAATTCGCAATAGAAAAATCAGGTCAAAACATACAAATATGTTGTGACTGATGTCCTTTAAATTTTTTTCTTTCAAAATATTTATTTTTCTAGCCCAAATGTAATCAAATTCTAAGCAAATTCTCTTTAAAAGTTTGCTGAATTAACAGTACTATTCATATTAAGTACACTTGTCATTGTTAAAATTAAAAACCCACCTGAGTTCCTCAACCAAACTTTAACATATTTCTGTCCCAACAGGAAGCATTAATGTTCTTCAGATAACACCTAAAAAAGCCCAAAGCATTAGGAAAGATTTTCATGTTTACTATATTCTTAATTAGAACCTTTAAGTGAGTCAGAAAAAGACAATAAATAGCTAATTTCTTTGCAATGAAATTATCTACTGTAACGTTTATTAAACCATGTTGGAACACAAACTGTCAAAGTTACCATGCAAGTACAGTATCAAACCACACTCTAACAGAAACGTAGGCACATCCTAAGCATTACGGGTCCTTTCTTAGTATCTCCAAGACTTCTGGTAAGACTTCTACTAACTTAAGGAAAACCATTTGCAATTACCTGCCAATCTAAAATAAGGTGAACCATAAAACCATCCCAACTTGGGTGGATTAAGTCAGGCACCTAAGTCAGTACCTGAACTCCTAAACAAAAACAACCTTATTTTTAAAGACACTGAACACTCACAGAGCTGCCACTTCTTTAAGTGAAACTGTAGTGTTTAGCTGGACCTGACCTGGGTACTTAAGCATCTAACTTTATTGATCCAAATGCAAAATGATATGCCAATATATAACGCCTGATCCTACACTCTTTAAGGCAAAGGCTCTTCTGAAGTTATTGTGATCAAATGTAGGATCTGATTTAGAATGCCAGTGGTCATTTCCCTTTTTCCTAGTGTTTTGTTCTCAGATGTTAAAGTAAAATCTGCAGAAACAATTCCTTAGTCCACTTTCTCGAAAGCCAATGTTTTACTAGTAACCTGCTGTAACTCAGCTAATTCTTGGAAGACTTCTGAAAGGTGAGAACATTAACAACTCTAACGATGTAATAAGCATAATTACAGAGACTGGGAATTTACTTGTCTTCAACAGGCATCAAGCATTATCAGCTTCAATGGGGAATTTCTGACTAAGCTCAGTAAAGTTGGCAAATGTAGATGAAATCTACATTGTATTTAAGCACTGCTGAAGTCCAGCAGGCACCTAAAGTACATTACTGCATCAGGCCATAATATATGTATCTCTTCTTAAATTTTAGTTTATAGTACAGATCAGTTTTCATTTTTCCTGAATCCCAGAAAATCACTTAGTTTATTCCAAAGACATATATTTAGATTTCCCTCTTACTGTTTTTTAAATGAACCCTCACAACACAGAAATACTAGAGATGTCCTAAGCTAAAATTCCAAAGACAGTAAAAAACCAAAAGGTACCTTTATAGGGCTAGTTTGTGTGTTAGTTGTGCGCTGCACGCTTTCACATAAATACTAGGAGAAAGGCAGTGGCCTTCCACAAAGCCCACACCACAAACAGAAATAGGATGCAGAGAAGTACAGTGCCATGGGAGCTCTTTCAAAGCTATTTCACTATCATAATAGGCATAAGCATTTGATTTAGCTGTACTTACCAGCCTGTTCCATTTACACAGTAACTGTAAAACATAACTGGGACTGTCATAGGTTCTAAGGCACATTGCTACCTCCTGAAGCCTGAGCCTTTAAGGTTGGGCTTTTGCATGAGAAAGAGAACTTCAGATGAGATGCACAGGCTATTTGCCTAAAAACATACAACTTCCATTATGTAAGAAGTCCTGTGTAATTCTGTAAACTTAGGCTCCGAGAGGACAAACCTGATGGTTACAGGAGCACACCCTGGCATTACACAGATATGGCAAAAGAACTGAGTCTAAATGCTCAACTGTACAGGTGTAAGAGAGTATTTCTCTCTCAAGACAATGTACGCAACCCAGTGCGTGCTGTTTTCCATCATCTTCACGGAAACAGTAGCAGGCCAGATGGAAGCAGAACATAAGCTGAGTTCATCCCACAGTCGCTGTTCTAAAATGTCTATCATTTTAACAACCAACAACAAGATGTTTTGAAGTTTTTACAGTACATTGTATATCTGGTACCAGTCCCTCCCACTGACTTTTATGAACGTTCTATAAATGGATGGAGGGTAAATTACAATCATAGAATGGGATTTTCAGCAGCATTTGGCTTCCTAGGAAATTCAAAATAAATGCTTTCAAAACTGTCTTGATGCCGTATATAGTCAGCTTTCTCCAGCACAAATGTTTGAACAGAATAAGTGCTTTGTCAAACATTGGCATGGGAGTTTATGTATGGCAGTGTTATGTTTCAAGATAGTTTAATTTAGACAAAGCAGAAATCTTGACCACCCATGGCTATCAGCGTTCCCCTGGCACTTTTACCGCAAGAACAGGCTTGTTAGTCACAATGCTTTGGCCACGTTCCAGATCAGATAGTTGGTCTCCTAAACTTTCAGTTGCATAGGCAATCAACTTCCTGCCCTTAATTGTTGTGTTATGTTCTGTATTATTAAAGATATTTAATGTCCTACCATTGGCATTTCATATTTACGTGAAGTGATCTGTATTAATCATTCACATTTCGGTAAAATTTCAGTCATCAAACACTGACGTATGATCGTAGTGGGTCTACAGAAAAATAACTATGTACACATGAAAATTATCGCAGGATGAAACCTCAAGAGCTTCACATGTTTTACTGGGCCTGAAAAGTGTTGCTAAATATTTTAGAAGTTACAAAAAAACATTTTTGCACTGATATCCCAGCACTTAAGACACAGCTAACTCACTGAGAGAAATGAAGCAGAACTGTCTCAAGATTAGCTGCATATGCAAGTCCCATCTTTGCTTATTTGGTAACCTGTTAAAAATATTATAATAGTGTTGGTTACACTGCCACCTAAAATAATAAAACCCAAGCTATTAATCAATTATGAATGAAAAAAGTAATCTCTCAGCTATGCATTTTGTACATGAATAAAACAGCCCACAAAGAATATGCACAACATAAAATTATATTCAATGCTAAATTGAATCTTTGCTCAGCTGTTATGATCAACATAAACTTAATAACTTTAAGCTACAAAATTCTAAAAATCTGGGCACATAGCTGGAATGCTAACTGATCCCTAGTGATGTCAATGAATCATAACTCGTAGCCTAGCAGAAATTCCATTATGACAAACTGATAATTTTTCATTATTACAAGCCTTTTCTAGAAGTACTCAAAATACCAGGGCAGTGTTTATGGTGGTATGTTTTCCATTTTCTCTTGATATTTTCCAGTTATTCACTAGCAGCTTTTCAGATTTTGAACAGCAGATTATGAACTGCGTATAAAAGAAATAATCTAAAAATAATGAGCTCACTTTCACTGAAAGTTCATTCAGAGAAAGTAGGTGATATACTGCTTTTGGCTAAGACACATACTGAAACTGTACAAATTGTGAGTGTTTGTAATACCAGTACAGAGGAGTGTTCCTTGAAGCTGTTAGGCAGTTTTACAAGAACCTAGCAGAAAATCTTGCAAAGGCTTAGAAACTCTTGGCACACAGTGTGTTTTTACTGGATGCAAATTAAGAGGAACTCTTACTAACTAAATAAGGATCCATCCCTCTATTCTGGAATTAAATTAATTCAACACACAGAAAAACAACAGTCCCTAGCACTGTCATTTATTTATATAAATATGTTAGTCTAAACCCAGTATATAGCTTTCACAAAAGCAGCACTGTTTACTCAAGAAATCATGCTGTATTTTTTAAAAATCTACCACTATTGTCACAATTTATGACAACATAATTCAGTTGCCTACACATCTAGAAACCTGAATTCTACCTCTAGCTTCATCATACAGCTTCAGCAAGCCCAGTTACTTTTCCACACATCCATTTTGCCCCACCTATGTTGCCTACTCTGATTACCTAGCATGTGTGCTAAGCTTGAATAGCAATTACTTTTTTTTAAATCATGTCTTCAAATATCCTAAAATGCACCTGTACAACTACTAAAACTAAGGACTGATAGTCAATAGTAAAATACTCAGCGGCATGAAGACCTACGTGGGGTGGGGGGTGGGGGGAGAGAGAGAGAAGAGTCTACTTCAATTACTTAGCTTATATTTGTTTGTATTTTAGGCTTACGCTTCTTTGAAAACTAATTAGTTTAATGGGACCCACTGTTAATATATCAGAGAGAGAAAAAGGCAGGGCAGCAGTCTCAGAATGGAATAATGTAGGTGAAACTTCTATGCAAAGGAGGAGGCCAAAAAGTTGGGAAAAAGCCCACAAGCTAGATCAGGATGAAACATCCAAGTAGGACAAGGTACATGAAAGGATGGGAAGATAAGACAACCACATACAGAAATTTAGAGTACCTTTTAGAAAATGCAGTCTCAAACTTTCATCTATAGAAAATAATTCCTAATTTATAATAATCTTGTTTCTAAGCAAGCTGACTGTCCAAAAACTTTAAAAAAAGGGGGTTGATGTCTAAAACCAGGTCTGTTTAAAACCATCTATCTAGTTTAATTTGCTACCCTTTTCACAATAGTTAGAAATTAAAATGGTGAAAACACTGGAATAGCACTTAGAATGAATCTGACCAGCTTTTTTTCTGCTACATACCCAGCACAGGAAGTATCTACTAGTTGTTTGTATCAGAGAATGTATATTTGCACACTCTATTTCAGAAACAGCTGATGCTGCAAAAGTGAGAGAAGTAGCTGTCTTCCAAATCAGGTGTCATGACATGTAAACTAAGAGGTGACTTTCTGTAGTTACGCATTTTCATCATTGTCCAATAACATTACTAACAAAATGCCTAAGGATCATAAAGACCATACTCAGCAAATTCTTGTACCAGGTTACAGTTATTATGAACAGTATATTTCATTGCTTTTGTCTCCGGCTTTTGAAATTCTGAGTCATTGGTACATGAGTTTCACTTCTAGTGGTTTATTTGCATATAAACAAAGTAAATTCTAAAATATCAAGTAATTGAAACTTATTATACTGAATGGAAAAAAATCATGTCTCATCAGATTAGCTATCACCATGAATAGAAAACACAACCCAAAGTTTAACATTAGTCCCTGAATGTGATTTTTCCAAATTTCGCATGATTAGTTATGTGTCTCAGCATTACTGCAGTTCCTCCCGAACATTTTTGATTAAACTTCTGTCAGGTTGACATAATAGATGTATGGCCCAAGTTTACTTCCTTGACTTCTCCATGGCCTATCAAGACACTCAGACAGATTTGCTAGCATTTCTTCTCTCGCTTTGTCCTATTTGTTCATTTTCTCCTCCTTATCTGGGTTCAACAGCTTTCTTGAAATGTTTTGCCTCCTACCACATTTGCACTGCAGTTTCATTCATGCTGCCTGCAGTAGGGCAGTCAAGCTCACCCATGTCATGACTGCATGCTATGTGCAACGGGGGTCTAGGTCACCTCTTGGCAGCGCTTGGTCACAAGGCAAAAATGTTCCACAGTGAAGTTCACTGCCGTAAGTAGAAAAGCAGCATACTGATGGCTGCTGGCAGAGCTCACTGCTCACAAACTAAATCTAGATTAGGAGACAATAGGGGACCACCAAGAAAAGGAAAGTAGTGGGCTTTAAAAGAGCAACCTGGCTTTTTGCCTACAGCCATTACAACATGTTTGTAGGGTAGACCAGTGTCCACAAACTCACTTTTCTCACATGCTTATCTGTTTTGGCAATCCCTAGAGAAAAATAACCACACTACAGTCTTTGTTCCCTTATTTTACAGAGAAAGTCATACACTACTGCTTCATGTTCACTTGTCTTAGGGCAGTCTACTATCTTCTGGTAGCTTGCCACTGTTAATTTCATATCAATTCCTTAAAACACCTCTTGTCCTAATATGGGTGTTAAATATAATACAAGTTACATGAATACAAACATCTTTGGACAGCATTTTTCAATTAACATAACAAAATAACAGCTATGCATTTAGAATCTGTCAGTATAACGAAAGCCTATGTGATAAGAAAAGTACTGTGTGATGAATTCAGACAAATAATTTTTCTTGATTACATTAAGACTTTGTTTTCTGTTATGAGATACATAAAAGAAATTCAAATAGTTATCCACTGGCATTTAGAAATTAAAATTTCAGAATGATTTTGACATGCATTTATTTTAGGACCAGTCAACTTTTTCTTCGTATTTTTTTTTTCTTAGATCAGTCATTTGGCTTTATAGACTAATTTTCAAAAGCTGAAGAAAGAAACTTTAAAATTTGCCTTAGCAACATTAGAGCCAGCTGTATCTATCTTTACATGAATGAATGTAAGTGGAAATTATACTGATGTAAATAAGAGAAGAAATGGCTTCCAAGCCTTTTTCACATTAATTTCCATCTTGCTAATGTCACCAGTGGGGTTCCAAAGTTACACAGTGTAAAGTAGAGAATACAGCATGTCCTGAGTAGGTGCAGAAATTGCATTTTCTAATTCAACATTTTCTAACTGGTATGTGTATCAAGCAAAAGGTTCAGGAACTCTTACTCACTGTTCATTAAAAGCCAGTTGAGAGATAATACTTGCCTGTTTAAGCCTACCCTGGAATATAGAGATCTGTTTCTCAATAAGTAACACTGAATATTAGAATTCAAGTTCACAGAATTTACTAAGGTCAAGTTTGCTAATATTAATGTTGGACTAAGCAAAGACTATAATAAACAGAAGCTTTTTGAGTATTACATAAAACAGAGAAAACATCACATTTTGATGCGATAGTAACCTGTCAGAGCTTTTTAAAATCCAAGGGAGTATCCCCTAATAGGAAGATCTGAAAAAAGCCAGTATTTGGTATTTTACACAAAAGAACAGTTTAATATTATTTATGTAAAGTAGAAGGATGGCCTTATTCTTCACTAAGGCTTTGGAGGCTATTGTCATAGAAGTAATGACAGAAGTGTCATAGAAGCGATTAATGAAATAACAAGTGTATCTTGACATGTGTCTCAAAGTGACAAGTTATTTCTGCTGTCATTCACTGAAGTTTAACAAGGAAGATAATTTTCCAGTTATAGGCTTCAGATATAGATGAGATCTTTCATCTTTTGCTATTTGTCATCTAACCCTCCTTCCAAAAATCAGGACAATTTTAAGAAGGCTTTGAAAAAGGAATACAAGGAAGAATGTTAGATAAAAGAAAGTAGGAAAATTGATGATGCAAAACAGAGGGAAAAAAATAAGGCAAAGGAATGAAAACTGGGAAAGAAAGAATGAAAACTGGGAAAGAAAGAATGAAAACTGGGAAAGAATGAAGTGCTGTTATTCTGAACAGTAGAAAACATTGTTAATATTACCACTGTATTTAATCCAGGTAACGTATACAATGGGGCAAGGTATATAAAACTGCAAGGGATGCATAGGCTTGCCTGAACCTATGCAACAAAACAAAGGGATCTGAATTGTTAGAAAACAGCTGAACACTATATGGAAACAGTGAAAGAACACTTAGCCCTGGAGCACTCACAGTAAAAAAATTACGTGCTGCCCAGGAAAGACAGAAAACCGAAGGTGTTGGTCACATTAGGAACCTGGATTCCAAGAACGTGGGGGAAAATTTTGTAAGAAGCTTCAGAACTAATATTTTCAATTGTTAAAAGGTTAAGACTAAGCCAAGAACACACAAGGCAGAAGGAAAAAGTACATGTTGCCCAAAGTAAAGCTTATTTAGATCTTGAAAGTACATTAAAACAACTGTTTAAAGTTTTTCAGCTATATGATTAAGAAGGGGAGTGGAAGCAAAACATACTTAAAGTGGCATGCATATTATGGATAACTTAATTTATGGTGCAAACCACAAATGATTATGAGGGTATGAATCCTGCAGTTATTACAAATACGTGAAGCAAAAGCTCATGAAGAGGTACACTATATAATCTCTATCTCAAACTGTTGATGGAACTGGTATATGAAATTCAAGACTTGGCAGCAAATACTTGATAGCCTAGTTATGAATCCAGACATGGTGTCATATGACAGGACAATAGCAAATATGTCAAGATTTAAGATAAGGTGAGAAAAATGGTAAGACAGCTAACAGCCCAGATACCCACATGGCTATCCATAATCCACAAGGTTTTAGGGGACAGACTTTAAGGAAAATTAAACAAACATACACAGAAACATGGAAAAAATGCTATTTGACTTTATCAAGAGAAGATAAAGTCAGGCTGACTTGACAGCATTTTTGTTACCCATAACTGGGTTTTTAGGCAAGGGAGATGTAAGTGACTTGATCTGTATGATCTTTGGTAAGCATTTGTTATGGTACCACCAAAGAAATTATTAGTGAAGCTGGAGAAAGTAAAGAATAGTAGAAAATCTGTAAAGAGGGCAAGAAACTCATTCATGGAGAAATGAAAAATGGAGCATTAAAGGAAGGACTGTCAGAATGAGGAAAGTTTAATAGGGAGGGTCTTTGTGGATGACTTGGTACTGATGTCTGATATTCCATCCATAAACATACTACAAACAGGAAGATGTCGACTACACTTGTTGGTTACTCAGTGCTGAGAAACATCATCAGTACTGATGAGTTTCAGGTCACTGTGCAGAGGGAACTGTGTGAACTTCAACAATACAAATATGATTCAATTTAACAGCACAATGTGCTGTTGAACATCAATAACAAAAAATGTTTACCCTAAGCTGTAAACTATCATTTAGAAATTATTAAGAAGAAAGACTTGCACATACATACAACTATAGGCCATCAATATAATATATCCATTAAAAAAAGACAGATGCAATTCTAGCTTTAGAAGAGTTTTTCCAGATTAGTAAGGAAAATATCAATGCCAGTTTACAATGCCACTAGCAAATTTCAGTTGAGAATCTTGTACAGATTGGTCCAGAAGAGAGGCATGGAAACAGGTCTAAAGAAGGATGATCAAGAAGGGAAAGTCTATCTTACAAGAAGAGACCAAAAGGTTTTGGCTTATTCCATTGAGCAAAATAACAGCTCAGCAGTGCATAATCACAGCACGTAAATGCATCAGGGAGATAAACACCAGATACAGAAAAACCTAAATTAGCTAAGGACAAAACTGGCACAGGAACAAATGGATATTAACCAGCTGTGAATAAATTTAGGTTGGAAATTAGAAGAAGGTTTCTGATCATTAGAGCAATCAAGATTTCCAGTAGCCTTCCAGCTGGAATAGTAGAGGCAAAAACACTAATTTAAAGATGAAACACAATTAATTTATGAAAGACTTTGTATGACATGCTGCCTGTGAGAGCAGAATACTGAACCTCAATAACCCAGCAACACCACTCTGCTTGCCTTCTGAAATTTCTCTGACTTCAGCAGAAACAGACCCTGGCTCTTGTTCAGTAAGACCAAAATCTTCAACTTCAAGAAGTCAAAAGTCTTCCTATTATGGCTGTGGAGGGGTGATTGTCTTCACAGCTTCAGTAACATCCTGCTAAGAGAGCCATACAGGCACTGACAAATTAGTCTTCCTCCATTGCCTAGTCCAAAACGTCGTTTTGACTACTGATAGAGCTGAGCTTTACAGTTTGAATACTCTCTCTGCCACTGCGTCTCCCACTCAGCTGAACTGATAGTTTTGCTACATGTAAACCCTTAATAATCAGAGGAAATTTATTTTCCCCATACAGCTAAACTCAATGGTTCAGTGCTAGAAACACTGAAGCTCTTCCCCATCTTGTATTCATGTTCCCACAAGCAGGCACTGAGGGTTTCAAATCACCAGCTGTGTTAACATTGTGTAACAGTAAACTTAAATTTAAGTTCACTAGCAGCCGAAGCGTGTGTGCATGAGGATCTAAACTAGAACGCATCAGAACCAGTAGGGATATTTTCCCTGACCTCAGCAGAGCCAGGATACAGCTTTTTCCCCCATACTACCACAAGCTTGCTTTTCTCTCCTGAGCTCCAAAAATAAATGCAATGGTCATTATTTAGAGCATATGCTCTTAAATAAGAGAACTCAGTATTCTGTTTTGCAGTCCTAGTCAGGAAAAACTACTGAACTCACTTTGGACTGTTCTCTTTGAAGGGATCATAAAACCACATCTTACAGTCAGTCCTATTTCCCTTCTTGTAGACTGAGTCACAAAATTATTTCTGGGTTTATTCAGGCTCATTAAACTACTTCAGGATCTGATTGCCAGGGTTCCTGTCCCATCTCGGATCATGATGGCTATGATTTCCATCCCTCAATGTATCAGGCAGGCAGATATCCATGGACACTCCATCACAACTTGATAATACCATTACCTTGCCTTGCAGAAGCCTTGCAGCTCTTGGTTGCTAGCAGTTGCTGCGCTGCAGTTTACTGAGCATCACTCTGCTATCATATTTCAGAATTTCAGGAGTTGTGCCAACAAAGAGTTTCCAAATAGGCGAGATCACTGGATAATGGCTAGTCAAAGATATGCAAAAGCATATTGCTAAATTCACTGAGCAAGGAAATAGGACAGTCATTTGATGAGTTACTTTTTTCCTGCCAGTACACAAAAAATGAACACTTATTTCCAGTAGTTTATAGTTGTCAGAGTAAGAAAATTTCCCTGCCTTTTTCTCAAGTAGTCACTGACAAATATCAGAAATAAAATTTCAAATAAAATTCCAAGTAACTAAGTCAGACTCATTAATCATCACAGAAAAAACATTCAGGTTGTTGCATATATATTCTGGGTATTTGCTAAGCATCAAGCAAAGTAATTTTATGTGAATTTACAAACAAGAGTATTTACTATTCCTTCTTGCACACACACTTGCTCAAGTTCCATCTGGTGTAAGTGTCATTTGCAGAATTAGAGACCAGTAAGATTATGTTGCTGAAGTGGCCGACCAGACATGACAGACACAGACTAGAAAGACTACATATATCAAGACAAAGTTTGTCAAATGGCTAAAATGTATGTACATAGTGTGCCCACTGGACAATTGCAGTTGGCTGAAGAATTGCAAATAGAAGACGGGGGAATAGTAAGGTTTTTGCTGACTTTTGTACAGCTCTATTCACAAGGAAATAGAATGCTTGGCTTACACTAATACACAATAAACAATTAGCTTTTTTTTTTCCAACTATGATGAGTTGAATGCCTGCATGGTGCTTTCGATATATCACTGCCAGCAGGCGTTCTTTGATTTCTAGTCTTTCTTGCTAAATCATCAGTTCTCAAAATTAAAATCCTACCTAGCATTTCAGCAGACAAGAAAGTAGTTGCTTTAACTGCATAATCTTTTGGACAGCGGTCAGCAAGGAGTGCAAAAGAAACACATTTACACTCAGCTACGAGTGGAAACTTAGCACTGTTAGTTTTTTCACCATGAAATTTATATAGCATATTCTGGTTTATGTTTTATTTTGAAACCACTGAGATGATGGCTGCACTATCATTCCCACTTCAACTGACAGTTAAATACATACCTATCAAAGACCTGCTAATACTTTACTCTAAGTCTACTAGTCAGAAACAATTTTGCATCTATATTTTTTCACAGGTTTTTTTGATTCTTTATAACTGACACTTCTTGAAAAGCAATAGAATCACTGCTTAAGAGTTCATTTACATTTGTCATTTGTTTCTCCTCAAGTAATTAAATCATTTTCATAAAGGACAAAATAAATATATTCGACATTAAATAAATTCTGCTCTGACTTCTATTTACAGGAACAGTGTATCTAGTTAAAACTGGAGGGAAACAAATAGTAGTTTTGGGCAGTCCATCAGAATTTGTGTTTATGGGCAGTAAAATAATTTCTGAAATATGAGAAGCATAATTTCAAAAGAGGAAATTCATCACAGATTTCTGTCCTATGTCACCTTTTTGTTAATACTTATTACTGGCAGAGGATCATGACACTATGTACTCATGTACTGCAAGATTCATTTAAAAAGATACTACTCCATGTTCATCTACTCCCCATCCAGTGAAATCCTGGTTCCAGTAAAATCAATGACAAAGATACCGTTAATTTCAGTGCAATTGGGATTTTGTTTAGAAGCTTTCACAGTAGGAAAGATTGTTCCTTGCCTCAAAGTAGTACTAAAAGGGATATCTTCATTCTGTGAACACAGAGAAATAACTAGTATAGAAGTAGGCTAAATTCCACTTTGGGGATTTGTAGCTGTTTACACTCCATTTGTATGTGGTACATTATCTACTTTCTGCAGAAATAGTTGGGGGATTAAAATACCTATTGTACAATTTGAAGGGTTTTAAATATGATCTACTCTGTCTATAAGAAAGGCAGGTTCCATTATCGTTAGATCACTTCTTCCATTAGGTTAGATGAGAAAAGCACTCAGTCTGCTGTACAATTTTTTTGAAACTTGTGTACTGACTGGATCGCTCACATCCAGGGAGAAAGAGAGAAGTTCAAAGACCTAGCATAATCAGCTGTGTGTGGGAACAAAGGGCCTTCCTTTCCTGACAGTTCAGTATGTGGGAAAGGTACTGGTAGGACAGTTACAGCAGCTGCAAGTCCCTTTCCACAGCAAAGATTAAATTCTCCCAAGCGTGCACATGCCAGATCTTAAGTCTTTCACTGGAACCACACAGGATTTTATCTGCTGGTTACAAATCATTTACACTGGACAAACCCCAAATGGACTGTATTTTTATTTAAATGCAAGTTCTGTCCAATAACTTTCTGGATCCACATGCATAATGAAGTAACCTCCAATGGTTATGGCAGTACTACAGAGGGTTGTGGCGGTAAATTCTTGCTTTGCCTTTGCCACAGGTTTTCTATATGAACTTGGACAAGGCACTTATTGTCTGTTTGCCTCCGCTCTCCATCAGTAAGACAGGAATAAAAGCACTTCCATCCTCACAGAGTATTATCCAGATGTATTAAAACATACAGAAGCACATGTTCGAGCAGTTATGGAGGCCACTTTTGTTTCTAATTCCTAAGCCGATTTTTTTATTCTCATAAAAATGAAAAGTCATCTTAAAAATAACCTTTAGATTTGAATCCAAGCTTTCTGCCAGATTTCACACAGAAATTATAGTGTAACCGCATGCTACAGGATTCAGTGCCCTTCGCATAAGTGAATTGGTAAGGGAGCTGGAAAATATATACAGATAATGGAATCCCAAATACAAGAGGGCTCTCTTCAAAACATGGAAACATGGCCAATTAAATTTAACTCTTTCTTCTGGGATACTGCTGATAAGAAATGGATGATAGAACAACGATTCATGTAAGAGAAGAGAAGCAGATGAGTACTACAATAACAGAGAACCATAAATGGATAAGGAAAACTAAAAGTAACAAAGGAACTCTGAAGCAAAGTCCAGTCAGGAACGTCCTGCCCAGTAGTGGCACACAGCACTGGGCACGCAAGCCACACCATGGAAGGGAGGGCAGGATGGCATGGTCGAACCTCCAGCCACAGGGAGTGAGGAGGAGGAAAAAAGTCTCATCCTGGACCAGGCTTAGTACCTAAGCAAGGGGTCAGTTTTAAGAGTGAAGCTGGCTGAACAAGTGTTTTAGCACAAGAACCCCCTGTGACTTTATCCATTGGTTCTATGAAACTAGAACAATTTTTTTTGCACCACAGTATCCCAGTCTAATCCTAGCTATCTCTGGCTAAGCAATTGTAATGCAATTCGTTCAACGCATTACTTCATAACTGTTGTATACTCAAAATCTGTAATAAAAGGTGATAAATACAATACATGGAGTAAGACTGTGAGCCCAGTCTTGATTGCCACAAATCAGTTTGCTGCACTGGGGCACACTAGCAAATGATATCGTCTTCAACAACAAGCCAACATTGCTTACTTTGCTTAGGAAGTCTTGCTTACCTGTCGCTTACAGTGAAAGATTATTCTGGTTTCTCCATTTTTCACATATAATGCAGAAAAATAACATTGTAGTGCACTTAGTATTTTTCTAAAGCAAGATGATTTGGTTTCAGGGTGGCTTTCTAAGGCTAATAACACATAATATAATAATTATAAGAGGACAAGGAACAGACTGGTGTTGAGCAATGAGACACAAAAAAACCAACTACTGTACTGATACATTTTCAAAGCGTCTTTTCAAGATACAGAGTTCTGAAAAGGTATGAAGTGAAAAAACTTTATTCAAACCAGTAGAACTAGTTTCAATAATTCTGAGAAAAGGACCATAAAGTGGGTGTACTTTTAGAAACAACAGAGAACACCACTTGGAGCATGAAAGGGTTCCTAACACAGTAATTAGGATGCATCTCAACCTGAAGTTTTGAAGAACATCATGAGGCAACGTCTCAAAGACTCTGATACCTGATGAAAGAATTAAAGGCCTCAGAAAGAGCCATTTTCTAGAGAATTAAAATACTTTAGTCTCCGTAACTAAATTCAGATGAAACGCTTTAGTGAACACTAGAATTTAAGATTAACACCTCTGTATTACCTGCAGCGTATCCTTGGCCACATGATTCTTAGTTTGTTACAGTGTCAAAAAGCAGCCGCGAGAGTGGACCAGCCAGTTAAGATAGCTACAAGACAGCCCCAGCCATGAAAGCACTTCTACAGGAGAAGGCATATGCCAAAGGTGTCCTAAATATCACTGTGGTCATGAGCTGCTTTAACAGTCTGTCTCTACAGAAAG
This sequence comes from Sagittarius serpentarius, assembly GCA_034782735.1. Taxonomy (NCBI): domain Eukaryota; kingdom Metazoa; phylum Chordata; class Aves; order Accipitriformes; family Sagittariidae; genus Sagittarius; species Sagittarius serpentarius. The sequence goes on from JAVKLA010000084.1 coordinate 34,011,536, forward strand.
AGAATGCAACTTCGTAACTGGCATAAATCTCAGTCTGCCCTGTGGGTAGAATAAGATATATATATTCACTTCCACCCTCATTTCTTAAGCTATGCTAGGAAAGACAGTTTAAACAAACCCTGCTGTTAAGGGCCGTACCTTTTGCTTTAAGTAGTTCTCAGTTTTGAATGCAGTTCTTTGTCATTAGACTACATGAACTGTAGGCTACTGCTTGTAGAATCCTAGATCAGGTCTCCAGGGAAGATCACCAGCCTCTCAAAAAAGTTAATAAGGACAGATAAGATACTTGGATTTCAATTCCCTAGGGATTCTTGTTTAGGAAGAGAAAGGAGTCCTGAGTCCTGTTCCCTCTATACACTCTGCTGCCTTTACAGCTATTACTACTAATGATCCTACCAAAAATTATCTGTAGGGGATCTTAGAGATGGAAAATAGAATAAAATCAGATATAACTTGATTTGAATACAACAGATCACTGCAAGTTGCTGAGCTATACCCCCCTCTGACATCTGCAGAGACCCTTTTAGTTCAAGGAATGATACAGATGTAATTAGAAGAGAACCTGATGCAAGATATTAGAAATAACAGCTAAATAACATAATATCATGGATTAACATTGAGAGGCTATTCAGCAATAAAAATTTCTTTTTCACCAAATGCTGAAATAGAGAACATGCTGAAAACATCCAGAAACCATTAAACCCAATCATTTTAAGAGAAAGCTATATAGGTTTTTTAGAAAAAAAAAAAAAAAAAAAAGAATGAACAGAGGGCACTGATGCTGGCTAGGTATTTGTTAATTTTTCATGTGAATTTATTGCATATGTAAGTGATTGAATTAGTAGCACTGACAGGAACCCAGGCACAGTAAAAGCTTCCTGATACTGACACAGCACTGCTCAAGCTGTGCAGTCCTGACCATTAGCAATACCGATATTGAAGCCCTGAGCCTTTCTCTCTCAAGCAGAGTCTGCAGAGCACACTGGAACTGGACTGAGCAAGGTATTGTTTCTGCGATGTGAATTCACAGACTTCCATAACAAAGACTAGGATGAGACCACCACACTTTTTTAGATTAATGACCTAATTTGGACTCTGATGCCAGGCTTCAGGGAAGAAAGTCCAGTGCAAGCTAATATCATGCTACCAAAATACTGCAAGGTAAGTTTGGGGGAAAAAATGTTAAGAGGATTTTGTATTTTGTGGTAAAGAGACTAAATGCAAAAGGGAGTCAGAAACAGCCAAGCTTGCAGAAGACACTATAAGGTACAGAAATCAGAATGATTTCCCACCTTTGACAAAAAAGGGTCATTTCCAGACACTCAGAGGCTGAGCAGTGAAATCTGGATCTTCTATCACAGGGCGATAGAATGTTTCAGAACAATAAGGCTTTGAGAGCAAACCAGGGGAATGTAAATTGCATATCTAATAATTCAAGCGCATAAGTCTACTGCCAAATATTACCATCTATAAAAGGAACACAGGTATTATGACTGCTATGAAGTCCCTAGGGAGGCTTATAACCTTTTGGGAACCCTTTCCTCCTTCCCTGCAACGTATTAACCTTTTGACCATGTCGGTGCTTAGATCTACGTAAAGAAATGGTACACACAGACAGTAATAGTTGGGGAGCAGTAGAAAAAAAAACCTGTGCAAAACATCAGGGATGCAGGATGTTGTGTGAATTCTGTATGAAAACCTCATACCCAAGAATAGATACAGATTAAAAAAAAAAAAAAGTCTTTCAGATGCATTATGAATGTGCAGATGAGCAGCCATGGGGAAACATTTCATTGCTGCCTTGTAACTATATTTCTGTAGTGGATTATAAGAATGTAATATGAGGTTTTTCTAAGAGTAACACTGCTGGATTTAATGGTGCTGCTAATAGGGTAAGATCTTTCTTGGAATAAGGGTGCCATAAACCAGCTCTCAGTCACCGCTTCCGGTTTACTACTTGTGGTTTATTCTCTAGAGCAAACGTATTTCTCTCACTTGAAACTTCTGCTTGTTAGAAAAAAATCATTGCTTAATATTTTCCTTTTCACACCATTCATCCTCTTGGAAGGCATTTTTTTTTTTAAGTATATCATTTTATATGTAGAAGAGTGAAAGAATTACTGTTCTGTGATTAGCAGAGTGGTAGAGCTTAACACATTCTTTTTCGGTAGGTCTAGACAGTCTCTTCTAAAATTTCATTTAGATATCATTTGTAATTCATTTGAACTCTACTAAGTGACTGAAATTGTTACTTCAATATTTTCCTTTTTATTGAAAGTTATTGCATTGCTGCAAGCAAGGTATTTTGTGATAAATTTCCATGTGGATGATCCCAAAGGAGAGAGGACAAAACAGAAAAGACCCCCAAATTAAATTCTAATCCAATTTAACAACAGCTGTAAGGGAAATGAGGATATACTAGTTACTCTAGAACCTCAGTCTGATGATAACGTGAAAAATGAAGCTGATCATCCAGAAATTTTTACTAATGTTTTCACCTATATACAAATGTTCTGTGAACAGCTACAGACAAAACCAGACAGAAGCTCCCATTGAACGATGACATTGTACCAATGACAAGATTCACGAGCTAGGACTGAGATATACTTTATAAATAAACACACACTGAGGTGCACGACTAATAGTAAAACTAGCAAATGTTTTTGACATTTGGACCACACTTGAAGTTACAAAAAAAAGTGTTATAATACACTGACAGATTTTGAGGCTAGAAGGATCCACTTATTGTGATCTCACATGAACTGTATCATAACACAGGCTGATGAACTTCACACACTTACTTGATCTTCAAGATCATAGTTTGAATGAGAACAGCATCTACTCTGGAAAAGCATCTGGTTCAAGATTTAAAGCGATGGGAAATCTATCATCACTTGCTGAAGACATTCCAGTAGTGATTCTGTTCAAAGTATTCTTAGTGAGTATTAGCAACCTATTATAACATTTCTTTCATACACATAGAGAATACATTAGAAACTATCTTACAAGAAAATAATAAAGCAGACAATATTTTTAGAATTCTCAGGTAAGCTAAATTATAATGAAAAGGTTTGAAATTATATTTATAGGCACGGACGGTGCACCTAACTCGGGACCTGTGTAAATACAGACATGAAAGAATCAGTAAAAAGTCTGTATTTTCTTGTTCCCAACACAGCATTTCAATTCACTTACAGTGGACAAAAGTGGCAGTTGGAGGAGTTAGAGGAATAACCCCCAAGGCAGCAGCAGCCTCTTGCTATATATGGCACAAAATGGTCTTACAGTGTAAAAGTTTCCTTTGTCTTTGGAGAAACCAGGATTTCACCTCTAGTCTTGTGGGAGGGAACTGTGATCAACTTTCAGAAAATGGCTGGGTCAAGAAACAGGAAGGCTGCTTTGTAGAATGAATGTAAAATCTATTCACATGTATATGTCAGGAGTGTGTATTCCTGTATGTAAAAGTAAGCAAAATGTAGTCTACCTACTCTGAGGTAGTTTAATCATACATCTATTTTAGAAATTTCTCAGAAGGTTCCTAGCAATGAGAGTTTTTACAGTCCGGTTAACAGAATAAGGAGTGACAGTCTCTAAGCCTGAAAACAATACCCACTAACAATAGTCTGGACAAGGCTACAGATAAGGAACTCCTCTCTGCCTTATACATGGAAAGGAAACAAGGTTATTCAACCAGTCGCAAAAAAATGGAAGAACCATTTTTACCCACGCTCAGAATGGAAGCAAAAGACAAAGGAGTTTGAAGTTGTCAGTGAAAGAAATAGGTTAGCATATGTCCTGATTTGGGAAGAAGAATAATCAATATTTAAAGACACTAAACAGGTTATAGTTGGAGACAACCCTCTCATCAAGGGAATGCTAGAAACCAAGAAAAGACCAGAGAAAAGCTGAAAGTGGAAATTGCATTGTGCTGTTAAATCAAGGTAATAAACACAGCTCAGAATAGCAAATGCATTGACTCTACTAGTAACCTCTTACTTCCCTGTTCAGTGGAAAGGAGAACTGTTACATGCAATACCACCCACCCCCACTGCTTATCATTTATGGTAACCAAGCCAATACTACCAGCACTTACAACGCTAACTATCCCACATGCTTTCCAGTTAAATTCACTGGATTCATTTCTGTCTTGTTAACTCCATGAAGACACTAATTTCTTGCATTAATTCCCTTCTCCCTATCTGTTAACGTAACTAGTAGTAATTTCTGTGCAACTAATACCAAAAAGTGCTCTGGTGTGGAAATGTACTGTGTACAACTAGAACAGAAATGGAGTGACCTTGCCTGCAAAATACATTACTAAATGTTTGAACATTTACCCGCACTAGTCAGTTAGGAAATATTAAATTATAGAAGCTTATATATTTTGGACAGTATGATACTTAATTTCTTTCACAGAAATTACTCAGTATCATTAATTCAAACCAAAATACATCTACTATATATTTTTTAATGCTGGATTAGGATTGAAGGAATGTTTTCACTATTCCCTCACGACAATACAAAGGCAACAAATCCCTCTATGGGGACTTGGTAGTTGAATGAACTTGTTTATAAGCAAAGCCTACTTGTCTTGTTTAAAACAGTCTCAGCAGACCTCAGGTAGCGCAATGAATGCTGGATGCTGTCAGCCTTACTTAGCTAAAGCAGCTCCTTACCTTGGATTTCTAATGTTTTGTCCAATAATTTTTTTCTCTCCCAAGTACTTTAATTGTATTTATCCAGCAGCAAAATTTGATACTTAATAATTCACTGACAAGATTATGTGCCTGTACCTTTCCCTTGCAGCTGTATTTACTCAAAACAAAGCTATTCAAATAAGCCTTAATCAAGACACGTCACTCTACCACACCATGTGTGTGCAAATCTACTTGGATGCCTTCAGCTGGGAACACCAGCAGAGAAGCCCCAGACTAGCAGGGCAGTTAACTGGCAGGGCAAACCAGGTTCCTTGTGATGGGGCATCCGTGTCAGGTTTAGCTGATTTAAGTCACCTGGGTTCTCTAAGTACTCAGCAAAAGATGTATTGTTTCTTCTGTGCCTGTCAAGTCATTGTTTGGGAGCCAACAGAGGAACTCCCGACAGCCCTGACCTCCATCTTCTTTCTCACCCAGCATTTGCCGCCCTTTCTTGAAGAAGATTCCACAGAGGCGCCACAAACACCTCTGATTGGTTCAGAGGGGCCAGATACTCCTCTGATTGGCAGGGCCCGTGGGGCTTCGGCTGTGACCAGCACAGGGCAGCCCCGGGCCTCGTCCCACAGTGGCCTCCCCTGCGCTACCAGAGCCTGGCCAGTTATACCAAATGTGTGGAGGTGGATGCCTAACCATTTGTTTTGGCAGTACAGCTCTTCCCAGTCTAACATTCCAGTGAACAAATAGTGTAGGTGTCAGTCTTTGTCCTGCACTGTAATTGTTTACAGCTGGGGACTGTAACTGTAGGTTACGGCAAGCAGTTCCCTGGCAGCAGTGCCATGTAGAGAACAGTGTCAGTTGTTAGCTGGAAATTCCCAGGGAAAGACATCTTTTTTTTAAAGCTTAATTTAACCCCTAACTGTAATAAAGTACAGTTAAAACTATTGGAAATGGAATTACTGAAAGACAAAATAATTAAAAGCTTTATCAATAACTACAGAGTGCTAAGAGTCTTGCTTAACTGAGGCCTATCTCCTGAATACCATCCATCAGTAAATAACATTTTGACAATCCAACGTATCAAGTTACACTGAAGAGTTTTCACAGAAACTGAATGTGATACATTAATAACACAGACAGCATTTGAGGTACTTGCAATTCCCCCATAGGTCAGACTTGCGGGATTCTGCCACACTACCCCATATAACTCAATTAAAGCTAACTTCATATGGGTGCGTACAAGTTAACAAGCTGCAGTCGTACTTTTGAGAAAGGAGATCACTTTACTGAGTAATCGTATACGTTCTTTTAATTACTTTTACTCCCCGTTCACTCCATCACCTCCCACAAAAGATAGCATTTAAAGTGCTTTCTGCATGAGGGGTGACTCTCAGCTGAAGTTAATTCAGTGCCTAAGACTTACCAATACATCAAACAGTGACAATACAGTGGAAAGAAACAACAAACTTTCAATGGCTCCAATAAAATAGCTTGAATAGCCTACCACGAGACAGAATCACCTGAAGTAGCAAATCCTCTGTATTTTATGCTCTAAGCACTAAAAAAAAATAATAAAAACATCAACGGGCAGATGCCAAAAGAAAGACAACCATTTTTAAAAACACATAAACACTTAACAGTAAACTCTTTTTGCCAATAGGAGGTTGTGGGAACTTTCTGGTAGTCAGCATCAATCTGCACATCCAAGTCCATGACAATGAGCAGGCAAGGCCACAACTGCTGCAGTTCACGCTGCAGAGGCTATGTCATTCTGTAACTTGTTAAAATAAAGCTCTCTATATTTTATCAGTACAGCAATCTGAAGTTCAAGTGTCCTGAACAATTTCTCGCTTTGTCATAGAAACATAGAATGGTTTGGGTTGGAAGGGACCTTAAAGACCATCTAGTTCCAACCCCCCTGCCATGGGCAGGGACACCTTCCACTGGACCAGGATGCTCAAAGCCGCATCCAGCCTGGCCTTGAACACTTCCAGGGATCCACAACCTCTCTGGGCAACCTGTTCCAGTGCCTCACCAATACCCTCACAGTGAAGAATTTCTTCCTTACATCTAACCTAAATTTACCCCCTTTCAGTTTAAAGCCATTACCCCTTGTCCTGTCACTACATGCCCTTGTAAAAAGTCCCTCTCCAGCTTTCTTGTTGGCCCCCTTTAGGTACTGGAAGGCTGCTATAAGGTCTGCCCGGAGCCTTCTCTTCTCCAGGCTGAACCACCCCAGATCTCCCAGCCTGACTCCATAGGAGAGGTGCTCCCAGCCCCCTGATCATCTTTTTGGCCCTCCTCTGGACTCTCTCCAACAGGTCCATGTCCTTCCTATGTTGGGGGCCCCAGAGCTGAAGGCATTACTGCAGGTGGGGTCTTCTTACAGTGGATGCAACAGTATAAATGTGGTTAATTAAAATTTAAATTTTAAATTCTTTATCTAAAATATGAAATGTATTTAAAAAGAAAATTTTCCTCTAAAACCAGCATCTATGGCCCAATTACTGCAGAAAACAACGGGAGCCTTGTGGGAAATAAAGCTATTTGTGTAAGATTATGAGGGACCTTTTTCGAACAGCATACTTCTGAACATATCCAGCTCTATAGCCCTATTTACTTGAAAAAGCTGGTTTTAACTATGTGACTACTACTCTCAGATGGCAGATTTAAGAATGAACTATACAAATCAATCAAAATCTGATTCCACATGTGTTTTAGATCATTTCTAAATACAAGAAATAAAGAATAGACAAATTGGATAACCAGTACTTCAGGCAGAGAAATGCAGATTAGACACAATCATTTGGAAGCTCACAGAAAGAAACTGCAAAAAAAATTTCCATTCTGACTTCCTACCAGACTTATAATGAAAAAATATTTTGCGATATTATGAAAATTGGTAGAACTGTAACCTCTACATAATGAGCACTCTTGTCCCCAGAAAAATCAATAGCTGTGTCTTCATTAGATCTAATCATTAAGGCTAAAATTCTAAATGTATTTTGGCACAACAAGATTTTATTTATATATGTATTTTATATACAGAAACAGAAAAATAAAATCAAAGGAGATATATGACATTAATGCAAAGCTGCCAGTAAACACCAGAATATAATCTCCAAAGAAATTCTAAAAAATCTTGCTCTGTGTGTATGGATTTTAATGGTTTCTTATTAACCCCTCTGTCTTGAATATGAACCTTGGTGCCATGCTGGAAACCATCCCCATACAGACCACAGTGTTAGCAAATCAACAAGAAACATTCCACACCAGTATTTATTGGTATGTTGTCAGCCCTGCACATACCAAAGATCTTTTATTGGGATTCTAAGGTATTTGAAAAGTGCCAGCACTCTGGAGGATATTACTGGACACATGGTTTACTGTGCCTATAAATGCAGTCCTCTGTTTCTGAGGTTGTCTGTGCCTCAGTTTCTCTCTTTATAAAAATATTTTAGGGACAGTACCAACCAACCTTAGAGATCTATCATGTGGTTAAATTTGCTGATGCCCGTCAAGTTCTTCTAGATCCTTGGATAAAAATGAAAGTGAAACAGGCAAGTGGTACTGGAATAAGTACTGGCAAATAAGGCATTCTAAACTAAGGTAGAAAACACACTAGCTTCCCAAAAGCATGCAGGGGAAAAAGGGGCTATCTTCCTCTTATATGCAAAACAGATACATTTTTTCATATGTTTGTAATTGAAGTTAAAATGAGACTCCACATAGCTGCAAATGAAATTTCTATCACCTTTTCCCATTTTCACATAATTTACAACGCTTTTCTGGTCTATCATGAAGCCTTTCATCTGAGAATTAACTTTCTCAACTCCATTCTCTGCCTTCAAAACCTATGCAAAATGCAGAAACTACCTGCCTCATTCACTGTTCTGACCACATTTTTTACTTCTTAAGACTCTTTCCATCATTACAAGTTTAACCACTCCACTTAATACATATGTATGAAAATGAGATCAAGACAAAGCCCTAAATTACCTGGTCAGTGTAGTATCATGCTCAGAAAACCATTCAGACCTGCCATTGCACATTTTGTCCATCACTATCCTATTGTAAATATATAATCCCTTTACCATCACATTTAAATACCATGGCATTTTAATGTATAGTGAAGTTTCAGACTGCTTCACAACAGGTTTTTGTTTGATATAATCTGGATCTTGAAATAGTGGGAATTGTTAACTATTATAATATAGCAAGTTATTTATTTTTGAGGCATAGGACAGGAAATACTAAATCCTGCACCATTAAAAATAATTATTCTGTACATCCATAGCCTAAGTCCAAGAAGAACATATATACATACACTAGGAAAAATCTATTGTTTCAGCCCATCCACAGGGCTGTGTGGGAAAACAGCTCAACCTGTTAAGAAACAGCTCACATCAGCACTTTCTGCAGTATGACCTAGCTACTTCATCTTACTGAGCTTCAGCATGTTTTACTGGCTGGCAGTAGTGAGCAAAGAAATACTGAGAGAGAAAAATAAAATGAAAGTTGGGGTGAGACATTAGCTTCAACAATCTGCAAAGGGAATCTCTCTAATACTATTTCTCCCAGACTTGCAGGTGCCCACCAGTGAACAGCAAAAGCCTGCTCATTTCCATGCATACATGCAAGAAAAATTAAGTTGCGTAAGATTTAGTGTCTTTTAAAAAACACATGGGGATTCTGAATCTAGATTCTAACTAATAAGAAAATTATGGCAAAACTTCACCATAGCTGATAGATTTATAGACAGACAACCTGGATACACTAACACGTGGTCTCTCCAAATTTTTTGGGGACTCAGGCCCTTGGATAATGAGAAGAAAGCCCTTGCTGGTTCTGTTGTTCTGTGGGTATAAATATGAGTTTTCAGGGCCTTTAATTCTTCCTTTTTTAGCAGTATCCCCATAATGATTTAGAAAAAAATGAGAAACGCACTAAATACACATACCTTCTCATTCATATGCAGGCAGAGAAGTGCAAGTGTAACAGCGGTCAAAGAGCTCTGCCTGAAAATACTCATTGGAGTAAGGGGTGAATGGCAGAATTGGGAGCCCAGCTCTGGTCAGAGGCTGGTATGCAATCACCCAACCACACTGAGGTTGCAGCAGAGACAATTGCTGTACCTGCTATCTTATATACCTAGTGGCTTTATCAGTGTAGTATCTTAAACAATTCTGACCTATTTCCAGAACATAACTGGAAATTGGGATGGTAGTTTTATCTTCATCTTGTAAACAGTAAAATGTAAAGAAGTCACTATTCAGTTGTCTGTGGCAGACTGAACATTAAAACAAAGCAGAATTTGTATACCTAAATTTCAGTATCTAAATTAGCTCCCTAGGTACCTTTGAAATCAGCAGGGTCCCTGTGAAAGCAAATGCAAGCTGTCCCCCTTACTGAATTCGTTAAGAAAAGGGCCTAATGCTAGGTTATACGAATAGCCATCCACTGACTCTAGAATCCCACTCAATAATGCCCCCTTTTTTCTTCATCCAGTTCCTTCCCTCTTCCAAGAGTCAGTGCCTGAAGGAAACACGGCATTTGCAATTCCAGTAAGCCTGTCACATGTGTATGAGGCTAATCTACAGAAAACATCTCTTTCTGCAGTGCCCCATGAAGCACCAATTTGCCTGACACAAATTCTTGCTTTTAGAGCACAGCTAGAACACAAACCAGTTTGCAGTCAGCAATTTTAATCAAATGAACAAGTTACATTTTCTATTGCAAATCTTAACATTGATGGCTCTTCATTTTGATGCTCCAGTATAATGTAAATGTACCACAAATCTTTATGAAACATGTTGTCTGTCTGCTTTAAAATTGGTTCACACATTAAAAAAAAAAAGTCACAGAGAATAATCCTGAGCTGTGAGAAGACGAAGTAGCATGACATGCAGGTTTTTATCACCTCTCACATCTAGGAAGCAGTTATACTACAAGTAGTCTCAAAGAGCTTTCAAGTTTCATTTTTCAAAATACAGCTTCTTTTTAAAATACTAATTCATACATTGCTAACAACCTACAGGCAGCTATCCCAAGCACAAAGTCTGAGAAATTAAGCTAAATACTGTTACCCTACAGGTTATGTTTATGCTAGTAAAAGGTCAGGGAAAGTTCCTCTGCACTGGACTATAATCATCTCTACTGTTAGACTACCATAATGGTCCCTGACATGCTTTTGGCCCCTGTTAACTTGCAATCTTCCAAACAATTCCCGGGTGTGATTCAGGAGGTGGCTGAGGACAGTGACCACTTCCAGTGGCAGTCTGGTTGCAGAGTACCTTCATGGGAGGGTAAGGGTTTGGTAAGACGGATGTTAGTTATGTTCAACAACGGGGAACGGACCTAGATACATTTAACTTCTTGGTGCAGATGTAACCAGGGGAACTAAAAAACCCGCAATTTACTCCACTGCAGAGTAAGTCCAAACAACACTTACTCCATGAAAAGAATCACTTTTGGTTCCAAATACTCACACCTCTCTCTTCCTACCTCAAACTGTTCTGCTCTCAGCAGAAACACAGACTTCACATGCTGGTTTTGTACAGACTGATTCCAGCAATGTGGCACATATCACTTAACTGTGAAAGAGACCACTATGATCATTTAATCTGGTCTCCAGTAACACAAACCAAAGAATTCCTCAGTTGAGTCCAAGAGGCTGTGTTCAGAATACATCATTTAGAAAGCCAAGCAATCTTGACAGAAAGACAAGAGACACACAAGCTACTGCGTTCCTCATTGCATTCACAGTTAAACAGTATGCAGCAGTTCACTTCAAATGCACACTGTGCATTTTCAGCACTGTTACCTGCTTTGTCTAATTAGTTTTTCCTAATTGTGTAATCCAGCACTAACTGCATGATAATAATGACTTAGGAAGAAGTTTGTTATAGCCAAGAGAGAGAAGGTATTTTGCTGTAAAATCTCCAAGTTGAAAACGCATTAATAGAAATTATAGCATGTGCATTATGCAAAAATATGCAGAATATCTGTAAATGAGCAGTCAGCAAAGGGCATGTAGACTGTGCTGATGTCTCTGGGTGATAGGTACATTTTGCTGTCTTAGCCATTCTCAGCAGTTTCTTCTGTCAAAAAAATAAATTATGCTTTCTGAAAAAAAATCATAGGCAATCTAGTGTCTGTTGCAGATATGCAATTAAGAATTTGTTTGACATACCTTTTCTTCAGACCAGGATACAGTGAGGGTTTATTCCCTACATAATTTTCATCTGGAAAGCACTGATATTAGGCGAACATTGGAGATTTAAGACAATGAACGTTTACAAAAAGTGTATCTGTAATAGACTGTGTTAATAAAGAGTGATTGTGTGTAAATTATACCAGTCAACTAAAGACACTTTTTATTCTTACTAGTCAGCATTAGCTTATCCTTTCTGTGCTCAAGTCCTGTTACAAACACTTGGAGATTACTCCCTTGCAAGACTGAATCTCACTCTCAATGAATACATAATCCTGACATCAACCCAGTCATCTTCTAAAAACAAACAGACAAACAACAAAACAAACAGCTGCCCAAGGGGTCTAGTCTCATTTAACATGGTAAGGAACATCACCACTCTCAAAGCTATTCCTGCCAAATTCTCTTCCCTACTGGTGGAAGTGCTTGGGTTCTTTCAGTGCCAGCAGCATGAAATAATATAAGTACTCTAGCATGGAGCATGACATCAGATCTGTCATCGCAAGCTAGAAAATCCATCAAATTGGGACTTTGCTCCCTCAGTCATTTACTACAGATTATTGAGCTGCTTGTTTAATATTTATGCAAACTCTTCATGATATTGTACTGGACCATGTATAAGAGAGAATCTTTGCAAAGAAAACTTATCTCCTAAGAGGCTAAAAATGTCCTAAATACATAAAAGAATACTTGTATCTACTTTGGTTGTAAGACCAAATTCAGTATACAGCTGCTTTTGAGAGCCCCAAAAGTGTATTTTTGAAAGCCTGCACAAACCCAAGGGGCTACCCCTCTTGTTACTGTGTAGTCTGGCATATATTGCTCCAGATCTTAGGATTCAGAATCAGTGATCTGCTTGAGATCTCAAGGAGTCAGAGTCCAACTCCAGGGCACAAGCAGTTGTGTAGTCCTAAAACTAGAGCAATCTTTACACACCAAAAAGGAATTTGGATGGTTCGTTACAGGGAGCCCTGCTGTGCAGCAACAGTATGGGCACAAGTAGTACCGGCACGTACAGAGTGTTTGAAACAGCTGCGTGCTACAAGTGAATCTCCGGGTTTTTCCATTCATCAAAAGTATGTACACCAGTTCAGATATACTGTTTTACAAAAGACAAGAAAAAACAAAGGGAAGTCCTTTCCCCTTTGTGTTCTCCCCAGTCCCCTTAAGGAAGGCTGTCTAGATAGATCCAAACACAAGCACCTAACTGTGGTTTCTCAGTCACAGTTTCCTCTCCAGCACAATTCACTGGCAGATTTCTAAACTGGAAGCCCAGTACAAACCCAATTGCCTTCTAAATTGGTCTGCTTGGCACAGCAATAAAAAAAAAAAAATCTCAAGATGCCACATTGTTAATCAACCTAGCCCTTACAGAGCTATTTCCACTGTGAGCTCCACTCTTACATAAATATCACAAATGCCATGATTAGTATCAGCTCATGCCATAGGAGTGGATCAAAATCTGTGTTATTTGATCATTTGTTTTTGATCAGAACTCACTTTTAGGAAAGCAAAAGAGAAAGATAAAAGAAAATTCACTTTGATCAGAACTTACTTTGCATAATCTTGATTACAGGACTTCATCAGTATTTACAAACTGTAGCAGTGGTATCTGACTTACACCTTACCCTTCTAAGTAATTCATAAAATAAACATAAAATTAAAATTCCCTTAACCCTTGAAATTTTAAAAGTATTTGGGATATAGATAATGTTTAACTAACACTTTCTCTCTTGGAGTTACTATGTTGGTTTTATTATTCCTGTCATGTTCTGTCTGTTTAATTGGATCATAACTGCAGTCATATTATTGCCTTGTAAGTACGTTCAAGCACCTAACACTGTTTATGCAAAGAAGTCCATATGCCTTGCTGGTGAAATGGAAACATTGCATTTTGAATGCGCAGAAAAGGGTGGCGAGTTGCTTCACAAGTGCTAATCACAGAGGAATGAGCAAAACAGAAGGTGAATTAATGAGAACTCCGATATCTGACCACTGAATCATTGCTGCTGCTAACACAAGCGAGGATTAATGCTTTAGTAGCACAAGGTCTCCTGACTTGCCCTACAGTCACTACCTATGCTCCATCTTTTTCTTTCTTTCCTTATTAATAGGCAACAGAGAGGAATGAGTTATTTGTGTATAGGTATCAATAGTTCGAGCTTTCCCCTCCACGCACTATGCTTATATGTATTCCACAACAAAACAGATTTCCAGGTCACATGCCAGGGAAGAAAAGGAAAGCACAGCTTTTTGCTTCCTAATCTGGCAGAATCCACACAAAACAGAGCTATAGTACAGTGACCTCAGACTTCAGTCCAGCTGCTTATTATAGGTCTGATTCAAAACTGAAATCAGTCAAAATTCTCTAAAACTCCATCGATTTATGTAGCTTATTATTAACATCAAGAGTAGATTATAAACATTTCTTTTATTGTCATATCCTAGACTCTGGTGACACTGGGTGCAACCCAAGACCGCACTTTATTTACCATTGTTTATACTGAAGTTAAGCACAATCTGACAGCGATATCACTGAAAGCTCTCACAGAGGAGTTATCAGATGCTCGTTGTATAACTCAGTATAAGCGTGATTTGCATCAATTCAGTATTTGATATGTAGAGGAACCCTTTCCAGAGGATTCCAAATTGTGTGTCTCAGAAAGTGGGAGAGCACTAGAATTTTAATTACAATATCCATATCAATACTCTGTCTTACACATATATATATATATTCAGGGAAAAGTTTCTCCTCCCCCTGCACACCTCAGTAGATTTAAAAGAAGAAAAGATCCAGTTGATACCATCTCAACTTACGTTTTCCCCCAGTGAGCTCACTCTACTTCACAAAAGTCCGAATCCTGCTGGAGAAAACTGAAAATGTAGAAGATCAGTCTTCAAGCGCTAATGTAAATGATTGGTTCTGACACAAGTAAAGGCATGTTGTTTTCCTTCCAGGTTGCCTGCTTTTCACATAGGCGAGCAAGATTAAAGACCTAAGACTACTCTTCATGTGGGGAGGTGATAACCTGCCTTCTCAGAGTAGTTTGATTATCTCAGAACATTTGCAGAGAAAAGAATGCACAAGCAACTTCCTGAAGCGGGTTCTTTTGTAAGAAGTTTTTGTCTTTTAGTTGGAATATTGTTCAGGGAAACAGTGTTTCAGTATCTTTTTTTAAGGATAAAAGAAGGCATATCTTTAAATTCATACTAATCAAGTGACTTCAATGGTCAA
Source organism: Sagittarius serpentarius (assembly GCA_034782735.1). NCBI lineage: Eukaryota > Metazoa > Chordata > Aves > Accipitriformes > Sagittariidae > Sagittarius > Sagittarius serpentarius. The sequence continues at coordinate 34,026,636 of JAVKLA010000084.1, forward strand.
CGCAAAATGAAAATCATAAAAAGTCCTCGTTTGTTGATTTAAATCCTGACTACCTACACTCAAGTCATAATTCCTATAAGCACAAGTTCTTGAGTACCAACTAGTGAAAAAAAAAAGGAAGAATTTCAGAATCTGGAACGCTACGTGTAAGGATGGTACTTTGTCTGTATCTCTCAATCAACACACAATCTCTGGATAACAGGACAACCAATAATAATAATAATAATAATAATAATAATAATAATAATAATAAACAACCAGGGAAGCTCAGAAAATCTTCCGACAGATATTTTGCCAAATATCTGACAATGACATTAGAGAGGCATCTCGCTTCACAAAGCAACATATGAACCCAAAGAAATTTCAGGTCTCAGTTCTATGAGTACTTCACAGTTCCTGGAGATTAAGAGCATCCCCAGTACCATACTGGTCTCATGTTTACTATGGTACCATAGAAGTTCTTCGATTTCAAATAATGGAAGCTAAATCAACAGTGGGAGACAAACCATTTCAATGGCTGATATCACTTCTAACATTCCCTTAGAAGGTTCTACTTAAGAAGCTGATTAGGTGAAGGCAGGGGGAAGAAAAAGAAAGCATGAATTCATGATTTCTTTTCCATATGAACAATTAGAATCAGCAGTAATAGGTTACTTGGCTGCAAGGAAGTCGTGCATTTGTAAGATTATAACCACATCTCAGAATCCTAAATCTTCAGGTTACATAAATATGAGTATTTTCATTACATTGTATTAACAAATTCAAAGGAATGGTGCTTTATTAACTGCAGGAATATGCTTTGGTCAACACATCATTAAGATATTTGCTTGAAACGCTCCAGCATACACTAAAGAGATGTGCTTCTAATCTCTACCTGCTACATATTTCATTTATTTACAGCAATACCAAAGTGTCCAGTTCAAACCAAGCATATAGTGTGGATGTATTTCCTTCTTATCAGGTGGTGTATGAAGTTGTGCTGTTCTAAGCAGTTATGCTTTTAGGAAAGGAACCACTGAGAAGTAAACAATTTACCGTGCCACTTTGCATGGCTCTAGGATTCAATGTCTGTGGATGTCTTCCATGCAAAATGAGAAAAGTTACACTCTAAAAAAAAATTTCAGGTCCTCATCTCACTTAATTTTCTTCCTAGCAATTGTCTCCCAGGAGAAATACTGCTGAGCAGATACACAGCCAGATTCTTAAGGTGTTTAGCGTGGTATGCTTGGGAACCTTCCACAAAACCAGCCCAGTTTATTTTTAGGTTCCCTTAACTTTATTGATTTAGGAGGAGATGAAGAATGGGCATGAGTGGAGAGAGTTTTGTAAAAATGGTATCTTTTATTAGATTAGCTGATACAGCTTGAAAAAGCAAGCATGCTTTGGTGCACAGGATGCCTTCATCAGCAAAATCTAACTCAATACAGGCAATTTCAGCTTAATTGATGACAACGGTATTATGAAATAACTGTGAAACTGAGTAAGAACAGGGGCATATTGAAGGCTTCTTTATTTCATTTGAAATTTGAGACTTCTACATGAAGCCAAATGAAACGTCTTGGTCGAGATTATAGGGGAAAACGCACGGGATTTCTCCTAACCCCCTCTTCCTTCCCCTCCCATGCTCATCACTGCTCAGAAACCTGGCTCTCGCTGTTGCTACTAATCTTAGCTCTTACAAAATCAATAGCTACTCTAAAATTTCCATACAACAGTAAGGATAGTATTGTCAGTAATGTTCCATGCTTCCTAGACACATAAAAGAAATTGTGAAATATCGTTTTTACACAGTCTTGTCTCCCTCCCAGTTCCTATTAAAAAAAGACTATGAAAACAGAATGTGGTAATCCAAGTATGGATTGCTAGTGCAACTGTGACAGACTAGGATACAAAGTGCAGTGAATGAAAGGCCACCATGCAGCTTCACTATTTAAAGATCTAACAATAAAAGAGAACTTGCACTAATAATGACAAGGAGAAGGAGCCAAACAAGACTAGAGAGAAACCACTAAGGCCAGTAGGGAAATGGTCAGGCGAGAAATAAAGGCAGACTGCCTGAATGCTAAGATGTTTAAGACAGACTTATAAATTGATAAGAATAGAGAAAATACCAGACAGCAATCCCATTAATACCCATTAATAAGTGCAGACCAGCCTCCATGGTGATTCCTGGCAATGCTACTGACAGCTTACAATTAGATTTTTCCACAGCAAAACATACTGCTCAACTAAGCAAAAATACACAATTTTTTAATAAGCAGCAGAAAAACAAGTCAGCAGTGTCAGTCAAAATTATCCTAATTAATTTACAGCTAATTAAATGTGAAAGTCCTGAAGAACCAGGCATTTATTAGATGAACTACAGCAAACAAGTCAAGTGCAGCACTGATTATTGCACCAGCGCAATGTTTTTACTCATCAAGAACAACACTTGGCTTTCTTTTAATTCTGACTGTTGCTAGAAAATCCGTTCCTGAGAGCAGGACCATGAAAGCAGTATTTAGACAGAGAAAGGCTAGAGGCTTTGCAGCCTATGTCAGGAAGATCACCCTAAGCACACAAAGCTGCAGAAAAGAAAATGGTGCAGTTGGAAGAAGAAGTGGTCCAATGAGGCATCAAGGCTGACATCTGTAGGAGTGCTTGGGAGGAATGTGGAGAGCATCACTGTGTACAGAGGATGACACTGTTCTCTATTTTTCTTGCCATCCTGTCCAGGCTTCAGCTTCCATCAGTGTTCATTAATAGAAAATATTTCTATTTGGTATTCATTAAGCAGAAAATGAATAGTGAGAAAAGTTCTGGCTGGTTTTATTCTTATCTTTGGCATTAGTGAGCTGCAGAAACCACAGGCAAGTTATTTATCACCTTGTAATAAGACACTGCCTAAAACACTGAGGGAAAAGGCAGTGTATTTCAAGTGCCTCTAGAGGCTACTAAGGAAAAAAGAACAATATTACCTCTAGATTGGAATAGAGAGAGGTTCACTCAGCTCAGATAGGTCTGGTCGTATCTGGGATTACTATAAAACGGTATTGGAAACAGATACGGCCACACTTCCCACCTCTTCTCTGCCCTCATTGTCATACACATACTGGGATTAATGGTATAGGGATTAAAGTTTGCCTGTGAGCTAAAAGAAACAAATGATATTTCTGTATCTCCTCTGCTTTTGTACTTTTACTTCTCTTTGCTTTGAATTATCCCATCTGTAAAACAGGACCAAAATAGTTCTTTACTGTACCTGCAAGTGTTACTGTGGCTTTGCAGCTCAAGTACTGGAAAAGGTCATGTGAAGTGCTGCTTAGCAAGGAAGACAGAAGTCACAGCTCTTTATTCACTGCCTTTCATCCTACAGTACTGTGCGCTGCTAACCTAGCTGGCACGATCTTCTTTAGGAAGCTGTTTCATTTGTGTTTTGACATATGCTTTTAAGAACACAGCTTGTCTTTTCCATGTACTATTTGCAGTAATTTTTATCATTTGAGCAACCATTTTATTACTGTGAATATTCTGAAAATTGTTGTGGATTAAAAAAATGCTTTAAGCTGAAATACAGAGACAAGAGATGAAATCTTTGCAAAACACTTGCTCATTAGGGTTCTTATCTTTCCATCAAGCATCTGGTTGGGGCAGCAGAAGCACAGAGGCACTGCAGTGCTGAACAGGGCATCATCTAGCTCAGAAGTATTGCGCTGTCTCCTGACATCTATAGCTCAAGATGGGCCCAGGCACCTGGGGTGAGTGCGTGCCTGAAATTGGCATTCACAGTCATTGGCAGCTGGAGCAAGAGCTGCTTAAGCAATCCAGTGTTCAGAAAAGGCTGATTTGGCTTATTTCTGGGCTACAGAAACCACTTCATTAGACCCCTTACCAGGAATCTGATACCCAACACTTTCCTGTTAAGAAACTGAGATGACCTAGGTCCCTCCTCCCAAAATACAGAAAATGGAGGAGCAGCCATGCCCTCTCCAGCATGGAGCACCTAGGCTCCAGAAGAAAGGTGTCCCATTCTAGAATCTCTCTGTGGAATCCAAAACAACACCTGCCATCTTCAAGGTGTCCCCAAACCAAGAGATGTAGGACAATCTGCTATGGCATTTTCATTCCTTCCTGCTGAATTTGCTTCACTGTGCATGGAATTGATTAAATATTCATAGCAACAGTCAGAAAAGGGATAAAAGCAAACTTGGATATAGCCCAGCAGCCAAAGTAGTCATGCTAGAAAGAAAAAACACCTGAGTTTTAGGCTTCCTTTTGCTGATCATTTGAAAATAATTATTGAAATGTTCAGTAGAGCAAGGGTCTGAAACTCAGGGTATTCCCCCTCAGTTTTCCCCACCACTAGGCTTTCTCCAGCCCACTGAAAAATATTTATTCCACACAAATTAGAGTTGCTTTGATAAAAAAGTAGCAAGAATGGCTTCCAGCTACCCCAGAATATCCTACAGTGTGGCATGTGAGTACTCTGATGGGGTGAGGAAGATCAAATGATTTTGGGAAACAGAAAGAATGGGACACAGGATGATTATTCTAACCACTGCATTACTAGGTGAAAGACAAGGATGCTATGGTTGTGTCAACTTGACGTGCTCCAAGAAGGCCTGCCAGATTAAACTGAGGAAGCAAAACAGACATGAGAACACTTATTTAATGAATCTTATAGATGTAGTATGAGACAGTTCAGCACTATAAAGACAGATGTCCAGAAGCAAAACTTTAGGCAGTTGAGAAACTGCAAGATACCATTTTAATGTAAGGACCTCCTTCCCCCACCAAAAAAACCTCCAAAACACACAAAGAGCTTTTACCTCATTTGGAAGCTCTTTGGACAAGACAGAATTTGATTAGGCAAATTAAATTTAAAACTTATGTGCCTAGAGTAGAAATTTTGTATCTAAAATCTGCCTACCTAAAGGAAACCATCACAACAATAGAAGGGCAATGCACAGAAGAGGGCATGTATCGAATATAATAATATAAAATCCATAGTTAACAAATTTGAAAAATAACCTTTCCATTGACTCAATTTTGGAGACTACGTAAAGTGGTAAGGGATATGAACCATCTTGCTGCAAAGCCATGTAACAGGGGAGAAGATCTCAGAAGCACTCAGGGTCCTGCTGGGCCTATTTCTCACTTCTGCTGAAGGATGGGAGGTTTTTTTACTTTCAATTAACAATAAAAGAATTCTGGAGCTTTCTAGCACAAACAGCATATGTCACAAGACATATGACACATACAATACATATGGGCAAGTACAGAAGCAATAAAAACATGGTAACATATATATTCCTGGAGTCTAGGCTGAAATGGTAAGAGGTGGGCGCTAATACCCGAGACTGACTGTGAAATACAGCTATACCAGGGAGAAGGAAATAACCTCCCTCAGCCCTATGTGCTATACGTTGTACGCTCTGAACTTTACCACAGTACTAATTGCCCTCATTTGTCAGTGTTTAACATACAAAGTGCAGAATAAAGTCACTTAGGCAATTCAGTCCAAGTAATTAGCTGTTTTACATCCTTTCTATTGTAAAATAATCTGGTCTCTCATTTTATGACTTGGAAAACCATTCACTATCAATTTAGTGATAATATACTAATAATTGTGCAATGTTCCAAACAGTTTCAATAGATGATGTCATGTCCACAGAACAGCTTATTATCAAGAGAACAGATCTCAGATGCAAAGCAGTGAGAATTTAATCATGTTAAAATAGGCAGATGCTCTGACATTCACCGGATTGTCTATTGACAATATTCAATAAAACATAAATTGAATGCAAGTTGTTACACACAACTGTCACTTCCTCATTCATATAATCTGCATAAGTTGCCCCTTTCCTGTACACATGCTCCTGGCTTAATAAATAAAATAACCACATACAATGAATTCCAGTTGACTTCAATTCAAACAACCATGTACCACCAAATGCGCTTTATTCCATACATTTCTTACTGTTATTGTGTCATTTTCCATTTTCACCAATTTGCTTTTCAGTCTCATTCTGCCCTTTTTTAAACAGCTAGCCCCTAGAGTCACATGATTATATCTAAAGCTCTCTTTTCATTTTGGAAAAATGTGTCTAGGTTATATGGTTGTTGAGAGAAACTTTAAAATGTAAAGACTTAACAAGCCAGAAAGCAAGTAAAATAATCGCCAATTTTATTTTTACTATCTCATTATTTTTAATGGATTGGCTTCTATTTCCTAAAGGATTCAGAGATTCTTGACTTTCAGTGCCACATTAGGACAGCATTGCATCTAATGGGCTTTTCCACGTCCACATCTCACTCAGTTGAAAATTGCCTCCGTACAGGTGAACACAGCCACATCACCACAGGAAAGATTAATCAGGTTACTTCTTCCCTCCTAGAAGTGCCTGTTTGGTTTTTTTCTCTGATCTCTCCTAACCCCCAATTCCAACACGGAAAAGCATCTTACAGTAAGCAGCCCTTCTGTACTTAACTGAAAAGCAGTCAGATGTGAATCACTATTCCAGGGTTTTCTGCAGCTTCTCTCAGCTGTTCCAACAGTATTTGGCTTTGAAAGATGTCTCAATATACGTTAAGCTAGGGAAAAGTCTAGGGATTGATTATTATTAGTGTGCTGTAGATGTTTTTCCTATTCATCCTGTGTGGTTTATCTTCAAACCTGAAAGACTGTCTAAAAGATTAGCTACATAAACTAATTAGCCGTTACCAAATCTGCATTCCAAAGAGGGATCTGCTTCTTATTGAAAGCTGCAAGGAGCAGGTGACTTCTGGTTTCTTTGAGCATGCTAATTTATACTGAGCTTTAATCTAGAAAATTCTTTTAAGTTCTCATCTCTTTCTTATGACAGGTACATAAAGTGAGGCACCCCATGTTGAAGGGGACAGGAATGCCGATAAACACAAATTACCTTGCTGTGGAAAGTTGTATCAGATTTATTGTAATATAAGAAGCATGAATGTTCAGATTTGTTTCAGATTTGTATGTAATATGCAGAACACTGTCTCTGTAACTTTGCACAGAGTTTCCATTAGTACAGGCTGAGCACAGATAAGTTGGTATGGCTTCTGGATATTTCTTTTTAAACATTTTTCAGCCTTTAAAGTGTCTTCTCATAATCCCCTACTGACTTTCAGCTTCAATCTATGCTTTCCTGACCCTCCTCCTGGAACCAAGATCCAAAGCTTCCAACCCCTCCCCTGCTCGGAAGTCCTAAGCAGCTGCAAATGTATGCATGTGTACAGCAGACATCTCCTTTAGGACTGCCTTTTTTGTTCTTCTGTAGTATTTTTCTGAAATCAATAGCCAGCCTTAATGTGAATGGGAAAGACAACATCTGAGTCAAGCTCTTCTACACCAATTTGAGGTCAATAGACAGCTTTAATTAGGACTGGAAATATGCACATTTTCTCTTTTGTAGCCAAACTATTCTCTCAGTTTCAATGGAGTAACTCTGCCAACCTAAGCCCTCACAGACCAAAGTTGCGCTATATGCATTAAGAGAATTCACGTAACAACCATTTAGCTGATAATTAATGTAAATTAGAAAGGTTAGTGTATTATTTACATTAAAATTTTTTAGCAGAATGGATATATTTCCGTATGTAGATTTCAAGCTGGCTTAGGAGAATAAACTCCGCAACTGTGGAAAATACGTATTCCTGCTATGCTTTCTCCAACATAATAATGTGTAGTCTCAGCAATTTCTTGTCCTCTTGGGGGAAAAACTGCAAAGACTCAGTGTATTGTAATCTACTGTGAATTCAGCATCTGTTTATGATATTCTCAATAGAAAATGTTGTTTCTTTTCATCATCTGCAGACACAATTATAACAGCAAGGCCTGCAAAATGTTCAGATATGCAATGTTTAAGACTAGCAAAAAACCTAGAATGAAATGTTACTTTTGTCATAAAAGAGGTCCCCAGGGTTCTTCTGTTCAGAACCCTTTAGTTTTAGCATAAATATCATGTAACTATAACACTTTGCACCTCTGTTTCACCTTCCATCTGAGCCTCTCAATTCATTTTGCAAACATAGCTGGATTAAGTATTCCAAGAGAGAGGCATTCTGCGAAATGCAAAAGCAGAAGACCCCAGAGGTCACACACACTGAGCTCTGCACGTCTGCCACTGTTTACACACAAATATGCTAGTGCTGTACATAGAAAATAGAAATTTAAACTTCTAAATGCTAACATGCACATTTTCAAAAATAACGTGAGAATGTATTAAGATTTCAGCAAGGCCAAGTGCAAGGTCCTGCACCTGGGTCGGGGCAATCCTAAGCACAAATACAGGCTGGGCGATGAGCAGATTGAGAGCAACCCTGAGGAGGAGGATTTGGGGGTGGTGGTAGACGAGAAGCTCAATATGAGCCGGCAATGTGCCCTAGCAGCCCAGAAAGCCAATTGTATCCTGGGCTGCATCAAAAGAAGCGTGACCAGCAGGTTGAGGGAGGTGATTCTGCCTGTCTACTCTGCACTCATG
>JAVKLA010000084.1:34035218-34049357 GCA_034782735.1 Sagittarius serpentarius
GGGCAATGGCTTTAAACTGGTAGAGGGTGGATTTAGATTAGATATTAGGAAGAAATTCTTCACCGTGAGGGTGGTGAAGCACTGGCACAGGTTGCCCAGGGAAGTTGGGGATGCCCCCTCCCTGGGAGTGTTCAAGACCAGGTTAGATGAGGCTTTGAGCAACCTGGTCTAGTGGAAGGTGTCCCTGCTCACGGCAGCGGGGTTGGAACTAGATGATCTTTAAGGTCCCTTCCAACCCTAACCATTCTATGATTTTGACCCGCTAATCACAATAAGATCTGAGAGTCTGAGGGGAAGTTTTAATGCACAGTTCAGGTAGGGTTAGTAGCCATATTCCCAATGGATTTAAAAAAAAAAAAAAAAAAAAAAATTCAATCCCACACTCAAAGACTTTAGGTAAATTTGTCAAAAGTACATATATAATTAAGGACACTACAGGCTTAGATACATGAAATTATCACAAGTTAGTTAACTCACCAAACTATAAAGATTCACTCTCCTAGCCTGCACCAAATGCAAAAGAACTCAGGTTCCTTTAGCCATTCTTCATCGATTTCACAGAATCACGTAATTGTTGATGTAGGAACCTCTAGAGATCACCCAGACCTTCTCTGCTCAGAGACGAGTTAAATAAAGCAAGTTGCCAAGGACCAGGTCCATTGGGATTTTGAATATCTCCAAGGATGGAGAGTCTGCAACCTCTCTAGGCAACATGTTCCAGTGTTCAATCACCCTTTTAGTAAAAATGTTCTCTTATCTTTAAATGGAGTTTCGTGTATTTCAGTTTGTGCCTACTGCCTTTTGTCCTTTCGCTAAGAACAACTGAGAGGAGTTTGGCTCCGTCTTGTTTACTTCCCCTATCAGGGTTTTACACACATTGACAAAATCCCAGGCTAAACAACCCCAGCTTGCTCAGACCACCCCTCAATATTAAAGATGCTCCAGTCTCTTCATCATCCTCATTGCCCTTCGCTGGACTCCCTCCAGTGTGTTGATGTCTCTCTCTAGTACTCAGGAGCCCAGGACTGGATGCAGCATTCCAGATACGGTATCACCGCAGCTGAGTAGAGGGAAAGAAACACCTTCCTCAGTCTGCTGGATATGATTTTCCTAATGCAGCACAGCATTGCTGGCCCATGTTCAATTTGGCATCCACCAGGAACCTCCAGGCCCTTTTCTGCCAAGCTGCTTTCTAGCTGGTCAGCCCCTAGCCTGTGCTGGTGCAGGGGGTTATTTCTCCCCAGATGTAGGACTTTGCAGTTCCCTTTGCTGAACTCATGAGATTCACTTCAGCCCATTTTTCCAGCCTCTTCAGGTCCCTCTGAATGGCAGCAAACCATTTGGTGAACCAGCCACTCCTTCCAATTTTGTGTCTGCAGTCTTGCTGGGTGCACAGTGGCCCGTCAGCCAGAGCATTGATGAAGGTTTTCAACAGTATTGGTCTAATATTGACCCTCCAATATAGACGAGCAGACACAGTATTTTCCTACTGCTGAAGTAACTTGTTTCTGTCTGAGCCTTAGTTCCACTTCGTTAAGTGCCTAAAGATGACATTTTGGTGATTCTATAAATCCTGCAAACAGATTAAGTCCCCAACTTCCTTTAGGATCAGCAACCTAATCTTTATAGATACTCTGAAAAATACCCCTGGACCCCTATCTACATCTTTTGGCAACAAAAAACTTGGCAAAAATCTAACAGGAATCATGGTTTGAATTAAACTCCAGCTCCTAAAAAATTCGTCACATTTGAAATTTTTATTCTTACTTTGTAAATGGGCCATTAGTCATCACTGTCCTCTTAGAGGTGACAAATTGAAACAAGAAGAATCTGGGCAAAGTTTCTAAAAAAATTTGCAGCTGAGCCAGGAGCTGAACCTAATCACGTTGATTTAAGCATCATTTCTTTCAGAATTAAGTTCTGGTAGAACGGCTGAAGATACATAAAAGCTATGCAGAAAGAGCTTATATATCCATCCTCATTACAAATAAAGGACAAGTTGGTTTTGATTGAAATAATGTTTGTACTTTATCTTAGGACTCCTCCTTGCTGCTAATTTTCTCCAACTCTGCCCTTCTGCCTCATGTTTCTCATATGAACGTGTATGTCTGGTTCACAAGTCTACTACAAGCTGGAGTAGGAGGCTGAGAGAAGGAGCAATCAAAAGAAGGTGGGCAGCAAAGCAAGAGACATTTGCTTTGTTTTTCACTTGCTTGGTGCTGAGCTGATATGGTTCCAGCTAGGAAGTCCAGACCAAACAAGACAACTGAGACAGTACAGAGGGCAAGTAACTGAAGGACAGAGTTTAAAGAAGTGAACTGGCGGAAATTCTTGTGTGCAAGACAGGCAAATGTTGCACACCTCCAGCTTATGCAATCTAAGTAGATACTAAAATAGTTTTTCCATCACTAATTAAAACTACCCAAAATTCTGCTGTCAGTTTCCAGTGGGATGATTCTGCAAAGATGAATAAGTGTGAAGTTACAGGAAGCAGTGTGGTTTCTGATCAGCTGGCAGTTAGTTACTCTCAAAGACAGACAATTTACTGGGGAAGACCTCATCTCATTTCTTGCCACACAGCAGTGGTCAAATTTAGATAACAAACTGTATAAAGGGATTAAATTTTACTGTAAGAGTAGTAAAAGCTAAGGTTTAAGTAACCATTTATTGCAAAGGAACAAATGAGTTAGGGCAAAAATCTGATCCGGAATGTCCAAGTGACTATAGCGCCATCCAGACAGCAGTAGTAAAATACAAAATAGAGACAAAAATACCACCATTACTTTTGTCTGCTGCATATTGTTGCTTTATCCAGTACACCTCAGCCCACACCAATGGTTTTCCATCTGTGGCCCACAGACAGGGAAAATTCACAATTAAGGATAATTCATGGGTAATACCTAGGGAGACAGAGAAATGCAATTAACAAAAACAATGTCACAGCTGCTAGGCCTAAATTCCTTCTGCAGAGGTTCGTAGCTCCACTGGAAATGTACAAGGGTCTACAAGTGAAAAAGATTCAAAAATAGTACCCACACTTTCCACCCAGGAGAGAAAAAACAATTAATTGGTTAGAAAGCAAGGTTATGAACTGGAGAAAAATATTCAAACCTCTGCTCTACCCTGCACTTCTGTGATCCTCAGCAAATCAATCACTCTGTTCCTGAGTCTCTACCTGCAAAACAGGGCACGCACATCCTTAGCTCTTCAGATCCTTGCGAGAATAGCGTTAAAGATGTGCACTTCAAATGGATTACTGTCAATAGGTCTCACTAGTTGAAGGAACAGCTGCCAATTGAATTATTTCAGAAACATTCATAAAAGAAGCTACCTCTAATTATCAGTGAGTTAACTGGCTTTACCACACTGTGGAAGAAGGAATATCAGAAATAGCATCCAGTCAATGGTGTAGTTACTTATCAGATAGCTATGAGTAAATGAATGATTTTTGTGAGAAAACATGAAAAACAAAAGCCAAAAGTATCCCTCAACTGTCATATATGAGATTAATCACAGCATAAAAATCTATCACTCTGCATTCCACTACTCAAACTATTCTATTAAACCAAAGAGCCTACAGGAAACAAAAGAAAATCAATCAGTAGCTTAAAATGTTTGGGGATATCCTCAGTCACAGCATAAGAGCTGGGGGGTTTTTTGCGCTTGCAAGGAAGAAAATACTTATATACGAATTTGTTGTTTCACCATTTCTAGATACTGAAGAATGACATTAAAACACCTCCCATAACTATGTGTAAGTTCAAAAACAGTCAAAGCTTCCAGTATTTTAAACAGTATTCCACGGCCATTTCTGGGATACTACGTATTTCCTCCTCCAGCAGAAATGCCGATGCACAAAGTGTCAAAAGATCTATCCCACTTTGTGAATTTACCTGTCAGTATGGACATAGAGGCTCAAAAAGTGTATAAATTGCAAGATGTTGCCAGTGGAGTTATTACAGCTAGTAGCAACCAAGGATTTTGTCCCTGATGTCCAAGATGTAACATACATCTACCCAGTGCACAATAATAAAAAAATAAAACACTAAAAAAATAATAAATCGAGCCTGAAGAAGTAACACAAGGTACAAATGTTTTGCAATGCGCTATAAATAATGCTGAGTATTCTGAGGGCTTTGGTCAATACAGACACTTCAAAAATGCAACTACAGTCATTGAGTCATTCCAGGCTGCTAAAGACTTAAATATTTGTCTTTATCTCTTCATGCAAGATCTCCTTGCCTCTTGGCTATACTGGGAAGTCAGAAATTCATGTCTGAACAGACCACTGTAGATTCCAGAGAAGGTGTTACATAGCGCAGCCCAAACCATTAAAAAAAAATAAATACAAGTTGCACGATTCACAGTGCACAGGTAGGATGACTTCCAATACCAGCAACCATATGCTGAAACAGGCAGGGTTAATGCTGTCTTCTTCAGGGTCAAGACAGATCTGGTAAGGGTATGCAAAGATAAATATTCATGGAGCATTCAGATACTGCAATAACTACAAATAATGGAAGGGTGATGACAAAAATAACCTCACTTCTAAAACATCTTTAGAAGCAATAAAAGTTTCACTAGGGATTATCCTGATTTACACGAATACAAATATGTGAGTGATATTACATAAAACACACAGACAGAATTAAAAACATCATTCAAATCTGTAAAACAAAGTACTGTAATATATTTAGTCAGCACCTTTTAGATAAAGCCTTCTGTAATAATCTTATTTGCTCATTTGAATGGTGGCTACATTTCTGAAGTGGAATGATACGGACCTTCTGTAGTGAAGGTTACCTGAGGTTTATCTTTGAAAACAGTATGCCCTGTCACTGATAAATGTCTCAGAAAGTGGTCTCTGCCTCTTAGGCAACACTATTAGTTTCAAGTTCTATTTCAGATCACATAATATATGCTGTCTTTGGTAAGATGACAAGTCTTGGAATAACATGATTTTCTCAGTAGAAAAAACAGGAAGAATATAAAAAGTCTATAAAATCAGAAGATAATAAAGAACTTCAAATGAAGCATCTGCAAACTCCCAAAGCTATTGCAGACAATTTTGTCACTTTGAAGGGGATGGCGCAACATTTTATCATTTAGGTTAGACAGCTCTCATTTTGCCTGCCAAAGCATGACTGCTTTTAACATTGCATATGCAAATGAAAACACACACGTAAAAGCTGCATATTTGGTCAATCAACACTCATATTCAAACCAACAGAAACATTTGCCCATACATTTTCCTCAAATTTCTCGGAATTTTAATGCTTCTGGAACTCAAAAACTTCTCTAAAAGATTTCAAAGGAATAAGACTGAAAAGTTTGGTAATAAATTGCTACAAATTGCCTGAATGCTGATCCCCTTAGTAACACTTGTATTGTAATGCAATTCATAACCCAAATTGCATTTCAGAGTCTGCTACATTTCAGTAATGAATATAGCAATTCCTTCACAATAGGTTTATAAGAGTAAAGGTTCAAAAACTTCGCTAGGAAAAAATGTATAAACAATTCAATTTAAACATTTATTAGTTGCTCATAAGTTTCTTGAAAGACTGTCTATATCTGATTTCTGATACAAGTGTTTTTAGAAGAATTCTGCACAGCCTGGCTATGGGCACAATAAATCCTGAAAGTCTTCAAGGAAACAGCTGGTCATATGCCCAAAATCTACAGTTCTGCCAAAATTTCAGTCTACTACAGCTTGGACAACAAAAAATACTCAAAAATATTATAAGCAGGTTGAAGAAAGACCCCTAGAAATAGAAAAATACATGGTCTTTTTTTAATTAAAAGTGTCCTCGTGTTCATATGCAAACAGTTGTACCTAGTCTAGGACCTACTTACCTTTTAAATGCAGCTATCCTCAGCACCAGTTTAGGAAAGAAGAAAATTGAAAGCTCCGTAGAAATTTGCATCAAGCAAATGAATAAGCAAATTGTTTCAATAAGTTACTAAGTACATTAATTGAAGGAGAGATTAGTAGTGTACAAAACCAAGGAGAATTAGTTTCTGGCAGTAAATTAACGTATTTCATCAAGTACATGCTAGCACATTTCTTCCTCTCAGCCTTTGGCAAGATCATCAACCATATCTTATCCTGTTAACTATCTTTTCCCTATTCCCTGTATTTTGTCCCAAGACAAAATATGGTAACATCCATACCCAAAGTGACTGGCCATAGATAGCACCAGAACGATGGCAACATCTCTGACACGATATGTGAGTTACATCCATGGAGTTAAATTTATTTGCTTGGCAAACTCTCTCCTCCTTCACGTATTATCACCTCTAGCTTACAAAATTTGGTGATGATTAAGAGCACCGCAGAGGCTAATGCCTAATAGATTTAACAGAAGGGCTTGAAGAAGCGTCCACAATGCCTGGGGCTTAAGTCCTGGCACAGAAATGCATACGCATACATATGCTTAAGTTTCACCACATTGAATATTATATAGGATATTTTTTCCTTGTAACAATGCCTCTAGCAAGGTTCAGCTCAAGACAGCCAGAATAGAATGTGTAAAGATCACTTACTCAGCCAGTCTTCCTCTATCAGCTTTTAAAAAATGTTTTTAGCTCTGATCATATTTCTTAAGTCTTTGCTAGAGCTACATTCATTCAACCAAGAAACAGAGAGCACCAATACCACATCCTGAAAGTAACAAATCACACAGAAGCTCAGTATTGGAAAAATCTGTAATCCTTCAGTAGACTGAAATATGTTTACATGAGAATCCATTCAATAATTCTGAATAAAAAGCCTGCAACTGAGAATGAAGGACTGTTCACATGTGATTTCTCAAGAAGAAAGGACTGAATATTCAACCCATCTCTAGTGCCATTTATAAAGCAGTATATGATTCATTATTTACATCAAATACTCACTGCAGAAAAAGGTTTGCACTCCAAGTTGTTAACCTTTTAGGCATGCTTGCTTTCTTTTGAAGCTTTATTTTACCTCAATGCTTATGTGGGTGATGCACTACTAAGTAAAAAGATTATCCAAAATTTGCAGCCTGACACTGAAAATTGGTTAGTTTTAGATTATATTTTATCTCAGATTTCAAGCAAGGATGCAAATAGGGGCCAGTGCCTATATCACAGTTAATATGATCGGAAAGAACATGATGTTCAGGAGGAGAGACAGAGCCTGTCTGCTTCAGGTACACAGGAGCTGATTAGTTTCACATAATAGCAAGAAAATTCAGTGAGCGTGGATCTGTCATTCATGTGATGACTTGCACTGAGTGACGTGCACCAACACAAAGAATTTATGGTCTAAATCAACTACAACACAGGAAGAGACAAACATAAAGAAGTGGAAGCATGTGGCCATTTTTCTTAGAATTTTTCATGTGAAAAATCTAGTTGATGTAGACATCAGTACTCAAAGGGCTGCTTGAAAACAGTGAGGCTGGAGACATATTTGTTCTCCTACAGGTAACAGAAATTAATTTCATAGTTCAAGGATTCTGTAAGGTACGAAGAATTTTCTAGAAGCGTGAAAATAAAGATGATCATTATCTCCTAGGGGACAATAATCTTCAGTAGGATCATCCTCTTGAACGTATTTAGCAACCCTGTAGGGTTCAGTTGTTTTACAGGAAAAATTCAGTTTACCTGTGCTTTTAAATGTTTCTGAAGGGTGGGTAGCAACTGAAGCTCTTATACAGCTTCTGAAAGACCAGTAAAATGAAATTATTGTAGAGGGACCAATACAATTTACACTTATTTCTTGTTTATAGTCTCCTAACGTAACATAGTAGCAATATGTGTTTCTTCAGAAGCCTTCTTATTTCCATGGTCAGATTTCATGCTTTGGTCTTTAGAGCCATACTGTCCATCAGCTTCATCACAAATCATGTAAGAAGTTCTCTTTTCAAAACAAAGGTACACACTCAGAACTCCCAACAGAAATCTAAAGGTCAGGCATTTACATTTTCACCAGTTAGTACCTTTCCAGCAAAAAAGTCCCATGTATCTATTCAGCGTATTCCTTGTTATTTTAATATTTTTTACCCTTTAGAGAACAGAGGGTGATATACCCTCTTTTAATGGGAATATTGATGGAAACCAGTTATTAAACAGGGTCGTTCCTCCTAATACTGAAACAAATAGTTCCTAACGTTAAAAATGATTGCCTTGTATAATAAACACAGAATGTAACATTTCCTTCCACTGGAAATGCCCTAACGAGCCACTGTCTTCTCTGCACAAGGCCATTGCTTGTATGTATCAATCTCAAAACGTGTCAGAGTCTTTTGTTTCTTTGACCCAGGCTAAACTTAGGTCATCAGCCTCGACTCTGGAGAACATCCTTACAAAAATTAATCAAAGTGACAGACATGGAAAGAGGAGCAGATCAAATGGCAAATTTACCATTAGCAATTAGAGAGCGCATTCTCTGAGGCTGCTGCCTGTCACTGGGGGACCCTTTTCCTGCTCCGGACCAAAAGGCCCCTGACCAGAGCAGGTGGGTGATGCAAGAAGAAGGGCAAGCCTGACAGTCTGCCGGGACTTGCACCTCCCTGGGCTGAACAAACCCAGTTTTGGCTTTTGAGTTTGGTAAGAGGGACAGGTTTTCATACCCTTCCCTTTCCAATACCTAATTACTCTATCAATTTGAGTGTTTTCATATTCCCAGCTCATTCACATTCCTTCACAGCTGCTTTTCCCTGCGTCAGGACCCAGTTTGCTGCAGTTCACATTTTCAGGATTATCACACAGTACATGTTTTATGTGACATACTGGAGATTAAATACTCCCACCATTTGTAAGAAAGTCATTTGCCAGATGGTATCTACAGAACAAGAACCTCGGACAACTTCATAAACACTGTCCCTTGGTTCTTACCTAGGTATTAAATGATTCACAGGCAGAAATGCGCCATGGGTGGCTCTGTGCTCCCTCACCTCAGGTCTGCTATTAAAAATTTAAGACTTTTTTTTCTTAAAAGTAAGCAAAGATTAAATTCAGGGTAAGAGAATAGAATCATACTATAATTTAGTTTGGAACAGGCCTCTGGAGATCATTTGATAAACACCCCTTTGCCCCACCAAAGTAGGGCTGTTGGCTGTTTATATAATACAAAAAGAATCTATAAATCTGCAGAAGATAATCATATACAGAGTCCCATACTATAATATCCTTCACAGGACATAGAAATTAATTGAACTTATAACAAGTGCAAACAGAATTGACAACCTTTGTTCTTGTGATACCCAGTGGCTGACCTAATCACAGGTTTTAACTAGGAAATGCATTCAGACTGCCATGATAAGCATTAACAACAGTCTTCCCAAATACGAACAGTTTCCTGCCTCACACGTAGTCTAAGTTCCAAGTATCCCACAGACAGAAGGAATGAATAGTTACAATAAAAGAATAAGTATTTTACTTTGTCTTCCTTCTTGCAAAAGGCAGAGGAAGCTTTGTTCAGCACAGCTAAAGTAACCAAGAAGCTGCATCATCCCACTCTTCCACACACAGACAACAGCAGCCAAGTGCAAAAGACATTTAATTAAAACTTTCAAGCTAGTTCTTTAAGTTCGGAGTGCTTTCACTGAAATACATTCTCTCACATAAAAAGAAATTTATGATCAGCCAGTATTGTGGGACACACTGACAAGAGGATCAATGGGCTTTCTGATGCTGCCTGCAGATTTTGTTAGTACTCTATAAAAAAATGTTATTTTAAAATTATTTTAATGACAGCAATACAGCAAAGTCAAAATACAAAGTGATGGACAAGCTGGTTTTGAAAAACCCACAACTCCATCATTTACCACGAGAATTTTAATTCAATGCTATGAAACCAATAAGCATAATGTAAAGATCAAATGACAGGTACAGTCCGGATCATCCATTCCTTCTAGTGCAAATAAATTAAACCAGATTTGAAATAGAGATTAGGATTAGATTATAGCATGTGAGTTAAGTGCAAATAGGTTTTGTCATTTGTGCCTACAAACCATAGCTATTACACAAACAGCAATATTCATAAAATTGGTTATAAACAATTTCAGAGGGAACCCTGTGGAAAGCTGCACCCTGATAGAACTGTTTGGGCCACCTCCTCAGCTGCATTTTCTGCAGATACACACCAAGCACATCATTTTGAAAAAGATTAAACTCTTCAGATGCATCCAGGGACCAAAGCTCTCTCTATGGCAAAACAAATTTAGTAACTCCTTTGAGGAAAGCTCTTGAGGAAGCTAGAGAAGCCACTAGTGTCTTCTAAGTAGCACTTCCAATGACTCAATTCTAGCACCATGCTGTGGTGCCCTTTACTTCCTCCATTTAACACAAAGCCTGAATCACAGTATTAGCAGGCAGATAATTGTTACATAAAGTGAGCTTAGGCAGGAGGACAGTAAAAAGAAACAGATAATTTGTGTTCCTCTTGCTTGCATCAGTACCTGGAGCATTCCTAACTCAGCCTCTCCAGGAAGGGTATACAGAAGACAAGACTACAGCTGTACCCAAAATCCATACTGGGCAGCTGGTAAGAAAGTGATGAGATTGCCTGGTGATAGTGCAGAATTGTCTTTCAGCATGACTCACGAACACATGGGCTACACACAGCTATGAGAAACTCTTCAACCTTTCTGTTGACAATTAGGCCTCAGTCCTGCTTCTGTATGAAATATAGAAGTCCACATACATTTGCCAAAAAGAGGCTACAGGATCATATGTACTTCAAACCATTTTAAAAGATACTGCAACAAAAATACAAGTGCATTTTCCTGGCAAAGATATATCAGACACATGGGAGCTACTAGCTTAAAGAAGGGCATACTAAAAATTACCAAAACAGAATTAGGAGGAATGAGGCACCTGCCCTTCCAGGTGTAGCAGACTCCCAGGAGACATCCTTTCACATCTGATTCTTTTAGAAAGAGCATACTGAATTTATAACATATGTAAGGCTGAAGAGCCACACAATATGATGTGCCAAGGCACCCAATTAGTTTCAGAAGGTGCATAGACATAGATAGGGGAGGGGGAAAAAAAAAAAAAAAAACAAAAAAACAAAAAACAAAAAACAAACCACCAACAAAACTCTTTACATTTTAATTTATTAGGGTTTTTCCTCCAAAATTAACTTTAATCTTTGTCAATAAATTGTCCTCTAGGGGAAGGGGGGAAAAGATGTTCCTAGAGTGGATTTTAAGCCTTTGGGTTTTGGCATTCTCCTTCAGGGTTTTTTCAGCTGCTAGATACCATCATGAACAGCTGCTCCCAGTCACAGCACACTTACCACTTCCAGACTGCACACTGAGAGCTAGAAATCTACTGTAAGAGGAGGATTGTATAGAGTAAAACTACACAGGCTACTTTTAAGGCCGATTTAGAACTTTAGAGGTTAATAATTTAATTCCATTTTTTACTGGAATTTTACAATTTTAAGGGAAGCTATACTTCTATGTTTGATTATATGATAGACCTTTAGTCTCAAAAGGAAAGGCTGTGTGCTTTATGCAACTTGTCACTATTTAGTATTTCACACATGCAATGGGTAAAATAACATGGCAGCATGAATCCTGCAAAATTCTGCAAATAATGTGACTTTTCAGTTGAAATCTTCATACCTATTTACATCCTTGTGTACACTTAGGAAAGCATGATGGGTAAAGTGATTGATTGCAAATAAGTGCATGTTGCTGAAGTATGACCATCCTATAGTTAAAAGCTTTAAAACGCCCCTATTCATGTTTCTGCAGTTGCTGAATCTTCTTCCTAACTGGTCTTTTAAAAAGATTTCACTCTAGAAAAATTAAATGTCTTGCTTCACTAAGTCTTTTCCACTAATTTAAGCAGTAAAAGAAGTTCATTATACAAGGTAGATCACACATGTTTAAAAGCTTAATTCTCTAGATTATGACTTTTAATAGGCTATATAAGTTCAGCTAACGTATCCCTGCAGAAAAAATGTTATGCCTCAGAATACAATGCCTTTTGGAGGCAGCAGCTGGAAACAATATTTTCTAACCATACGCAGTGTATGGAGATGCAGGGTTACAGGATTACTGCAGGTCATATTTGTACAATGTAGTTCTGGAGTTTAAGACAATCAGTTTTCACTGTTGACTATGCATTTGAACTTTATATCTCAACAGGAAGTCCAGGTTCGTTTGTAGTCCAGAAACTTCCAAAGACAGGACACAAGATGGTTTTGAGCTTTAGCAAATCACAGCAAAGCTTCTATTGAAAATGAGCTGATAGGAGAACTTGCAAAGTCACCTTTAACCATTACAATTCTTGGATAGTCCTGACCAGACATGATCTTTCCTCCCTTGTGAAAACATCTAGGGAACCTGGTCCTGATACACAACTATATGAAGTTGTGCTACATGTCTTATAACTGTCAAACATACAAGATCTACCTCCCTGAAGACCCAACAACACAATTAGAAAAAAAATAAGAAAGACTAAAAAAAGATAACACAAAGACCAGAAGATAAAATATAAATTGGACAAGCATATGTCTATCACCTGCCCACTTTAACAGAATTATTACTTATTAAAAATGCATTATTACAAAACAAATCATACCAGGGAAACAGAGGCAGTGATGCCAGCTACACGCCTTATAACTCCAAAGCCAGCCAGCAATATTTCACCTTCCCTCAAAGTACATAGGAGAAGTTACAAGTGTAAGATGGTACAGTTGGAGCAATGTGCCGTGCTGGTATTCGGATCTCACAACTGCCATGAGACTGCTCTAACTTGAGTGGAAGTCTTCTGAAATCCACAGATGCTAATCATTACTTATAAATGCAACTAATAGTGAGAGTGCACTGCCATGATGAATTACTTATAACACAGCTACAGTTCCCAAGCTTCATGTGCTGTAGCTCTTGATTGCTCCCATGCATTTCAAGCTCTCTGTGCTACAAGTTCTGTGGCAGACTCTTTGGAAAGATTAGGCAGTCAAAGTCCACAGAAGAACTGTTTTTTACCCTTTGAGCCTTTAATCACGAACATGCTCTAAAAACATACTTCAGGGCTACAGATATGCAAGTGTATAAGCAAAGAAACTTTCAATGTATGCTTATAAACTCTGTTCATCATGTCTAACACCTTTGGCTCTTATAAATCCTTGGCTGAGCTTATCCCATTCCACACTTCATGAGGGCTGATGATCTCATCAGTCTTTTCCTTCTCTTTACTTCTGACATTTTTCATTATCTGTGTTCTCTCTTCTGTCTGACCTCGGCACTTTTTACCTCAACAGCTCTCTCTATTCTCCTGAAACCAGTATTTCTCTATAAGTATACTTAATCCCTGATGGTATTTGGAACAGGGAGATGTAGTGAAACTCATAATAGGATTTTTTTTTTTTTAAATCTGTATGAAGAACAACTGATAGAGAGTATTTACCATCCAGGAGTTCTGTGGCTTGCCTGCAGTTGTGCACACTGACTGGGGTTACCTCTGGGCTCCCCCATTTCATAGAATCATAGAATAGTTTGGGTTGGAAGGGACCTTAAAGGTCATCTAGTCCAAGCCCCCTGCAATGAGCTGGGACATCTTCAACTAGATCAGGTTGCTCAGAGCCCCATCCAACCTGACCTTGAATGTTTCCAGGGATGGGGCTTCTACCACTTCTCTCGGCAACCTGTTCCAGTGTTTCACCACCCTCATTGTAAAAAATTTCTTCCTCGTATCCAATCTAAATCTGCCCTCTTTTAATTTAAAACCATTATCCCTTGTCCTACTGCAACAGGCCCTGCTAAAAGGTTTGTCCCTGTCTTTCTTATAAGGCCTCTAATTACTGAAAGGCCACAATCTCCCTGGAGCCTTCTCTTCTCCAGGCTGAATGACCCAAACTCTCTCAGCCTGTCTTCATAGGAGAGATGTTCCAACCTCTCTGATCATTTTTGTGGCCTCCTCTGGACCCACTCCAACAGGTTCATGTCTTCCCTGTGCTGAGGGCCCCAGAGCCAAAGGCAGCACTGCAGATGGGGTCTCACCAGAGCGGAGTAGAAGGCGAGAATCACTTCCCTCAACCTGCTGGCTTTCTGGGCTGCGAGCGCACATTGCCGGCTCATATCCAGCTTTTCATCCACCAGCACTCTCAAGTCCTTCTCTGCAGGGCTGCTCTCAATCCCTTCATCCCCCAGC
>JAVKLA010000084.1:34049457-34059630 GCA_034782735.1 Sagittarius serpentarius
CCCCGCACTCTCAAGTCCTTCTCTGCAGGGCTGCTCTCAATCCCTTCATCCCCCAGCCGGTCTTGATACTGGGGTTGCCCCGACCCAGGTGCAGGACCCTGCAACTTGTCCTTGTTGAACCTCATGAGGCCCACTTCTCAAGCTTGTCCAGGTCTCTCTGGATGGCATCCCATCATCCCTCAGGTGTATCAACCGCACCACTCAGCCTGGTGTCGTCAGCGAACTTGCCGAGGATGCACTTGATCTCACTGTCTGTCACTGATGAAGATATGAAACAGTACTGGTCCCAGTATAGACCCCTGAGGGACACCACTTTTACCAATGTCCATCTGGACACTGAGCTGTTGACCAGTACCCTCTGGTACTGGTCCACCACTGGTCAACCAATTCCTCATCCACTGAACAGTCCACCCATCAAATCCATACCTCTCCAATTTAGAGAGAAGGATGTTGTAGAGGACAGTGTCAAAGGCCTTACAGAAGTCCAGATAGATGCCATCTGTAGCTCTTCCCTTGTCCACTGATGCAGTCACTCCATTTCTAAATAGTCAAGATGTCTCGTGATTATATTTCCCTATCATTCATACAATACAATTATGAGCTTCATTTGCCGCTTGGAACTAAGTTTCATCTAAAGTTAGAAATTTCAAATCAGACGTGTTTTTGTGCTGACTGAATATAAACTTTAGGCTAATTTTCAGTGTTTATTTTTAATGGATTCTGAATGCTTCCACTAATTCAGGAACTCAACTGATTGTAAGAAAAGGAGGACTTATTTTGCTAAATGTAATTCCTGCTTACAGGATTTACTGAGTACCCCTTATAACTAGAGAAGGCAATGGGATTGTGAGCATTTAACATCTTACAGGGTCAGGCCATTACCACTGTCTAAATTCCACCAGGTTAATGCTCTAAGGGCAGATAACAAAGGCTAGCATACGTCACATCCCTAAATACAGATAGGGCATTATATTTAGTATTTAAATGTGTGAGATTTAGTCTTTATATATGTTAAAGTAGACTGTTATATTTAGATCTTAGACAAGCTTTTATCTTAATACAAGTGTCACATGTGGGTACAACTAGAACCCAGGATATAGTTTCTGTTTTTATAATTGCATTACTCAGACCTTAATAAAAGTGGAGAGGATATGCAAAACTACCTATTCCTGCTGTGAGCTACCAACAGTTTGGCTTTCGGAAATATTTACAGAACACTCTGTATTCATGTTCATGGGCTCATAATATAGCAATACCAACATGGATGGGCAGCAAATACAATTTGTAATATTTTAAACTGGCTTCTAGCCATTTTGATAATTGCTAGTTTTACAGTACAAAAGGTAATAACTGTTCTGGATTTCTCTGAGCAAAAACAGTATTATTTTTCAATAGCTTATTTTACAGCATAAATTCCTAGCAACCTAGATGGGACAAAGCACCTGTATGATTTTTGTTGCGCTTCACTCTTATTTCAATAATTTTATATATTAAAGAAGTAAAAAACTACAGACATTATTACTGCAAGAAGTTTAAGTACAATCTCATCTTTGACTTTACATTAATAGCCAAAACTAGTTTAGAAAACTGGACTATGGAATAATATTTTCTCTTCCAAGTGGTGAGGGACAGCTGTGCTTATTTGTTACCCTTTGTGACACATTCCCTTATTTCTTTCGATTTGTCTTTCACATGGGTATCTTCTTAGCCAGTATGCTGTTATATGGCCTCTAGCCTTGGTTCACAATTCTGAACAACTTTTAAGAAGTTAATATTCCTTTACAGAAGCATTTCCTCACATCTACCCACCCACCAGGACCCCAGGGAGAAAAACATCAAACTCTTAGAAGCTGTTCTGTTCTACTGCAGAGATGACAATCACATTGCAAAAATCTCCTGTTGAGTGCTGAGCCTTGCCATAAAATTCAGAAATTCCTTTACATCCCTCTAGTCCTGCTGTTTTTGTTCCACTCGCTGCTAACATTAGGTAGTTCTTGCAAAATGAACAATTGAGAAAGGAGATATGATTTTCTTTTTTCCTTTGGAATTCATCCATAGAAACAGCAAGACCAACAAAGAAAAAAAGGTATGTCTAATGCAGCAAGCTCTGAAGCAGCATTGTGAGAAATCCCAACAAAACAAAAAGTCCTGTTGACTGAACATATATAAGTTGGTTTTAAATGTCCACATTTCTTTTCACTGAGAGGGACTAACCAATGTGACTGAGAGTTGCATGCAATTTTTATAAACATGCAATGAACATAGATTTTTCAGGAAAAATATAGCACGTATGGACTGGCTGGCTGGTTATGTCTGCAGTACACATCAAATTAACATGCAATAACGGTAAAAGTTTGGATAGGGTCAAGCCTGTCTAGCCATCTTGTTTTTCAGAGACGCATATTCATTAACACTATGAATTCAGGTATACCTCAGCACAAAACACTGAATTTCATAACTTGCATAACCAAATCACAGGCTGGGGCCTGAGGAATAATATAACATTTGCTTTCCGAATAAAAAAATCTTCTTTCTCAAAGAGACTAATGTAGCATAGTTACTCCTGTGTTCAGGTTTTATAAAAAGGAGAGATAGTATTAGAAATGTCAGCACTGTATTCAAGGAATAAGCAATCTCTCAAGGTGCATCTACCTGCTCTGGTGAGCTTCACTGAGACATGAATACAATCAACCCATGACAGCTGTTGTATTAGTTTGTCAAAAAAGATTTGTCACATGATTCATATGTGCTGTAAAGCAAATTTCCATATTTGTTTTAACATCAAAATTATGTCATGGAAATATTTAGAAGATGAATCAGTAAGAGAATCTTTTTATAGATTCCTAAATGTAGGAAGCCTGCTGGTTTTGCAACATGCAAGTATCCTGCTGAGAGAGAACAAAACCACAGAACTAAAGTTGGGACAGAATTTCTTAACCAATATGTCATCCACTGAAAAAAAGAAGAGTCAGCCATTTACCCAATAAATAAGAAATCAGCTTCTTAGTTTGAAAATTCGTTGAGAATTTTGGATCCTCATTTTGAAGTGGCATGCTGTTCAAAACTGACATGCACTTATGACAAAAATAAAGCTAGAAACCCAGGAACATGGATTCACATGAATGTCCAGTCCCTTACAATAGGTCACTGTCCTTTCTGTATGCAGAAATCCATCTTAAAATTATTTTTTCCCCATTTTTTTAGACAGCTTCAAAAACTTTTAATTTCCATCCTGGGTCTACTCACTATCCATCTTTTATTCTGCTAAAGACCACCTTTAAAATTTTATTTCTTTTAAATAAAAGCTTTCATCTCCTCAGTTGGCCCTTTTGTGCATCTTTTAGAGTTAATCACAATGTAGTGACTACTACAGTATTTAGATGAGGATCTAGAAGTGTTTGTACAATAGAAACATTTCCTGTCTTGAACTGAAATACATATGATCAATTCACAGCTGCATAGCATTACTAGTTTGCAGTAGTCCTGTGACTGACTGGTGGTTTTTCTTACAAAAGTAATACACAGTTAGTATTCTTTATTTCTCAGTCTTGTAGGGTAAAATTTAAACTATATTGTCACAGGCAATAAAGAAATAAAAGGTCAGCATTTGACATAAATGCGAACACCAAAAAAACCCCAACCCTTTAGAGAAAATAGCAAAAGCCTCAGCAGGCACACAAGGAGTTATTCCTCTACTTGTGAGAGCACAGGGGCATGAAAGAAAGAAGGGTTTTTTCAACACTCTCAGGATAACACAGTAACATTTGAAACGAGATCATCTTTCGTGTACTAGGAAATAAGAACAAGTTCTCCATCTACCTTAGCCAAACTGTCTTCAATCATTGGCAGTTACTGACCAAAGAAATTTGTTCTGTTAATGAAATGAGACAAAATGTGTGAAAAACTCAAGTGCAGTTGATAGTGCAACGCAGAAAGGAGTGTATGAAAATAGCTCCAAGCTATCTTTTCCACTTCACTGACCAGGAATCAGCCGCTTGAATTTTTTATTGGCTGCTAATGACTCCAAGGGCACTTTTATGTTCAGGTGTGAACAGGAGAGGGGAAAAAAGAAAATCCTAGCCATGCCGTGTACACTCTTAGTTCAGCCTTTATAGATCAGCCACAGCTTGGCAGGGTTTCAAACAAGGCAGCTTGTATGTGGCCCAGGTAACACCCTCCCTTACAGGAAAGCAATGGTATTTTCCGATTCTACCAGGCATCTTACATAATTCTAGGCAATTCTCCCTTACCCTGACCATGCAGTAGCTACACCATGCCAATACCACAGGCTGCCTCACTCCTGG
This sequence comes from Sagittarius serpentarius, assembly GCA_034782735.1. NCBI lineage: Eukaryota > Metazoa > Chordata > Aves > Accipitriformes > Sagittariidae > Sagittarius > Sagittarius serpentarius. The sequence goes on from JAVKLA010000084.1 coordinate 34,053,762, forward strand.
AGATACTCATTCCCTCATGTCTGCCGGATGCTCTCTGGCACTGAGCCCTTGGGAGCAACACACACATTTCTGCTCATAAACATCTCTCCATAGGAAGGAATGATTCGGTCCACTCACTTTACAAATATGCAAGTTTAATTAGTTAATAAACATGTTTCTTAGAGCCTGAGATTTTGGCACTTGCTCTGGTATGTTATCTTACCTCAGTAACTCCCCTGTAGCAAACTTTGGGTTGAAGGGCATGTCACTGGGCCTCTCACTGCTGTCACCATCTGTGACAGCTGCTTTTTTCCTCAATTATGCTCATGCTACCTGGCTGAAAAAAAAAAAAAAATCTTCCAGCCCTTGCCAGTCTAAGCATATGCCTACCTATTTATTCAAGTAAATTTTTATCGATCTGAGTTGACAATGCCATCTTTCACATCATTTCGCTGGGGTTTCATTAACATGAAATGTCTGAAGCTTAATGGAAAATAATCAAGTTTGGATCAAGACTTCCTTATTTACAAGTTTTCAGAGTGAAATGGAGCAGCAGTGTGTTTCAGTGAATACAAAATTCAGAGTGCTTCCTGATAGACCTATATCAGACAGTCAGAGCACTGTCACTAGAAAAGCTAAGGCCACTCTACTATCCTCCTAAACCCATCAGGAGACAATATAGTGAATTACTGCAGGACTATACCAGCAACAAACTAATACTTTTTTTCCCCATGGTGGCTTAGCTGTTCTCCTCAGTGAGTAGAAAGCAAAGTCAAGATACATATAGATACATACATTTGAAATTCCACCGCTTATCCTCTACACCCAGGCCTAACACCTATCTCACCCACGCTGGCGTGCCAGAAATACCCGTACTCCCCTCCACGTGTTTGTCAGCTACATCCCCATCTATTTCTCAGTGCAAATGGCAAACGCAAGCAAGCTGCTACACCCCTTTCCCTCAGATACCAGCTTGTTATTTCTCTGATAATAAGTAAGTTTATTGAGGCTGTCTGCAAGCAATTCAGAAAGTGGTTAACTCATCCCTGCTCTTTCACTTGGTCAAGATTTATTTTGATGTTCAAGAACAGTCCGTGCTAAAAGAATGTGTTCTTGTGGAAGGTGACACAAGCAGTGCATAGCACTCAACTACAAGATTAATACAGGTAATTTTTCTTATAGAACCTCTGAGGAGAAATAATTCTGACAATAGCTGTCATGCTAGTGTCAGGCAACTTCCACAGCATTAGGTTACTATGCCCTGAACTACGGGGAAGATTTAGTTTAGCTTTAACTACATAGGACAGACTGGCCAGCTGAAGAGGCAGAATCCACCAATCAGCGAGACAGTACATCCAAGAGATTTTCTATGTACCAGAAGCCAATTCTGAAATACAAGCACAGTATCATTTACATCCCAAGAAAGTAAGTGCCAAAGAAGCTCCACAGCAAGCATAACTGATGATTTAACAATTCTTTGTATATAAAATCTTAATTAAGATGGTTTGAGAGTCAAGAACCACTCCGTAAGAGGCCTTTACCATTACCAGCTTCTTTTTACTTCCTGGTCAGAGATGTCATGCTGTAGGTACTCAGTTTTTATTAAGCAAATTTACCATCCTCCCAGCCAAACTAAGCAGGTTTAAATAGTTGCTATAACAAGTGTGAACTCACCACCTCTTTAGTTATACTGCAGACTTGCAGACATCCCCAAACTGATAGTTACTAACTGAATTTTGAAATACTGTTGAATTACAGGAAAGTAAATAGAGACCTTACCTCTCTAATGAGGAACCTGGCAACCTAAGCACATGTGGACTGCAAAGCATAGTGTACTTTTTAAACATTATTATTATATAATGTTAAAGCATACATTTTAAAAGCATGTGTAAACTGAGTGAATAAGTACCTCTTTCTTTTCTCTTTAATGGATGCTTGTTACGTTATAAGTATGCAAAAATAAGGAGGTAAAAAATAAATTTATGAGAAATAGTGCTTTTGATTGCATTACAGTAACTTGATACATGAGAGGGTGAAGTCCTGTTTAAACAGAACAATACAGAGCATATCTGGTATCAGGGATGTGCTGGCTATTAGAAATAGAGATGTTGCTTTCAACTCCTTGTAGAACAGGGCAAATGCTAATCACCGTCATTGACGTAAAATGAAATTAAAGCCACTGAAGCCAAAAAGAATACAGAATACTTGAAAATATACACAAAAGGGCATATTTATACAAATGTAACTGATGTGGCCTATTATGCTAAAAATTAACTTAAACAGTAAAGATAAAAGAATGGGCTTTTAACAGTCCAAGACAGCTCAACTTCTGATTAGGTCTAGAAGTAATTATCTACTAGTCTACCTACATTTTTTCATTTTTGTAATTAGAAAATTTTTGCAGTATTAGAATAGAAAAGTCCCTTCTCCACACTAATAGTACACATCAAAGAATTAGGAATATCTTTTAAGAGCACACTCAATAATACCTCAAGAACTTGCTTCCTGAAGGCTTCCAAACCATGTGATAAACGAGGAGCTAAACGAAGGGACAGTAGCATAATCCTCTCTAAATGGGCTTATATGATGCTGTTAATGCTGCTTTTGCAGCATTAACATACTTCAGTACTTCAGATGAGATCATCCCAAAACTGAAACTGTGTGCGGAGGCCATCTCCAGGTCAGGGACATGAAGTTATTTTGCAGTCACACTGTTATTCTACTGCCTCATCTACTATCGCTATTGTTTGGTAAATGACAACCTGCTATTTTTAGGAAATAAAAATAAGGGGGTAAACATATTCCACTATACTGTGTTAAAAAGAGTTTTATTCTAGCAAGTAAGAACACCAAGATTCAGAAACCTTTGTTACCAAGAACACACAGCACAAGAGAGACAGAATGAATTTTGGGTCAAGGATACAGCATAAAGCCCCTTTATTACCAAAGTGCTATAACACTTCTACTTTAGTCTCCAGTCACTGTAGGAAGGACTCAAATCTTAAGGTTGAAACAGAAAAATGACATAATAAACTCAAGGGTATCAAATGTTTATATTGTAGCAGGAATTAAATGTTTGTATTACAGAAAGTGCTAAATCTATCCTAGCAGCATTCAGAATGGTGGCTGAAGAGACCTCCAATAAATCAAGAAAATAAGTCATAAAATTATTTTTCAATCATAAACTATCCTGATCTGTTGTTTTCAAACTTGCCATCTAGTACAAGATGTTTTCATTATTTACTACATACAGGTCTAATCACAGGCCTTATGAGAAAGTAACAACAATCTGCTTCAAAGCAAATCCAGGACATAACTCTCCATCTACCCTTTTGTACCTTTTTTGTTCCATTCATTCTCTGCCTCACCATCTTTCTACCCTTTTACGTATTTGAATCACATATATTATTATGTTGGGATTAGCATTTCATGTTAAGAAAAATTTCCATTCTTTTTGCATAGCATTTGAGCAAGGCATTTAACAAAAGAGCCAAAGAAAAACAAAAATCCTAAACAGAATTAAATCTTTTCCTGTAATTATTATACACAAATCATGAAAGAATCGATATGAAAGAATTAAACCGAAGGCATGGATTTTGGTCACAATGTTTACCCCAGATTTATAGAACTCAAATCCTGAGATTTTCATCCTAATCTTCATTAATACTGATGAGAATGTATTACAAACTGTCTTATATGCCCAAGCTGTCTTCCTTCGTAAACAAAATCAGAACAATCAAAATAACAGTCATTTTAGAATAGAAGTTTAAAATGGTTCTGAAATTAGGCACCTAGCAAGAGACATATACCAATTCATTTATTTGAATACATATCTTATTATTCAAAACAGTATGCAGAATTTTACCTGACTGAAATAAAAGGGCACCTGAATAGTTGCCGTTATTCAACATAATTCCACCTTTCCTAAGTAATACCACCTTTCTTAAGGGCTTTCAAAACAAGAGTAAAACCATCCCTAAAGTGACAATAAGCAACACAGACTCTTTTAATCTGGTAATGTAAAAGCCAGAGGAAACAACAGACAACCACTATGTCCATCCAGCAGTTTGGATAAAAGTTTCCATTATATTCTCTACAAGTGTGCCAGTTCTTTTCTGTGCAGAAAACCACAAGTTTCTGGGACTAAATGATCTTAAGACTCTCATAGAATTGTAACTACAGGATACGATCAGATTAGTATGTATGCAGAAGCTTCTTTTAGCACTACAAGAGGGTTTTTTCCATTTCAATTATGTTTGTTTCTTTGCCTCTTTTTTTCTCGTTCTAAATGTCTGATGAGTCTCTGCCCAATCTAGAGAAAGTATCCACCAACAAGATTGGGCTAATGGGATCTAACTCCTTTTTTGGCTACACAGGCGTACGACTGTGAAGTGAATGGTTTTAAAATGATATCCGGAAGAAGAACAAAGTACTTCAGCTTGCAAACACTGGAAGAAAAAAAAAATACACATTTCTTCCACGTTCCAGGCAGGGAGACCACAGATTACACCCTTTTAACATCAGAACCTCCACCACTTTCTTTTTTAAAAGAACTTGCATCGTATTCCAGGCACAGTTATCCTTCCAGTTGTCTTTTATGCATACTTAAAAGTATTGTCATACAGTTTTGAGAGTCTCATTGGTACCAGGTGAAGAAGTAATAAAAGAGAGAACCAACCCACAGACTGGTCTCTGCCCAGAGATCATCCACTTTTTTTCTCTGCAAAAGCTGGAGTCTGAGACTGAAGGCAGACTGCTACTAGGTACTCGGACATCACCTTTTACGTTAAGGCCAAAATGCTTCTATGTTGCTACATCTAAGTGCATTTTTTTTAATTGAAAAATTTTAGTGATATCAAGATAACAGTTAATGCACAACAGTTTCTGGGAACAGCTGGATTTTTTTTTTTAAATAAATAGGAACATTTTAAGCTATGCCATGACTCACTCCACACTTTGCTCTGGTCAGCACTGCCTTTGCTACATTAATATCAATAAATTAATGTTTTGACTCTCAGGACACCAGACCTGAGAGTACAAGAACCTCTAACAGCAACGTAGTTAAAGGCAAAGATAATGCAAAAGCAGATACAAGCAAACCCTTCAAAATAGAGATTCCCAATATCTATAAACATTTGTGACAAGCATGCAAAAAGTTAAATCCTTGTCTCAAGCTTTGTAGCTCAAGTCATTTCCTGAGGCTAAGTCAGAACAGCTATTAATTTCACTGAGGGTTACCCTACCACTACACCTATAAAACATTTTATATAAGACAGGCTCAGAAACAGGTGTCTTGTAAGGGTCAATTAGCTCAAAATAATGTTCTACATTCTGAATTTCCTACAAAGACTATTCTGTATTCCTGCTCTTTGATAAGCTTCTGATTCAACTACATAAAAAAAACACCTCCCAGTTTATTGTCATTGTTTTTCCTCAACAATTCTTTTTTTAAAAAAGCACAAACTATGTATATATTTTTCCAACTATCCTGTTTACTCAGCTTACCATCAATTCTGTGTTAAGTCCAGCTGTGGCATTGCATCTTGAACAGCATTAGCACTAATACAAAAGTTCTACATGTCCACAGATTTCTTATAATCCAAATTGATTTCAGCTGTATTAAATGGTTTACTCATTATTCCAGATTAACATCCTTGGTGTCTGGGGAGGGCGTAAAAGAACTGAAATATAATTTCAACTTCTACCCTCAAAAATAACAAATGCTAGATTTTTAAAGAGAAAACATTTAATAACTAAATAATCCTTAGATACAGTTTTAAAAAACAGACAGTAAAGATTTTAGCATTTGATTTAAGTCAAAATTCTCAACAATTCTTACTGATGATCAAACATCTAGCCCTCAAATTACTCAGGAAATGAACTAAACTTA
>JAVKLA010000084.1:34059659-34144318 GCA_034782735.1 Sagittarius serpentarius
GCGGGTGTGGGCAAATGACAGGCCAATGCTTCATGTCTACATAAATCTTTAACTAATTCTTAGGGCATATTAAGAGGAGTATGTGGAAGAGGGCATCTATATGCTGATAAAAAAAAATCTTATGGATTTATCAAAAATTCTTCCATTCGGTATTTATGGTCCACTGACTAACCTGTGTCAGCTGAAACATCTGCATTTGTGAACCAGCAGAGGAAAATAAGGAAAATTTGCCAGAGCATGTTCCTATCTCCCATCTGAAGACAAGCAGGTAGAAGATTATTCAAAATTATCTCCTGCCCGATTTCTTATATGCCAGAACATTGCTATTTATTAAACAGAACGTATGTGCACCAAATGTTTTAAGGCACGGATCTCACTGCTTTCTCACTGATGTGAATTTTTGACAAACTACCACAGTTCCAGCACATGCACATGACTCAGGCAGTATTGTTTCTTTATTAGGAAGTGGAATTTAAATTACCATTTGAAACAACAGATAAAATGTAATGCCCAACTGCTCATATAGGTGAACATATGTCATTGGAATTATATTATCTTCACTCCTGTGCCATGAAAGTAAGCTCTACATCACACATATCATGGCAGATCCTGTCTGCCAGACATCTGTTCAAGAGCTCTCTGTGCTCCTAACTTTATTGTTAGTGTCTGCCACCGCCATAGTCCTTCATTCAACATGAACTGCATCCTGGGAAACTCCACGAATGATAACATGCAAAGAAGTACACAAAACTGGAAGTCATATCAGGAGAACTTGTTTCATCAGTAGTATTATGTGTATCCAAGTAGTAAGTCAGACTTACTGTATAGCCTTTAATCTTACTACATTTGCTGCAGACTGTTAGCCTGAGTTCTCTGAATATTTCAGGAAAAAAAAAAAAAGCATTAAAAGTGATGTAGCAGCTTTCAGAGGTGAGGAAGCCCTACCACTTTAAAGAACAATACATTATGTACTGGGAGGAAGTGAGTGATCAAAACCACGTAGTTTACTCATCGTGTGTGCAGTAAACACATTTAAAGAATGAATAGTACATTAGTCACCAATCTGTTTATTTTGAAAGTGATCTGAGCTCCTTGAATTTCTCTTGAACTAGTACTAGAAGAATGCCTTCTTCTAATTCAGTACATGCATTATCATAGGAATAAACTAATTCTGTTAATATGTGTATGTTATGATTGGGGCTTATGATACTGAAGTCAACATAAAATGAACCCCAACTGAGAGAGAGGATACTTTAGTATTAATTCTCTGCTGAAGGCTACCAAACAAATTTCAAATTACCATTTGCTAAATCCAATGACTTCACAATGTTCCTTGACACAGAATAAGCAGAAATGAAAGAAATTCTACATCTATTCCCTGAAATTTTTGAAGTCAAATACCACTGTGCAGTCAAAAGACTTGCCCCTTTGATAAAGCAGTTCCAAATTATCAAGAAGTTAATCAAATAAGCGCTAAAAAAAAAAAAAGAGTTTCTACATATTCACAATGCCCTTATTAAAAGATGACGCTTACATAGAAAGAAAGGACTGCAAAAAGTCTCATCCCAGCCTATCACAAGCAGCTATATTATATAACTCATTCATAAAAGGACCAGAACCTCAAACAACCTTTAAGTAGTTAGTTCTGTCCCAGACCTTGCTCTTCTTACCAACCTTGCTCTGTATTTCAGGCTGGATTTACTATTTACAGTTAGGTCAATGTTATCGTTCCAACATTAGAAAGTGTTAGCTTGCTCAAAAGATACACTCCCTATGTATATTCCAAATAGAACTTTTTGACTAGTTTCACTGCATTTTCCTCCTGTTAGCCTGACAGAATTTATTAATTTCAGTCATATGTGTTCAGATGCATTAAGTACAATAACTTTGCATAAGTTCTTGAGAGCAAAATGAGTCTTGCAGAGCTTTCACCAGAGATTCTCTGGGAGCAGTTCCACTTGGCTTTCAGAATGAATCTATACACATAAGAACGAGGCAACTTCTAAAGGCAGCACAGGTAATGCAATAGTTACTGATGGTCAATCAACAGAAAATCTAACGATGCCATTTCAATGCAAATGCTTCTCAAACTGGAATGAAATTTAACCACAGTACTGACATTTAAATGGGTCTAAGACACAACCCAATGAAGGTAAATGTGAACATTTGTGCTAATTACCTTTTATCAGCTATTATCTCTTTCTTTGCCAATTTTCTTGTACACAGGAAAAGTCTTCCCATATTAATATTGAAATCTGTTATTCCACCAACTTAAGAATAAAAAAAAAGAACAGAATGAAAGATGGGTTGCACACTTTGTACTCAGCCAATATGGATTTAGCTGCTTTACTGTAAATTACTACCTAGGCAAGCCTTCCTGTACCTGATTCTTTCTCTGTAGCCAACACTGTATTTCATCATAATCTCATACAAATGAACTGCTAAAGGTCATGAGTCAAGAGAGGTTGGACCATCACTAACAGAAAGCTTGATAAGAGCTTCTAAAGGATGCAAATACATTATGGAAATACTAGCTCAAGTCCTGAAAGCTGGTCTACCTTGACAATACCGCTTCCAGTTCAGGACATATAGCTTGTCTCCACACCACAGTCAACTGAGCACTGCCTAAAGGAATTAGGTTCCCATTTACCTTAGATATGTACCTCACTTTGTTAAGCTCATAATAAAAAACAGCCAAGAGCTTTCATGAAACAGAATTTTCTATTTAAATATCCATTGTGTATTGGTTCGTAAAACTGCCTTACTATATGGTTTCTCATTCTTTTTAATGGTACATAAGATGCAAGATATAACACCACTAGAAAACAGTAGAAAAGCATAGATGATGAAAAGACAGACGCATGGAGAAAACATGAACAGAAAAGCCCGAGAAGAGAAAAATACAAAGCAATAAACACAGATCCTATGTGAAATCAAGAACTCACAGTCATATTGTGAACATTAGAACTCCCATGGTACCACTGCATAGCTGTGTGTGCTCATTTTGAGAGGCAAAAATGTTAGCACTGCATAATTTTAAACAGCAAAGCCAAATTTTTCGCTTCATTTTTATTTTTAAATTGCACAAACCACAAAGATTTGTAGTGCATAAAGCCATTTTGAATAGGCTGCTTAATTGGTACTGTAAGTCTAATATATCAGCTGCCTGGGGATCTGGACAGCAGCCAAGCATTCCAGGTTCAACACGTACAGTAGCTCTATATGTTCTTTCTCCTGACATAGAAGGACTACAGCTACTGTAACTTAAAGTTCCCACTAATGCATCTTCCATAAAGTTTGCTTTATAAAACCCCCTCCCCCAACCTATTAAAGCTATTAGAAGAGCAGACCAATACTTCAAGATATTCTGGACTGAAAAGTAGTTGGTGGGGTTTTTTTGTTGTTTTGTTTTTAAATGCACTTCAATTCAATAGCCCAATGTGAAAAGTTCAGGATAGCTGGTCACTTTTTTGGCATTATATTCATAAATACAGCAAGTTGTTATTCCGTTTCTCCTCAGCTAGAGAGATGCCACATGAAATCAGTAATCATATCATACAAGTACTGGCACTGTCTGCATATCACTTCTTTTTATCAAATTTCTTTACAAGGGGAGCTGTGTTAAAAGTTCAAATGTACAATAGCTTAAATTTAAACATGCCCATGTTGAGATGACTTCCAATAGCTCAGTGAATAGCAATGCATTGTAGTATGGCAAGTAAAGCTGAAAAAGCTTGGTAGGATCTTTGGAAAATAAATGGAAAAGCACAGGTTTATATAAAGGCAGAACATCTTTCTCCATGTATACATATTTAAAACAAACAAACAAAAAAAAGCATCCAATCACTCAATTTCTCTCTGTTCACTTTCTCACAAGAGTAAGTGGCATAAACATTCCTGAAAGGTGAATTTGGGACTCAAGTACCTTAAATAATTAGAAGCTTGCTTTTTACAAATCTGTTATGGATTTTGATAAAATCCTTTTATTGCACAGAAGATGATAATTTCTGAAATGAATCATTATAGTTGAAATACTGTTGTCAAAATGTTAAATATTTACAAGGCACTGGCCATTGGCTTTTCATATACAAGAACATATTTGCGAACAACTGTAAAGAAGAAAAGAATTACAGAATTATATACTATTTCACCAAACAGTAATGTTTCAAGTATGACCACGTATTCATTCTAACTGATCTGCCTATCATGACTTGAAGGTGATCTATTGGTCCCACGTATTTAAAGAAGAAAAGCTTTATAATACATAAGCACAGTTACAAAGCTATGTGCATTACTGATTTAGAAAAAAAAAAAAACAACAAAACCAAACCTGTGTGCTGTCCTAGAAATTTATATTAATATGCTCTTACAGTAGCTTACTACTAAGTACCAGATCTAAATACTGTGACTTGTACAAAATTTAATTTGGAACTATTCAGAAACACCAGCTGCAAAAAAATATTTTCTTACAAAATCCTGCCAAATCAGCATACTTCTTTGGAAATGTCTATTACTACCCCTTATCTGATCCCAAAGGATAAAACTAGAGAAACTGTTACTAAGTTTTGAGCCCAATTCTATTATCGATATCTCGCATCATGGGAATACTCTGAACTCTACTCCTTATTTTGCTCTGGAGACGTCACCTACAGGAACCATTCCATTTTAAGTGTATCATATAACAAAATATTGGCATGTTTCTCTGTTTTTCTTTAGTATGTTCCATTAAAACAAATAATATATTTTTCCTTCATCTATTCATGTTTGTCTTGATTTGTGCATAGGTTGTCATGCTCTGCATCACAATTGCTTCCATCTATATATTGCAGACAGGGAATGATGATATGTACTTACTAAATTATTAAACTTGTTTACATGAGAAAACAACTTAGCTTGCAAATCTGCACGATCAACAAGCCATTCATTTTAAAGACCTGGCAAATGTAAAATTAGCTGTTACAGAATTACAGGGTTTGGGCAATAAGCTACTGTAACAGATAAATACATACAGCAAGCCAAAACACTAAGAAACAACACTTAATATTGAAGAAGACCAAGTAATTTTTTTTTTTTTTTTAAGAACAATCCTTCAATAGTTATTGTAATAAACGTGCTAGAGATTATCATTTCAGCTGCAGTTCACAACAGTAACAAGGTTGTCCTGGTCGCAGAAAAACTGTTTTTATTCCTCTGCAATTCTTCTGCCTAATCACTTCATAGGCAAGGACTGAATATATAGCATTCACTACAATGAATACAGAGACCAAAATTTTCAAGCTTACATACCTTACATTGGACAACAAAATCCATTTCTAGTCACCAGAATAAAACACTGGATTTTCCAATGAATTAGTCACCTGTGTCTCTCTCCACCAGAATCTGAGAATTTAAGCTATATCACTGCAGTGCCTTTCTCTGTGGTATCCAGGAAATTGCCTACAAACTTCTAGTTTCAGAATAATGTTTTTCATACCATAGGCTGAGTAGCCAGAAATAAATCAACCTGACTTACATGTAGTCTTTTAGGAGAGCTAAAATACAGACCTAAAGTAGTATCAAACCACTTGCTTTGACTAGCAAATATATGGTCTGCTCATAAAAAAAATAGCACTTATTCATCAGGTTACTATTCTACATCATACTATAGCCACTTAAAGCTGATGAGACAGATTTTATATATGGATCAACCACTCCCAGGGTTTTGCAGAGTTATGTTTATGAAAGGTTAACAGCAGGCACTAATACGAGTATCATGACTCTTTTCAGGCAGTAGGTGAAACCTTGAAGAAAAAGTGGCTCTGTCTTCAAAAAAGTGACCTGACCTTTGCTTTGGTGGGTTTTTACTCTGCAAGAAATAAAAAGCACTGCATGCTTTCCAATGCATCCTTTCTAGCTGATAAACTATTTTGTTCCAGCACTCAGCACAAAAGGACTACATTTTATAAAGATCAAATAGCATGTTACTGGTGCTAGCTAATGATAGCTCCATGCGTCATACTAGAAACAAGCTTCATAGACCTGGAACATGTCACGTGAATCATGAACAGAGTAAATACATAACTGGCCGAGAACCTTTGATATGCTTACCAATTAGAAGTAATTCTCATTGAATTAAATATACCTAATTTTACAATGACTTTGCAGTTCTTTGGATATCAAAGGCATCACAAATCCAGCATGCTTATCATTTATGACACTTGTGCTCTGAGAATTTCTTGCAGCATGCAAAGAACTGTCTGTAGGGTAACTGATGTGTTGCACAAGGAAGCTAACCTAAGATTGAAGTGATGATTAATGAAATCTGTTAAAAAAACACACCAGTATGTAATGTTTTTACCTGCAATTGATGAAATGTTTCTGAAACAACCTGTTGTTCAGTATAAGCAATAGTGATTTTTTATTGGACACGGAATATAGTGCTAGTTAAAGTAATTCTAGTATACGATGTGGTAGTAAAGAACTCCTTCTATTAGTAGACTTTTAAGTATTTAAATGTATTTGAGTCTAGTGTAAAATACTGCTTTTATGGAGCCAGATCCTGCAGTCTTTGCACAGCTAAAATTTCCATGGAAATCAATGGGAGCTTTTAAAGTATAATAGTAAGGACATGCCCAGGGTCACTAGCATAATACAGTTCTGCTGTATGCTTTACGTGTGCACTCAGATTTCTCTGTCACTTGCAAGAGTATGAGATCAAAATACAGAAAACCATGTGAATTCAAGAAAATAAATACCCTTTTTAAATAAAGAGCCTGGCTTCACAGAGAATATGTTATGCACATAATGTTAGTGCATTTTTTGTTTGGCTAAAATATTAAATAATGTTTTAACTTTGTCTTGAATATTTACAACATATTAAGTGAACTTTAAGAAAAGTGAAGTTTTAAAAAAATCCTTACAGTAAGTTCAACAACAGTGGCCATTTTTGGGAGAACTGTAGCAATGCTTATGATGGCAGAATTTGGCTCCATATGTTCTGTTAGCAAAAAAACAGACTGTTTATATAATGTAAATTGCTTTTTAAAATGTTACTAGAGCTATAAACACTGCGGGCCCAGCACTACAGGTTATATATTCAAATTTCAGGAAGAGTTTGCCTCAGTGAACTACAAGGAACTGTACTTTACTTGCAAGATCAGCTTGATGCTATTTTTAAGCAAAACCCAGGTATTTCAGATATAAACTTTTGCATAACTAAAATTAAATCAAGAGGCTGATCCTCCAGACCTTACTGCTATGGAGATACTACCTTGCAGAAGGTCCAAATCCTTCCATTTGCACTGAAGTATTTCCAGCCCGCCTTTCCCCAGCAAGGCAGTGCTGTATTCCCATTGACTTCATTGGGGCAACTCTAACGAGTCAAAAAAACATGGCTAGACCCCAACCACGCTGTTAACTAACAAGTTTGCGGACAGCTTATTATCATTTTTAAACCGTGTTTGTGTATTCTATTTTCAACCAAGCTTTGCTTCCAGCCGTAAGCGCCGTCAGTTGAATGACTGGATGGTTCTGGGGTGTGGTTTTGGGAAGCGGTTGTTGCCAGGCCCACTGCTGACTCCCGCCATTGTTGATTTCACTGTTGTAGGGGAAAGGCTCTAGGGCGGCAGATAAGGCTGTTGCCATGGTGATGAAGGAGATTCCGAGGGAGGAGTCTGCAGAAGAAAAGCCCCTCCTTACTATGACATCACAGGTGGGCGGAGCGCGGGGCTCTGAGGAGGCCACGGACACAGCGCGAGTCGGGCCCACGGGAGCCGCAGCACAGGCGGCCTGCAGGGAGCCTCCCCCGCTCCATAGCATCCCCCTCCTGCCCCTTCAGCTGCAGTGGTGCTGGCCGAGCCCGCCTGCTAGGGCATCTCGCACCAATGTCACTGCGTGTCCTCGCTGGCAGGGGAAAAAGTAGCATGGGGTAAATAACGTCATCGCTGGGGGTTTAGATGTTTTGACATGAAAATTTGAACAAAAATGCATTTTCCCCCAAATAAAGGGATCTGTGCAAAGTACACTACATGTCAGTTACTAGAAAGTTACTTAAAACCAACTTAAAATTTCAGTTATAATCCATACCATCAATATTCACGCCACAAATATTCATTTGCAATGCATATATAAAATACGTTCAATGGATATATAAATAAGAAACCACCACTGCACAGTAGTATCTATCATTTTCAGTTATCTCAAATCCCATCCCTAAGCTCTCACTGGGATTCTACTCCTGGTCCAGGTCAGAATATGTTATTTGGCACACCTCATTGCTTTCATTTCTACAACTTCTGTCAAAGGAAGGACGTAATGTTGTTACCCTAAACCATACACCTTGGAGTAGCCATAGAACCTTAGGTGGTTTTGTTAGTTTTTTTGAAGACAGTCAGTGAACACTACCATAAAACACAGCACTTCCATCCCACAAGAGTGGATTTTATTCCCTTCTGTCACTCACATAGATGAATTTGTTCCCCAAGCAAGTGCATTTAGTTTACTGTTAATATTTAGTGCACACAAGCTACTCCTACTCAGTAGGAGGCTTAACGGAAGTAATCTTACCACATAGGTGTTCTTTTGCGAGAGCCTTCAACAAAATCCACGATCCTGTTTTATGATAACAGCTACTTTTGAAAGCATTTAAGATGCACACAAGGCCAGCACACACTTCTCTTGCAGAGCATCACAGATGCACTGCACTAATACACATTACAGAAATACCTACTTCCATCTACTCTGGAAACCAAGACTGGCAAATTCCTCCTCCGCCCCTGTCAAACACTGTTTTGCTTGTGGTGAACTCTAATGTCTATGAAGTAATTGCATAAAAGAAAAGGATGCTCCCTTTAAGGCATCATTCCTAATTTTCTACTAAGTGATTAACAAACAATTAGAAACCAATATAAAATGCTGCCCCCTCTACCCACCCCCCAAAAAAAAAGCAGCACAAAACTTCCATTGGCTTCAACAGGGGCAGGAGTTCAGCCTGGGTTCATTAAATGTTTAATGCACCATTTGTAGAGGTTGTCTGTCAGTCTACTCGGCAATAGTCTATGATAAATTTATGAGTAAAATGCTTATGTCTATTAGTCAGCGTAATTTCTTCCACTAAACACAAATACCTACTTCCCTGCTATGCACCAAAGGGGTGCAGAAGCCAAAAGGAAGCAGAATCAAGTGAAAAAGTGAGTATTTTCCATAGCCGTCTCTGCATCATGTATGTGTGATGTGCAGTTGTTCAACCATATTGCATACATCATTTGTATGTTAACTGTTTGGCTGTAATGTTGTTTTGAGATGCTGCCTCTTTAGTGTGTCCGTGTAGACCTCTTGTTCAGACCATTCATCCAGAATAATGCACTGCTGTATTGCAATATACATTTAGCCATCACCATCAAAGTGTTCGTCTCTGCTCTTTACATGATGAAACAGATGGATGTGGTTGCTGCTCACAGGGTGAAACACACAAGTTCCAAATTAGCTTCAGACTTCCCAAGCCAGATTAAACTGGGTCATGAGAATAAGGCCTGGTCTTTCCAAAGTTACCACCACCACCGAACCCAATATGGGCTCATGTATTTCTTAGGAAGTAATTACTTACATTAGGTATCTACGTTCCTCTGTCCCTACAACTAACTAAGCAAGAAACCTGCAAGTAAAATGCAAGGATCAAGCCCAGATAGAGGAGTACTGGCTTTTCTAAAAGTAAAAGAGAAAAGCTGAAATTTCCCATTTCCACAAATCTTTGGTGAATGGAGGATTAATCATGTCTGCTTGCAGAAGCAGACCCCACAGGAAGCATAAGTGGAATCTGATACACAAAGAGACTAAATCCTCATTTGGGGAGAAATAGTTAGTGATAACGTATGGAGCCCCCTGAATTTATATTTTAAGGTAAGCCTTTTTGCTCTTTTCCTCTGGAAGATGTTCAAAACCTATGCAACAACAGAGCAAGGGAGTTAAATATTCACATTTTATTGTTATGCTCCTAGCAAAGCCCTGCTTTTAAAATATGACAATTATTTGTTGACATAAATACTGTGAATTAAATTTTAAGGAAGTTTCCAATTCACAGATTATTTTATATCATCAGATCTAGAGGCAAATCTTCAAACAACACAGACCAAAAAAGCACTGCAGACCCCAGTGGGTCTATGCCAATATATAGCAACTGGGAATCTTGACCATCAGTCCAGCAGTAATGAGTATACCGCAATAAGTAGAGGGGTATTCTTGGTAATTGAATAGGCCTTTCAGTATCTATTTTTTGTGATTCTGTCTCAATTACTTTCAGTGAAAGTCACTTTACTGGCGTGAGAAAGCATTCTGTAAGTTGCCAAATGTAATACTTCAAGCATCAACAGAGTGAGCTTTCAGTACTAATGAGGTTTTGTAGAACATAACTCTGTACCATGTTGCTATCTCCCTTTATCTTTTTAAAGGTAATTCAGAAGAGACTGGAACAAATGAAATAAGGGATTTTTTTTATATGAATAGAACCTAGAAGAAGTGAAAGAAAGTTTGCTGAGGGTTCAAAGATTAACTGGAAGTTAAGCTACGAACTAATATACTTCTAACTGAACCAGAGAAATAAATGAGAAAAATCATGCGTACAAGTTTGATTTGAATTCCAGAATAACATTTTTTGTTTAACCTCTTCACAGCATCTTTGCATTTGTCAGGAGATAAAAGCTCCCTTCAGAATTACTTTCTAATGAGAAATTTAAACCTAAATATCCCCTGGAGTCAAAGTTTAATTGTACA
This sequence comes from Sagittarius serpentarius, assembly GCA_034782735.1. NCBI lineage: Eukaryota > Metazoa > Chordata > Aves > Accipitriformes > Sagittariidae > Sagittarius > Sagittarius serpentarius. The sequence continues at coordinate 34,070,406 of JAVKLA010000084.1, forward strand.
GTCAGCTATGAAATTCCCAATTTACTACAGGTCAGTGAACTTCAAAGGATCTGATGCAATAAGGTACTTCGATCCATACTTATACTTTAAAATATGATTAACTGCTTTATTGAGCAGTAAAAATGTGCATGCTTAAATGCCTTGTCAGCCTGATTTTAAACAAACAAGTGTCACAAGAGTTATTTGTCCCAGATTCATCACACCTAATTTAGATTCTTCATTAGAGTACATAAATTGAAAAGCTAGTGATGGTAGGATCCCTATAAAGATAACAGAAAGAAGACCTGGAAAAGGCAATTCACATCCAAGATGATCCTGTGGCAAATATACTCTGATATTACAAGGAACAGAAATGGGAGTCCATGAAAAATTCACCAATAGGAAAAAGAAATGCAAAGTATATATTGAAAGCTATCCCCACTTCCGTTTGTAACTGAAAAATATGGAAGCTTCCCACTTAGAATTTACAGGAACTACACAGACATTGCTCAGAGTACAATTTTGATACTGACTGCTTATAATTTAAAAAGTTAACCTACAGAACACTTAGTTTTAGAAATTGAACTAGAAAGAAGAAATTTTAAAAGTTGAAATTATTTTATAAGAAACATGCTGAAATTCATGCTTTCCCAGGAAAAATGCAGGCTACAGCACACAAGTTGTCAAAAAAAAAAAAAAGATACCTTTCATGACTATACCCCAATTAACTAATTAACTCCACCAGATGCTTAAGATTTTTTTTTTATCTCTCTGCAAGGTATTAAGTTTTTTGCATGCCATTAGTTGATCCAAGCACATTTATATTTGTTCAAGGGCTTATAAGCAAAATACTCAGACATTTCAACTGCCTAAATCCCACTGGTTTGGTGTTTGGTTTTTTGTTGTTGAAAACATGCATTTCATGCATTTGAAACATTGTTTCAGGTTTTTTTGCTTGGTCAGTTGGGCTTTTTGCTTTGTTCTGGGTTTTGGGGGATGGGGGAGTTGGTTTGTTTGGGTTTTTTTTAAGATCTTTCAAATGCTTCCATTCAATTTTATAAAGGAAACAGAGTAAAGGTAGCACTGTTTCCAGTGTTGTTAGTAGATCTGATGTGTCTGTCAAGGACTCATTACATAAATTTGATTGCATAATCACAGTTTTCCATATAAAGGTTAACAGTCCCATTTGCCTCAATCATGTTCATTCTAAGCTTCTTAGCATTAAACTTGCACCGACTTACAGCCCTCTCCATAAGCGTTTACTAAGTGACATTACAACAGAATGGTAGAAAGTTAGTGAATGTAGTTTGCTTCTGTTCTCTTTTATACCAGTCTAAACCAGAATTAACTCAATTTTAACTAATTGATATACATTAGTGTCAAAAAAGGCAAAAATCATGCCAGTTTTAGATAATGACAATAATTAAGTTTGGACTACAATAACTCACTGTACATTCCATCTGGCCTCTGAGAACAGTGGCCATTTCCTCACTGATCTTAGAAGGACTAGACCTGAGATCATATTTTTATCTTACTTTTAAAGGATTCATGATATATTCATTAACATTATTTTCCATACATCTCAGATCTGTCTCATTTGATTTATTATAAAAGTTTTGAGTAGTTTAGCAGCAGACACTTCTTAAGTCCTACTGGTAACTCTTTAATCTATTATTAAAACAGGGTAAATACAAGAAGAGTAAAAAAGAAAATACAAAATGCATAAATGCATGCTTAGCAGTACAAATATTAATTGGTTCTTTACCTCTAAGTTAAATATTGCTTAACACTGTTATTGCTTTTAGGGCAGTATGCATAATTTCAGCAGAAATACTCATGAGTGTAATAAAGTTGCCTTGACAATATGCTTAAAAGTCATAAATTGGCTGCTTGCCTAAAGCTATACAGATTTCTCTGTCACATAAATTAAATACATTTTTCCATGAAATAACAGTTTTAATTTGAAATTACCATGGGAATTGATGGTGTAATTTTTTTAATAAAATAAAAAATTAACTATGCTGTTTCATACATTTTACCATTGCCTTACCATTCCATAAGCACAAAGATTTGGACAAACTTTTTTGTAAATAATATATCATGTCAGTTTAAGCCTTTTTTTTAATATTAATTATTTATGAACAGGAATTAATTTTCCTAAGATTGTTGGTTCTTCATTCATGAATACTCTAAAAATATACTATCCCATTAAAGAGTTGCAAGCCCTATACTACAGTTGTTCTATATTCAGCTGCTGTTTGTACAGTGAAATTGTTCTACTGAATTGCAAGTCCTGAAAAATTCACAAATAGCTTTCAATTTTCAAGCTTTTCAATCTGCAAATACATTTCAAATCAAACACACATGCCAAGACAGATCCCTACGGAGAAAGACTGTATAACTTCACAAGAAATTATGATTTGGTTACTATGACTGCCCACAGTAACGCATCCAAAACTACAGCCTTATTCAAGGTATGCTATAGAACTCTGTTTTAAAAGAAAAATCCACAGAAAGGATAAGAAAAATCTGTGTGATTTCAAAGCAATTACTTCCTATATGCAAAGATACAGCAAGAGTACAGTGAAAGATGAATTTTGTTGCATGAGAAATGAACAAAGGGCATTTTCAACATAGTTGAAGATCATCAGGAATGACAAACTTTACAAAAATTAAATTCTGTAATAAGCCACGATATATTTGATATTGTTAATTCTCTCATCTTCATCTTCAGTTTTCATGCTGCAACAAGCACGAAGATTTGGTCTTAAAAAAGCAGCAGTTGTGCATCTTTCATCTAAATTGGCATTCGATTATGTACACCATACTCAGAGTAGTGCATAAAGCTGTATACAATCCACTACTGCTGAAACTCTTGAACTTACGTACGGATCACTGGTGGCTCACAACACATTTGTATATGTAACTCAGTTCCCTGTGCTGGCAGTCATCTTTACTTTCAGCTAATAAAAACATTACATAATTTTCTAATACTTTGTAAGCAATCATCATAGTTGCCCCCAGAGATGGTGCAAGAGTACAAATGTAATCCTTGCAAACTGAGTGAAAAAGGACTCCTCTAGTTTCTGTCCTCTGCACCTTATTTAAAAGCATTTAAGAACTGTGGTTCTCAAATTCAGATTTCCTCTTCAGCTGGAGTTGCCACACAAACCACTGAATGACACAGAAACCAGAATCTGGCACCGTGAGTTACCATTTGCTCCCTGTAGATGCTGTCACGACACTTGTGCCTCCTCTCACAGTACAGGTTTCTTCAGGGCTTTCTCAACAGGTAACTGGATTCTGTAGCCTTCCTGTTCTACAAGACCTTCCCAAACTACATTTACTCAGCTTACATGTCAAATTTGTTAATCCCTTAATTAACTAGCAGGACATTTTAGGAGCATAAACTAGGTACTTGCAGAACTAGCGTTCTGTACTAACGTTACAGAAATCACTTCTTTAAAGGAACATTTTGTAATTTTTTAGTGACATATTACTTCAAGGATCTCTAAGCATCTATGAGGAGTTAATTTTGTCTTTGATCACTGTTGTAGAGTAGTTCTCCAGTTCAGATAGTGATACGGGGAAGGGGAGAGGCTAGAAGACAAATTGCAGGGTAACACCACAAAGACAAGCATAGTCAAGCGAGGGAAAATAAATAAATAAATAAATAAAATCTAATGCCCAGGAAAATGAGGCACTCCATTTTAGTAAATTGTTTCCTTTACTTAAAAAGTGCATAGAGCATGCAGATATTTACTGCAACAGACAGATTTACAGTAAATCACATTTTTATATGAGTAGTAAAGGCCAAATTGTCAGTCACAATCCAAATATAATAAGGGCAACTTTCCTCCCTTTCCCCCACAGCTCTGATCCAGCAAGACTGTTAAGCACATCCTTAACCTTGAGTTTTGCAGGACACACTTAAGTGCTTTGCTGGAGCAAGGCCAAAATGCAGGAGCCAGATACAACTACAATTCCCATGTTTGGTTTCCTTTAGCTAGACCAAGAAGAACAGAGAGAAGGAGATGGCGAACTGTGAGATATTTAGTTCTACCTTGCAACAATACACCATAACTTGCATAGGTCAGCCCTTACAAACACGGATAGGATACTGTGACACAGCGATCACAGCAAGAGTTATCACCAAGCAACGTAACTGCTATTTACAAAGACACAACATAAGTATGTTACCATTTACTGATTTAGACATCAAGCATAGGTTTTAAACAACACAGCTGGCATGTGAATTTAAATATCCAATATGGCATCTATAGTAATCCTCCCACAGCTTCTCTGACTTCACACAAGCCCTGTCAGTTGTTTGCATTAAGCCCCAAGGGGTCACTTGGCTTCTGTGATTTCAGGTAAGATATCATCACCTCTAATTCACAAGCCACTCCACACACTTCCTACTACTTAGCAACAGAGTACCAGTTATCACCTGCTGAGCAAGACTAGTCTTCAGAGAGGCAGCAACACCAGAGTGCTCTTTGCAGGAGGGTGGAAAGAGTTTCTCTCAGTTTTAGAGCTTCTCGCAATTCACATTAGGTGGAAGTCAGTTATACTGTGTGCCCTGTGAATTGATTCTCTGTTCTTGTGAGAACCAAATATTTGTCTGGCATGTCAGTTTTGTCAGGACAAACTCACACGAGAGTGACAGAAAAAAAATTAGTACCACCCTGGAACATGCATGATACAAAAAGTCAAGTAGTGATCACACTTACTTTACTATAGTGAATAAAGTGTGTGAGATGGTAAATTTGATTGTGAAATATTTATCAACGTGCTAGAAAAGTGGATGAAGAAAAACATAACTCAGGCAATTTGAACTTTTAGCATGAGACTAGTGATTTTGTCAGGAGTTCCCTTTCCAAACCTCCCTGAGCAAGCAGAAAAGGAGGTCTTCCACTCCCTACCCTGCCAAGATAATGATCTGCAGACACAACTGTCAGGCCAGTACTTGCAGTTATGCTGTAGAGAACAATAACCTAAATTTCTAGTTGTGGTTCCCATTTATCAGTTTTTAGAAACAGCTGGTTAGTGGAAATTAATTCACTTGTTTCCTCTTATCCTAGTGAGTGCCACCAAAGATCACAATGTGCCAGATGTGTCCAGAGAACCTATCTATCAAGAAAGCATTGCTATGGATCATACAAATAATTAGTGACTGAAGTTAGTTGATGCCTTAGTAGATGCCTCTGGTTAGCTTACAAGAACAGTATAACACTTACAAACTACTCAAATTAATCCAACTTTTTCACCTATTTGTCCAGTCTCACCCAAGCAGCAGACAAGTTTCTCAGAGTAAAGTTCAAAAATACAAATTTACCCAACAGAAAATCTGAGTTAAAAAGTTCCTGCTTTCTCCCATGCTCATTACTGTCTGCTCATTACTACACCGTGAGCTTTCTAGGTCAGATCATTTCACTGATGCAGTGAGCAGCCCAACCTCACCAGGCCACTGAGCGGGCAGTACAGCAAAAGGTGTAAGCGCCCAGGAGCAGCTTTGCTGCTGAACTGCACAGGGGATTACCCATTCATAGTTTGGTGCTTTCTTAATTAGTGCCTTGAGTAATTCAATCAGCCTCAGGCGACAGAATGGGTATAATCCAATCCAACTAACTTGGGTAGCTAATTACATCTAAATTTTAGGTGCCTTTTGTACCAGCCCTTCTAAAATAAGTTCCATATATAGCCAGTGGGAAAGCTAGGTGCCTTTGAGGACCTCCCGAGGGACAGCCTAAATTAGGCAGGCAGGATCTCCTTCTGGAGTTGCTTTTCTAGGCATTTATCTCTCCCAATTGAACGTGGAGGGAATTTAGGCACTTAATTTAAGAGAACTAGTTCATTATGTGCTCAAAACATAGGTGCTAATTAGCTGCCTATGCCTGACTGGAACCCCCCAATATAAATTCCAAATAATTTATCTTAAAGACTAGCATTATGTTATGCCCTGCTAACATTAAAAAAAGAAACAAAACAGCATGGATTGCCCACTGCAAACAGATCAAGATCAGGAACGCAGTAAGAGAGTGTATGAAGTGAGATGGCGGGACCATACCTTACTGACAGCCTCAGTGTGCTCCAGCACTCCCACAGCATAAGCCCAGCACTCTAGGAAGAGAAAGCAGACAAAGCACTTGTAGCCATGAGTAGGGAAGGTTGTGCAGGTGAACATAATCAACCATAAATGTGACACTAGGTGAGAAGCTGGTCCTCTCAGCTGTTCCTCTGAGCACCAGATGTGCTCCAGCTCCCTCTGCCTTAAGGCCAAACTAAGCTGCTCTGTCAAAACTTCACAACAGAGCCCTGTCAGGTGCTCCCCCCGCCTTTCCCACCCCCTTTTAAATCAGGATACTCCCTAGATACTTCATAACTTTCTTACTACAACTTAAGATGTAGACTAAGAGCAAAGCAAAACTAAAGCCATAGCAGTTGCTATATACATACGTAATCTCACACTGTCTCTAGCATAGTAAAACACACCATCCCAACACCAGCTCCCAAGAGGCACCTGCATTAAAATTGTAAAATTGTAAGCCAAAGGCCCTGAAGATAAGCAGAAAACAAGTTTTTACAGGACAGCAGAGCTGCCACCATGGTAGCAGCTGGGCACTCGTGCCCCATGCAGGCTCCCTAGGGCAGTGCCAGACCTGAGGAGAAGCCCTGGGGCTGACGCTCCAGGAAGGTGTTTTATCAGCCTGGGAGCTTCTGTGGGGGCAAGGGAAGGAAATAAGGCCTGGGAGGATTTAGGGGTGACTACAGGGCAGAGGAAGAGGAACTGGCTGGGTGACTGAGGGAAGCCAAGACCAGGCCAGAGAGTGGCTAGAAGGAAGAAATCCCTCTCATTGCCACTGCTCCCTATCAGGGGGCCAGCATTGCACCTCTCCCACAGCAATGTCTCCTCTCCTGCCCCACCACACCCACACCTGGGCCCACCTAGGATTTGATATTTTTGCCTCCAAACCAGCACCATTCATTGGGCTCCCACCTACCCTTCAGGCCTGAGGATCATCCAGAAAGGGAACCACCACGAGCTGCCACTGCTGCCTCCTCCTCTCACAGCAACTCTGGGGGCAGCACAGACACCACTAGTCACCAGAGCACCGGAAAAAGGGAATCTCAGCAGCAAAGGCAGCTGCAGGTAATAAACTAAATCAACTGAATAAATGCAGACAGCTGGGGATGGGGCAGGTGAGAGAGCACAGAAAATGGAGACCAGGTGATTCCCCCCAGTGCCCTGGGCTGCAGGACTGCCTAGCCTGTGCTGAGGGGAAATATGGCAGACATGGCCTCCAGCACAGCAACTGCCACCGCCTGACCCGGCCTTTGTACTTTGTCTCAGATCTCTGCTAAATAATCCTTGCTTGAGTATATTCAAGCAGTGGGGCTGACATCAGCCATCAGGTGACACTTTTGACTCTCCCAGTATCTCTCCCAAAGCACCAAAAACCCCTACATATATGCTTTTTGGAACAAAAAATTCCGGTAGCAGTACTGGGGTGAGAAAAAGCACCTTTTTCTGTTGTGCTGTCCAACAGCAGAAGTCAGTCACAGAAAATTCATTTGAATTTAGAAAGAGTCTATTATGTTATGGATGAGTCTCTTCAGATGTATTGGTAGTAGGGAATATCACCCTCCACAGACTTTAAATATCCTTCAGCTAAAGAAGTGTGTGGGCTTTTTCTCTAATTAAAATGAATTTTATAAAGAAAAATCAAGTTCTTAGAGATACTATGAGAATTTATGGCACTCACTGGCTAAATTAGTCCTCAGAAATCAACGGTTTCACAGGCTGAGTCTATACCACTTGGCGTGTGTGCAAATATTGCATGCATAAATACTGTGCGGCAATGCAGCGCCAGCCGCCTGGCTCCTGCTCCCAGCGCCGCTTCCTCCAGCACCGGGTGATGTTGGGTGGCTTGCTTAATTTCACTTTGCTTCTCTCATCTGCAACATAGAGATAATAATTCTCAGCTCTGCAGTGGTGCCAGGCTTGATTCATGAATGTTTTAAAGCATTCTGTGATATTCAGCCCGAAAGGTGCTTGAGAACCATAAATTATGACTTTAATATAGATAATAGTTTTCATCTCATGAATGTTTTATAGCACTGCTCCAAATTCATGCCTGATAGAATTCTGATAACTTGAGCAGAGTTAAACTAGGGATAAATTTGGTACAGTATATAAGGCAGCAAAATGAAATTCGAAGTGTGAGACCGAGGGCTCACCAAGTGGCATTGCATATACAGTATGTCAAAAACCTACCCTACTGCCCACTTACCTACAGCAAAAATATCAACTCATGGCACTCTTTAACCTGTTAAGGTTTGAGTCATCATTAAATGCCTGCTTCATGTCAAAATCATATTTTTCTAATATGTTCTATTGCTATATCTAAGTAGTTTGTATTTACTGAGAATTAGTAGACTTGATCATGTATTTGCTGTCTGTTTTGACCCAGATATTTCAGTTGAAAGCAGATTATTTTTCACAGGAACAATCCTTTTAAGAAGACACTCCTACAGCTTCCAGTCCATAGTCATGGCAGCATAGGACACAGGACTAGGAGGAATCCTCTCGGCCACAGTCCATTTCTCAAAAGCAATCACATCATAAACAGCCATGCAGAAAGCTTGTCAAAAGCCATTTTAAATAGGTCGGCTTTTTGTCCCCCTATCCTAAAAAAATACTGTTCATACGCTTCACTGCTGTGACAGTTAGGAATATTCTTTTAATTCCTAGACAAGATCTATTCATGGCCAGTTTAGATCTCTTTGTTGTCGTGCCAACCTTTATAGCTGAAATAACTTTCCTCCTCCAATGTCATCTAACCACTCTCCTTTTATGTATACATGAAGAATAATTATATGCCTACTCAATCTTCATTTTGTTAGCCTAAGTCAAACTTTTTTAGTCTCCCTGTAAAATGTGTTCTTTATTCATCTGATCATTTGAGTGGCCCATCTCTGATGAATTTAGTGTATATGTTCACAAAGTAAGAGAGTCAGAGAAGAGGAACCTATTTGTTTTCTAATTAAACAAAAATGCTGCAAATGCAGCAGAAAGAAGACACAACTTAGTAAAAATTAAATCTTGGTGTTTGCTGCAAAATTGATGAAGTAGATATTACCACCAATCTTCTTTCAGTTTGATGGCAGAATTTTATTAAGGGGCTTTAAACAATACACTGCTGATATCAAACTAATGAAGACCTGTTGCTGAACAGATCTTCTTTATATAAACAACATAATAAAAAAATATCTTTGGCTGTGATAACCAGCTTTGAAAAGAAAAAATATTTGCCAGACATCTGGTACTTCACAATTCAGTTGAACTTTAGAGAAATTCAGATGTTTGTTGATTCTAGTTTCCTTCCCCTCCACGACTCTGATTCTTAGCATTATTGCCGCTTTTCCCAGAGTTTATCCTCTTACCCCCACAACAGGTTTGGGCAATAAATTGCCTTTCCAGTTGGTCTTCAGATTTTCTATTCTTCACAGTCTCCAGTGAGTGATCTTGGCTGTCTTGGTTCTCAATCGTTCTTCATCCCCTCCTTCCCCCATTCTGTCCTATTAAAGAAAATTTCCATTGAGTGTAATGAGAAACTTGATAAGCAACCAAAGCTTACGCGATAATGCACCCTATTGATACACTCTTATAGACACAGAATATTTCCCATGAAGTTTTTACATCTACAGTGATTCCTATAGACCCTCTTCTTTCTTCCCTCCTGTCCCCCTCCAAATGGTGTAGGACTTTTCTTTATGCTGTTAGTGTATCACAGAATAGATCGCTGAAGATCCAGCTGATCCAGAAGCTTTGACAAGCTTTCTGCTGGATACTATGTTCACCTGAATATGCAACTTGTTGCAAAAGTGCAGCAGCTGTTACTAATGCTAGTTCCTAGAGTGGGATGTGTAAATGCAAAAAGAAAAATGTATTCAAGCAATTTTTGCTGATATCTGGATTTGATCATAAAGAAACTTTTAAAATATTAAAACCAATTTGGACAAGAATCAACTAGGCATCCACCTTCAGTTTTTCACCAATAGAAATGAGTAAAGACTGTCACCAGATCATAAACAGAAAAATAAAATCCTCTTAAGTCTTAAATATCAGTATTAAGTAGAAGTGTAGACCTGGAGATAATGTGGGTACTGTAGAGCCACCTTTAACGGAAATCAAAGGTGTGCAGCTGGTATAAATGCAATTTCCAATCAAGTGCTGAGATTTACCAAATTAAGCAAGTAACTTCTGTGTGTTGAATGAGACAGCAACCTGGACAATCAATTCGGAGAGTTAAAAAACCCACATGGTTAAGTCACCTGTAAGGTGCATCTGCAGTCTGGGTTTGGCCTATGCAGAACTAGAGATTGGGACAGTATCATTGCCAGATTTCTAAATTAAGTGCCCACATTTGCACGTTCTGCTACACACAGTTGGGCAGGCAATCACTCATCTGTCTTCCATGTTACTCATGTCAATTGCTATTTCAGTGCAAAACTGTAAGGTCCTGGGCGAATCAATAAGTGCACATATTATACAGTCAGTCAGCATTAGGTACCAGCTTAAACGTTTGATCCATCAAAATAATAGGCTTTTTATTTCAATAGCTCTGGTATTTTCTTGCAACTTTGTAATACAGAAATCAAGTACTAAGCAACAGTGAATCTAAGCTGTTCTGCTGTAATAACTCAGAGGCAATTCTGCTACTGCAGTAGCTAAATGCCAGTAATTAACAAATATAAAATAAGGATGAGTAAATACCAGGTTTTACCAGTTTTAGTCCATGTTAGCATCCTAAATTTAAAAGTTCAAATATACCAGAGAGAAAATTTTGAAAATGCAACAATGGAAAAAGAGTGAGAACTGAATGGAGAGAAGGAGAGCAGAGAGGATAAAAGCAATACAGAAATAGCTCCAGATGAAAGAAACAGACAGAGGGAAAACATGTTTTCGCATTATTAAAGATAAAGTAAATGCAAGCCACACCATCAGACATCCATCCAGCTCAGCATAGGTCTTGATCCTCCAATCAGAGGCAGATTGCAGAGGAGACTTTTATTTCTGAGACTCTTTTATGTTTTGTCTTTTTAATCCCTAATACATGAAATAGCCTGTAATACAGAGATTTCTTTTCGGTAGCAGAAAACCAATGCATTCATGCAATTACACTAAAAAGGGAAAACTGCTCATAAATAAAAACTGTATTATGAGTCTTCACACAGTCAAAACTCATGCAGGAAGTTCATACATTCACCAGGCTCCATCCACTGTCATTCATACGTTTTTGCATTGCAGAGAAGTGTTTTCTGTCTCAGCAGGTTATTGTTTAATGGGCTAACGCATATTTGCTAGATGAAATGGTATTGTGGAAGTTGTGTGAGGAGGCATGTTACTTGTGAAAAAAAGACCACTTCCAAATACTAAAAAAGCCCTGCTTAATCTCCTGGTGATAGAGAAGGCCAACTTCACCCATTGATTTGAAGAGAGTTACATCAGGCCTTGTACACTTTAGCCCTATAAGCAATAGTATGCAATAACTGCTATGGAAAAATCACCTTGCTGCTTTATTTTTGTGCAATTTGTAAAACTGGAATATAATTTTGGGCCAAAAGAGTGACTAAAGTTTTTTATTTGAAGCCCAGAGCTATTTGTACATCTAGTTGCAATACCTCACAAAAATAAAGCGCATGATATAAATTCTGCATCCCAACAACGGTCTGTGACTCTGGGTTTCTTTGTTGCTAGCTGGTGAATGAGCAACAAGAAAGCAGACCCCTTCTGAGCCCCTCCATTGATGACTTCCTCTGTGAAACTAAACCAGAAGCTGTTGCAAGGCCTGTAACATCAAATACTGCAGGTAAACAAAATTCTTTACTATCCCTCACTAGAGAGAAATCATTTTAGTTTTATCTTAATTACAGCACATTTTTGTCAAGTGATTTCTGGATTTGTTATTATTTGCACAAAATTACAAGCTAGTATAAAATTATAATTGCCTGATCTATTAATAGAAAAAACTTTGCTCACTACATTTGAGGCCAAATCTGATGTGATCCAAACCACATGTATTCTAGCAGATCTCTGGGGCTGAATTAAAGGGAATTTGTTTAAGTTCAACAGGAAGTACATATCAGTTTCACCAATTCTCAGTCTTTTTTTGCAGATTTTAACCTATGGGAAAGCCACACTTAGTCTGGTTTTAATCAAACCCATTCCTTACTCTAGAAAGATTTTCTTTAATGAAAACAGATGGGATGTCAGAGAAAAGGGAAGAGATATCAAAACAGTTTGTCCAGGCTGAGTTTGGACACTTTATTAGTGAAAAGATCTAACACATTTCTTAACTTCTTTGTGTTGTGATGAAATTGTAGAGCAGATAATAAAAAGTAAGAGTGAATCCTGAAAGCCTTTTGAATTATATAGAATTATATTTGAAGTATATTGTCCTTTGGAAGTGTTTTTAGAAATTGGCCTCCTCCTATTTGGTATTTGTGCAAAGGTAATCAAAGTGGTTGAGCAGATCAGCTGAGATACAGTAAAATCAGCATAGTGCTACTATGTTCTGTTGCTGTCTCATAAAATGACTTGGCTTGTTAGAAGCCATTTAATTAAAATCTATATACATGCAGATTATTAAATGACTAATTGACAGCTGGGTGATTATCTTCACATCTAATTAATATGTCTAAAGCAATATGCAAGTTCTAATAACAAAAACTAGAACACTGAATTAAATAACAATTGTAAATAATATTTTTTCCTTTTACATGTAGCTAAAGATTTTACAAGGTTGAATAGAAATATTTCAGGTTGTTTAAGAGTGCTGTTTGTTGTAAAAAAAGCAAGTATCTGTAGATCCTATATCTGCTTTGAATATCTATAGATGGGGAGGTTAATTCGACTTATTTAATAACAAAAATTTCTTATTCTATGAAGACTGATGAAATTCAGTGATTTACCAAGAACACAGATAAAGCACTGCAAGCAAAAATACAAATTGATCTGTCACAAACACCTGCCCTATAAAACAATAACAGAGTTTTTCTCTTTCATGTGCTAAAGAATTTTAAATGTTACTCTTTAAGCAACTTTTAAATGAAGAACTGAGACTGAACATACTGCTATAGTCCTTAATAGAAATAGCAGTAGAATTTATAATTACATTCAATATTTATCCCCCAAAAGACAAACAGCAACAGTAGAAACCATTACTAAACACACCATTATTCTTTTATGACCCAAGAAGTCCACCCAAGAAGCTCTCTACTCTTCTGCTTTTTCTGTAATGGCATGTGGCACAACAGTAGTACCCTAAGCAGCTGTTACCAGCACTTGGTAAATCATAAGATTAAACCAAATCTTATCTAAAAGCTAAATTGTACAGGGAACCCTTACAACATAAGAAAATCTGTGGAGTAGCCACAGCCTTAAGACCTAAGATGTCTTTAAGATTTTCAGAGGAAAAGTCTTTTATGCAAATCAAACTTTTTTAAACTGCATTCAGTTAAGCACCTGAAATCCCTAGTCATTTTTGAATATGCTGGTCATCATTTTTAGCCAGGAAATACACATCTGCCCTAGTCAAATGAAAACACATTAGTAATTTTTTTTCCAATTAAAATGAATTTTATGAAGTGATCTATTTGAATTAAAACAACATTACATTCTAACATTTTGTCTCTAAGTATTATCAACAGGTCTGGATCTCTTAGATCTTAGTGAACCTGTCTTACAAACCCAAAACAAAGCAAAGAAATCAGAGACTCCATCAAGAAGTGAAGGCTTAAAAGCTTCAACCCACAGAAAGAAGACAGACAATTCTGACCTTATCAGTGTGGATACTGAGCAGAAAGTCCAGACTGCCAGAGTTTCAGACAAGTCTTCACTAGATTTAGGTAAGAGTGTAGCTATTTTATCAGTGCTACATAGCCTTGCTTAGCACAAGTTTCTCCTTGCTACTATCACAAAATGACAAGCAACACCAGAATTGTTGTTGCACCGCATTTTAGCAGGGACTGTACCCTTTGTTCCACATTATAAACTACTTGAAACACTGTGAACACATTTTGCTTTTCCCTTTGCCATTATACCTATTAAGTTGTCACTAAATGGGCAAATAAAGTTTTGAAAGGATTCTTTCAATAAAGAATTTAGTCAGGGTGAGTAAAATTGTAGAAGAATCTACAGGGGTATCATAAGAAATTGGTAAAGGACATAAATCAGATGCAGCACATACTGGATGTCCTTTTCAGAAATGCAGATGTCAGAAATACACATTATAACTGTAAATACTGCTTTATCTATGCATACGAGAGAGAAAAAAAAAATCCATTCTTAACAAAAGAGCTGTATTTACCCAGATTGAAAGAAAATCCCAAACACAACTCAATATCCTGCCAAGCATGATCTATAGATGAGCTTTGGAAAAGGTGAATCTAATTTAGTTCCCTCCAAACTAAATTACTTGCACAACAACTGAGAAATTTGCAAGGTAAATGTAATTTATACCAAGGTAGCAAATTTTCCATTCATCAGCACAGAAATTCTTTTAGAGAACTTTATCTTCAAACAGGAGCTGAACATCTGATTTTTGCAAAGCAAGTCCGACATATGACTGAATAGTATCAATTGCCTACACAGTCATTTTTAAATGGTAGTCAATAAAAGAAATTTTATTTTTACAATTGCACTACAATTAGGAAATTCAAAATATCCCAAACTATCAAATAGTATAATTTTATCAACTGAACGGAATTACATACAAATCAAGAGTTCCACTGACATTCTGACCATGAATGCTAATAGATTTAGAAAAATGTTGTGAATTCCCAAATATTTTCACAGAATATCAGCTAGAAATGTGCACAACACTTCTGTATATTGGACCTTAACTAAAATATAGTCTTTGGTGGCACCATTTTCTCTACAACCAACATTTAACAGAGGAGGTAAAATTTTCTGCAGTAGTTTCTTTAAAAGATTCACATTTTCTTATTTTTCAGTTGATATTCAGACACAGCTAGAGAAATGGGATGATGTCAATTTTCATGGAGACAGGAGTAGCAAGGTTCACCCTTCTACAGAGCGAACTTCATCATCATCTAGAGCTCCATCAAAAGAGCTTTTATGGTACAACTTTTTGCTTTACTTACTTACAAAAATATTTCCAGTCCAGCTTTCTTAATTCACAGAAGTGCTCGCTTGATGACAAGTCATATTACTAAATCTGTTATGATTACGTTAAATGTCTTCAAGCAGACATTTTGGACAATGTGTTATAAGCAAGTACACTGTAAAATGACATTTTGCCAGCAATTTTTAATGTTGTGAAAAGTAGCAGGTGCAATTACTAAAGAAATGGTGGTGAGAATTCTAGAGAGGCACGCAATGATCCAAACCCAACTACAAACGTGAGTAAAATGAGTACAAATGTATATTTGGCAGTGATTTGACAATCACTGGATATCCAGTGTATTTTGGTTTTGCCACCAAGAGGGCAGAATTTCTATGTATAACTGGAAGAGGCAAGATAAAATATCCAAGCCAAGTACTACCCCTTTCACACAGTTCAAATAAATTGCAGGAGATATAAATGAGGGAAGAATAAGACTTTGCCTTTGGGAACAGTTCATGTAGATTAATTCTGCTGCCTTCCTGATATGTAAGCAACACCCATTCACTACATCATGCATGACCATAATTAGCATTTTCGTACACTAGAAGCAGTTTTCTGACCAAATGATGCTTACTCTATATATTAACCTTCCCTTTATCTGGGTGTTTCATTAATTTAGAGCTTTACACAAATTTTGCTCAGTTGACTTGATTTTGGTCTACAGGATTTCATTTTCTAGGAAGAAAGAATATTAGGTTATTGTGGCACAAAAATGCACATAAGCCAAGGTGAAGCCCTGCAATGTGGTGGTTGCTTCTTAGAGACTGACTGCAGGTACAGTCTTGTCTCATCTAACTTCATTTTGCCTGGCTATGAAATAGAAGCATAGTGGTAGAGTCAAAGTCTCCATTCTATTATACTAGTTTCGTGCCAGTATATACCCAGGGCTCTGCTGGTGCATCAGACCTGACTCTGCTCTATTGTATTAAATATTGTCTGCATGTGACAGAAAAGCATAAGAGTGAGAACACTGAGAAGGGTCCAGGCACTTTTGATAACTGCAAGTTAAACAATTCAGTTAAAAGAAATAACCTAATTAATTGGTATATGCTTATGAACCTGAAACACATAAGGCAGCATGTCTAGTGTGCAGTGATGAGTATGTAAATGCATTATTTCCAGGTCTACAGAAAACAGATCACAGTCTGAGCTGACTAACGTCAAGAGTGCCTTGGACTCTGATTCAACGTCAGAATTAGAACTTGCACCTGCAACACAGGTAAGAGGATTTGATAGATTTATTAACAATAAAAAGGCAAGTAGGAATTGTCCTACTGGCTAACTGTTCACGTTCTCGAAGAACTATTTAAGGGATATTTTCAGGATCATCAGTTAAAAGATTCATACAGCTGAATCTTCACACAGATTCCAAATTAATGTGTTATGAAGGTAACTTAACTATATCAGCATCTCAAACATTCAGAGTTTAATAGTGCAGTGAACTGTGATCTTCCTGTACAGAGAAAAAGACTTCAAACTACAATTTACAGCATCCCTTCCTCCAGTTCTGAAATTCAAACTTCTAATGGTTCCCTCCCTCTGTAATATATCTATTCTCAAGGTCTCTTGGTCAAACAGGAATCCGCAAAACTGGGAAATGGCTAAGGAATACAGGAAGACATCATTAGACAAATGTTCCTTAGCAGTTTATCTCCACAAGTGGGAGACCAGCGTGGTCAAAGGACTTTTTTTCCTGCTGGAAAAGGAAATTTAATATGGAGGGCTCTGGGCTGAAGGTTTGTAGATTTGCCCAATTCTGCTGTCATATCATATATTGGACAGGACCTTGTGGAAATGATTACTTAGAGTTGTATGGTTTTAGGTACGTATGTACACATATAGATGTACAAACATACAATTATATATGCATTCACATAGATCAGGTTGCTTATATACCTTCTTTCCTGCTTCGTATTTTTTAACTGAAAGATTTCAAGTTCAGCCTATGCCACTGGCAGGGGGAAGAGAGAGTTGTTTGGTGGATTAACTTTTAGTTGAAAATAATTTTCTTCTCTTCCACAGCTATTTTTAGGTCTGGTCTTCAAAACATTTCTGTCAGATGGAAAATCTGGAAATAAATGGAAAATAATAACCTCATTTGAAAATGGAAAAATGAGACATGAAAATGCCAAATGTCTTCCCTGAGATTATGCACCAGTTTTTGCAGAAAATAGAAACAGAACCCAGTTATCAGGATCCATTCCTGTGTTTTGCTTAGGAAAAAAATCTCCTTTACTTCCCTGCCATCTCTGCATTACAAACAGGGTATTTTTTTCCCCTTTGGAAAGCCTAACACTAGTTGTAATGCATGATATCTTTCCTTTCTGTGCAACAGATTTATATATCTTAGTAATGGAAAAGTTCTATTGCATAATATCATCTACTTGACATGGACAGTGTGTTTTCACATGCTTTGTCCAGCTTGTCTTTAAGTACCTCTAACCGCTTTTTAGGAGGCTGCTTCTCAGCCTAATAGATCTAAATGCCAGGAAGTTTGCGCTCAACCGAGATGTGTCTAAATCAAGTAGACAGTCACAGAATTTAAGTGCTGTGCCTTTCTATAAAAGCAGTTACAAATTTAGAATGTAACATCTCTATTTTCTATGGGCTATTTCCTGTTTATCTTCCACTATAGAATAACTGCAGAACCAAAAAATCCACATTTTTAATTCAGTATAAGTTCAGTCAGTTGAGGCTCCATACTATTTTGTAAAATGACCGTTATTTCAAAACAAAAAAATGTGAAGTTGAATCAGCCAACTTGAAAAAGAGGCAGCATATAAAATTCTTATCTGTTGTTCTGGTATATTTCATGTTTTGTTTTGTTTTATCATAAGCTGCTTTTTTTTCAAACTTGCAATCCATTCAAGTCATGATATGTTGTTAACTGATAAGTAGTAGTGCAGAGAAATGACTTGATGTGAGATTGCAATCTTATTCTAGGTAGTTTACTTAGAAACTCAGTATTTTCATTCACTGCCTGCTTCATCCTGCCTATACTTGGACAGTCAAAGTTGTCAGTTCCCAACAAATGGGCTCATCTGTCTTGACTGAGTTCTTAATCTGCTTGTAAAAGAAATCACGTTAGAGCTTTTATCAAAGCATATGTTTTCCATACTTTGTCCTCTATAGATCTTGTCTATCTCATTTAAAGGTAACCTTTGCATATGCAACAGATTCTGCCATACCCTAAAGACTTCATCTTGTCAAACTTGCTGCAGTTTTCCATCAGCAGTCTCTCAGACAATCACCTTCATCACTCATCTTTGATGTGTTAGATTTAGTTCCTCAAAGTGAAATATTAAGTAACTAGGTCATATTTTCATTAAAATCATGCAATCTTCTTAAGAAAATCCTGTGTTTGCCAGCACTTATGCCAATACAAAATCACAAAGGCAAGTTCTGAATTAATAAGGAAGAAATGTGTTTGAAGGCTGGAACGGGCAATAGCATGGTGGCTGTCATTGGACGTGGCTGTCTTGATTCTTAGTATTCTACTCACATCATACGTTACCTGTTATTAACAGGCCCAAAGTATCTTTGTTCTTCCTTTTATCTGCCACTCTGGAAAGTTCCTCGTTACACTTTTATTAGTACTGAGATGTCCTACAGTGTTTGGGTTTTTCTGAAGGTTTATTTTTTCTCTTATAATTACAAACTGCAGAGGGAGATAATGTGTTCAATTGTATATGCATAAAGTCTGCTCATGCATGGCCCTAGCTCTCTTCAGATGTGCCAGTTACCCTAATGAAATGAAGAGTTACAAGGGACAGATTAAGCTCATTATTTGAAGACTGACTCAAAAGTTAAGACTACAATTTAAGCCTCTCACAAACCGTTAAGGTCCAACAGCACATAAGCAGACTACAAGTGCAGGGAAGTATGTGCAAATGCATTGGAATGGAGAATTTTGTCGCTGAAGACAGAAGCCGGTAGTCAGCTACAGCACCTCCATGGCGAAGTAGCGGGCATATCAAACCACATGCAGAGTGTCCATGCCTCAGACATACCCATTCCACCCTGACCCAGACCCTGTCTTGGGCTCCCCTTAAGGGAGGCAGCTTGTCCTGGTTTTAGCTGGGATAGAGTTGATTTTCTTCCTAGTAGCTGGTATAGTGCTGGGTTCTGGGTTTAGTATGAGAAGAATGTTGATAACACCCTGATGTTTTCAGTTGTTGCTAAGTCATTTTTAGTCTAAGTCAAGGACTTCTCAGCTTCTCATGCCCAGCCAGCAAGAAGGCTGGAGGGGCATAAGAAAGTTGGGAGGGGACACAGCCAGGAAAGCTGACCCAAACTGGCCAAAGGGGTATTCTATACCATGTGACATCATGCCCAGTATATAAACTGGGAGAAGTTGGCCAAGAGGGGCAGATCGCTCCTTGGGAACTAACTGGGAATCCATCAGCGAGTGGTGAGCAATTGCGTTGTGCATCACTTGTTTATATTCCAATACTTTTGTTATTATTATTGTCATGTTACTATCATCATCATCATTTTTTTTTTCCTTTCTGTCCTATTAAACTGTTCTTACCTCAACCCACGAGTCTTACGTTTTTCTGATTCTCTCCCCCATCCCACTGGGTGGGGTGGAAGTGAGTGAGCAGCTGCGTGATGCTGAGTTGCTGGCTGGGGGGGGTTAAACCACGACAGAGCTGCAGAGTCCCACCCCATCACCAGCTGGAGATACAAAGTTCTCCAGTGCTGGCACTCCATTCCTATCCCCTCTCTTCCTGCACTAGCAAAAGACAGCATGTTTGCTGTATGTGGGGTCTTTCATTTCTGGGTATCACAACTCAGAACATGACTCTACATTGTCTATTTGCAAATGCAGCTTATGTGGGTTTTGTTAATTACTTTTTTTTTTCCCCTCTGGCTGTGCAATTAATAGAGGAGAAAGTATATTTCTGTGGGGATTAAGCAGGGACAATGTGTATACACTCTGCATGTGGCAGAGGAGGGGACTTTTGTGCTTCTTGTCCTCTTCCCCCTTGCCTCTCTACTGCCCCAACAAGCTCAGTCTCCCCTTCTGCGGTACTACTCAGTCTGAACATCATGATTTACACTACTGTCCTTGACCTAAGGAAATTGCAGTCACTGGAAAGAAAAGATTAAAAAGCAGAAGTAATCAAACAGTTTGCAAGAGCCAACTCGTAAATAATGAAAAGGCTAGGAACATAATTAATGTCTATCAAGAGAGTTTTGTGTCAAGAAAACCAAATTTAATTCTTTGATCAAATTACAGGTCGGGTTGATAAATGTTGTTCTGTGATATTCTGCAAGGTGTTTGAATTAACATACCATATTCTGATTTTAAAATTAGCACCATACAATATGAATAAAGCAGCTACTAAACAGATTAAAACTGGCTAACCTCTCAAGAACAATAGTTATCTACTAGGAATTGTAATCACATGGGGGTGGTTCTGTGATTCCAAAAAGAAAAGATGATTGTCAATATCACTGATCTGAAAACAAATATGCAAGCCATTCCTGATAAAATTTGCATATGATGCAACAATGGAATGAAAAAATGTAAATAAGGGAGTCATAAGAATAAGCTGGTAACCAAGACATCTGTATAAATACATATTCCAATACAGTCACTTGAAAAATCATACATTTCAGAACAAGAATGAAGGCTCTACTTACAACACTGTGCTGGAAGGCAATTTGAAAAGAATCTATGGCTCAGAGTGTACGAGGATATCAACATGAGTGCTCCCTGTGCAGTACTGTGGCAAGAAGAGCATGTAGAAGCAGGCATAATTAGTGGGAGACAGGAGATCACCTGATTTCTGTGCAGGGAAATGGCAAGACAGGTACTGGAATATAGGGTTCACTTTAGTTGTCCATATGGCTATAAAAAAATAAAGATGGAGAGTAAGAGAGACACAAAAAAGGTTGAAATCTGAGTAAAATGCCTCAAAATGATGTAATTTAAGATCTCAATCTCTTTATATCATTTAAAAGACAATTAAAACCTGATTAAAGTCATCAGTATCTTTCCACAGAGAAAATAAGGAGTACTAAAAAGTGCTTTAAACTACTGGAAAAAGAATAAGAAGTGATAGTTGGAAACTGAAATTAAAATTAATAAGAGAAACAAGGAGGGCAATTAAATACATTTGCAAACAAAGTGATAAGATTAAGGTTTCTTGATAACTTTAAACTAAATCCACGCACCTTCCTCAAAGACATATATTCCAGACAACCTCAATTTATTCTCTGTGGAACACCAGTTTCATCCTGCGGATGTTGAGTGACAAATACTATCATGTGATATATAGACAAATGGACGATTTGAACCAGTTACCTCTTGTACCCTAAATTCTATTAATCAATAGAATAACCATTTTGCGTATAGGTTTGGTTTTTGGTATGTTTTCAATGACAATCTGAAATCTCTTCCTGGCCTCACCAAAGAAAAACAGTTTTTTCCAAACAACATGGGCATGTGAAAGCAGAAACAATAGATCCTCAGAGTAGACCTTCCCTCATGCTCTGTGCTTTCTGTCACTTGCAGCAAAGTCCAGAAGCCAGCACAGGAGAATGCACACAGTGCCCCTTACCACCACATGCCTCTCACAAAAATTTTGCTGTATCATTCTTTTCTAACCGTCTGTGTGTCATCAACCTAATATACATTTCACTCATCAATCTCTATCTGAGAGACCAAAGACTTAGGAACAAAACAGAAACTTTAGGGCTAGATTGACAAACAAATGTCATCGTTCTAGGCAAAAAACCATGGGTGTACACACACAGACATACATGTTTGACCAAGCATTGCACATTACTTATATGAAGCCCAGGAATGTATTGGATGTTTCATCCCAGCAGTGCACTTTCCAGCACTTGCAGATACAGCCAAATGAGTCTGAAGTGAGCAAAATTAGTCTTTTAGCAATATGGCTCATTGAAATTGAATCTTACAAGTACAGTCATCAGAAATATAATCATGTAAATTAATGCAATTGGGACCATGGTCAGGCAAATGGCTAATGAGTTTAACCTCTGACAAACATGGGAAAGGATTAGCAGTCAGAGAGCTGTTTAGCAAGATCAGGCCACTTTGTGCTTTTCTATGCTGTCACTGAGTACTGTTTGGTTCTGTACTGTGCCTTTTGTGCAAAAAAAATTAAAATGCCTTTAGTAAAAGCACAGGGAGAAAATTCTTATGTACTTCCAATGGGATTGACTGACAGTAAGGCACCAAAGAGAGAGCTGCTGGTTGTAAAAAGGATTTGTCCTTCCAGTGAAATCCATAGCAAACCTGGCTCTCCAATGTGATCCTGAAGCAGAACCTGAAAGAAAAATACAAAATGTACAGGGAAAACGAGATGTTTTCTTCCTGGTGCATAGTGAAAGGAATGCATTGCCACAGTCATAATGCAGGAGAAGGAACAGTTAAGGTAAAAGTCTTCTGCAAAATAGTCAGCTCTTCCCTTTGTAGCCCAACTCTTGCATTGTCTTTTCTTAGATGTCTCTATCTTTCACACATCTTGAGTGAAAAGAAAAGTCTGGAACATATAAATTACTCTGCTTCCCATGAGGAATGATCTTTGCTACAGTGTAAGAGAATTCAGAGGAATTCATGCAGGGACACAACTAGTTTTGCCCAAGAAAAAGGCCAGTTGGGGCTCTAGGCAATTAAGGAAATAACTCAGAAATGTGGCAGAGAGTATATCATCCCCTTCTGATTTATTCTTTTATTTTTTTAGGCACGATCAACTAAGGAGCAGCGTTGGGGAGGGCCTCTTCTCTCCAGAAATCACTCCTTGGAGGAGGAATTTGAAAGAGCAAAGGCAGCTGTTGAGGTATTATTTCATTTACTGTTTTCATTTTCAGCTAATGTTCTACAGATTTCTTATTCATCTTGCAGCACAGGTATAGGAGAAAGTTGGAAATGAATTATTTAAAGCAGAGAAAAGATATGTTTCCTGGAGTTACTCGTTTAAAATAACAGTTTCTCTCTTAAAAAAAAAAAAAAAAATAATAACCCTAGCTCTAAATAAAGATTAGACAGAACCAAGTTTTCAAGCTCAATTTTTATTACTATAGCAAGTGGGTAAAGAAAAATTCCCCGTAAATGTAAGTACTTCCAAACTTAAAGTATAAGAGTGAAATGCGTTTTTCCCCAGCAACTGAATGTGTGCAATCAGTTATTTAAGCTCAGACACAAACCAATTCTCCATAGTGAAACTGGAATTCAGAATCATTGATAAACAGAATGATTACCTGCTGTAACTGATAACTGCACGTACAGCAGTAACCATGCACCAATGCATTTTTATAATTGGTAGGCAAAATGCTAAACACAGGAGTACTCTCCTGACAAATCAATTTAGTCTGAAAAGGTGCAAGTACATTGATAGTTGTCCTATTGCACTTCTGTTTTTTTCACTAACTACTGATTTTCTGACATGAATATTGCCTCTTGAATGTTGTCCTGTACCTCTAAGTCCCAACTGATATCCTGATCCTGTCTAGAGGCAAGGTGGCATACACTTTTTTTAACAGAATTAAATAAAAAATTAGATATAAGCATCGATCTTGAGCATCATATCTCCTCAGGGGTTCAGTCCGTAACCCTTCAAAACCCCATCACCGCAAAGAGCCAAGACAGCTGCAACCCACCGAGGACAAAAGTTCAGGCTGAATCACATAACAGCCACTGAAATGAGTTTTTAGAGTGGAAAGGATGAAGCTGTGAAACTGATTCGTCAAAACTGATTATTTTTTGCATGAACTGCAGTCTCCTTGGTCTCCAAACATCTAGAACACTTCAGGGATATTTGGGTTTAGATTTAAATTTTAGTGTCTGTGTTTTAATACCCCTCTATCTCATGTTTTATACCTTTGTAATTCCAGTGTTGGCAGTTGAACTATTCTAGATTAATATTGGTTGATTACAAAGAAAACTAGGCCTAAATCATAGCTGGCTTCTAGCTAGAAACAGAATTTCTTACTTAAGAAATAAATTCAATTTCTAGGGTTTTTTTCATTATATGCTAAGGTAAGACTGCATGGTTTCTACTATGGTTTCTTCGGATCTTATTGTAGACAAAAAAATTCTTGTCTCAGCATACAAGGCTAAAATGGACACAATCAGTAAGTTAGCCATTTTATAAACTATGCACTGAATGCATTTTTTTTGTATTTTCCGAGTGCATTGTTTTTTTCCTGATTAAACAGATCCTTTACAAACAACTGCTGCTGACGCACAGTAGGTTTTTTGATGTTGCATATCATACACATTTGCTCCAGGCAGGAAAGGAGAGACTTGCTTTCAGGTTGACACTGCTTCAAATGCTCTAGATGTTCTTAATTGCACTGCAGACTGATCCTTAAGGTGGGACATATTGTGCTGTAATCTGTGATTGCAACACAGGGAATCTGATGATGAATATCTCTGCATGACGGTTAGTGGTTAAGCACATGATGTCAGTACTCTTGCAATTCCCAGAAACCATGTGTGATGGGGAGTTCCCAGACATTCAGCAGAAAGAAAAATCAGTTGAGGACAACAACAGATTACAAGACATTATTGAATTACTTTACAGAGTAAAGTAAGGAGGAGAATATATTGTAAAAAAAACCCTGCACATTAAAAGGTCATTCTGAGGCAACAAAGGCGGGTTGTTAAAATGCTTTAATGTAATCTCAAAACCAGCTATTAAAGAGTCTAAATGTTTCCCTAACTGTGTAGCTGCCGGTCTTAAGTTATTCTTTCTACTTAAAATAGAAACTTGGACCAGGTAGTTAGAATGTAAAGGAAAGGATTCTTCAAGACCTTATAGAACGGTTATTTCCATTTGCATATGAAAAGAGTTGAATTTTCATCCTAGTTAAAATGAAGTGGTAAGAAAGCTAGAATGATTGAAATAAATTGCAGCCCATCTCAGAAAGATTAGTGCTTCCTTAAGTGGAGAATAGATACAGTTCAAAAATTCATTTTTTAGGCTTTGGATGTTTCTGTAATATCCTTCAACTGGGAAAGCTCCAAGTGGTAGGATTAGCCAGAAAACTGATCAAGAAAAAGAAGCAAATCTCAGGTACTAGTTCGAAAGGAATTAATTAACAATTCAGTAAATGAAGACACCAAACTTTATCCTCCGCCCAGTATTCACTTCAGAGCGTTGGGAATGGTTTTAAGATGCCAAACTTTGAGATTAATGAAGATCTGCAAGTTAATTCTTTCTTAAGAAGGTTTAAAGATGTCTATGCCATTGGGGAATCTTTTAAGAATAAAGAGGTAAGTAAATTAGCTTTTTGCTAGAGAGGGTCCAGATTCACTTGCAGTGATTGGGTGCTTGCAGACTTCACTACCTTTTCTGTCATTCTGGAAATTGGATTTGATTTTTGACTCAGCCCTTTGCTATACACATGAGGGAAGCAAAAATAGCCTAAAGTCCTCATGATTTCCAAGTGCCATACCAAATACATTTTAATGTAATCTTTCAAATAATTAGCTGTGTTTTACCAAAAATTGGTAAAAAAATATCATCCACCATCATATTGGTAATGAGTTAGAATAAATAAAAATGAAACCAAGAAAGTGCAAAAACTTCCAACTGACAAATGTCTCAGAGATGGAAAAAAGCAATTTTGATATTTTCTTATTCCACATTTCCCTGATGTACAGATTAAACTGCACATGCCACACTGTTTTGTGAGCTTACGCAAAAGAAATTGAGCTGTCCTTCTCAGCATCGTTTTACTTACAACACCATGTCACATGAGCTATCTGCTGTATAACATACTGTTACAGAGCATCAGAACATACTACAACTAAATTACGTGACAGTAGTAGGATGAAGATAGGATTAATTTATTCTAGCCTAGGAAAACATAGTCCAGAATTATCAGCTTTGTGATTCCCATGAATACTGGTTAGAATCCTTCCTGTACCTATGATATTCCTGTCTTATTGTTTCAACATCCCTTTGGATGTGCCTAAGGCTGCCTAAACCACATTTTAAATTGGGATCTAGGAGCTTGAGTTACTCAGATGCATTTTATTTGGAACTCTCTCAAATCACTATGGGAATCTTTGCCTTGGTATACATTTTTTATCTCTAAACTTTACTAAAAGGGCATATTTCAGATTTTGTTTTGAGAAGATATCAGCTAAGGAAATCTTATGTAGTTAGCACATAAGTTTAACTTACTGTGTCCTTCACAATGAAGAGTATGTTGATGCAGTAATTCAAGGAAAACAACCACAGAACCTTTCTTTCTTATGCATTGGTCAAGAAGGAACACTGCAAATTAATTTTTGGCAGTACAGGACAGGTAAAATTCTATTCTAAAAGCTATGAAAATAGGTAAGTTTAGAAATCAGCCAGCTATATTCAGAAAGTACCCCGCCCACCCCACCCCCTTTCACTGTATCAGAGGAAGTAAAGAGCCCGGAAGTATTTTGCCTCCTATTTGTTTAATTGCTTCAGCATATTTTTAAATACTAAGAGTAAAAATAGCCTCTTTGACAAAATGCAGAATAATCTGCTTGGAAGTAGTCAGATGGTACGAACATTTTTCCTGTTGTCATTCCACTTAACTGATGCAGATGATCTGAAAACCTGTTAAATGTGTTCAACTGGTCTGAAAACTTTTGGTATGTCCAAGTAATTCACCAGCATTAAGGTAGCAAAAATATTGAAATGAGGTAATTAGCACCAGTCACATAGCAAATGGAGTTAAAATTAGATCTAGGAGTCTTGATCCAAAGCCAAATTTTCAGAAACACTCAATATTAATTTAACCCTCCTGCCACTGAAGTCAATGAAAAAATTGCTACTAACAGCTGAAATAGACTTAGGCCTTTAACAAAGACTGTGTAATATTTACAGTCCTCTTCCTCAAGGACAGTAAACTGCTCTGCTATTGACATTGCTATTTGTCACAGCAATACTACAGGATTTTGCCAGGTGCCATTATTGTGCATGATCCAGTTGCGCAGTGCAACTTTGCCATACCAGTTTCAGAAACCACACATGCTGAATGTAATTAGAAAGCTGTAGCTGGGACTCAAGCCCATTTGGCCCAAACAAGCAAACCTTTGTTTATAGTTGCAAAATAACAGTTGGGTCCTGGCCTGTGTCCAGGCAGCATATGATGAGTTGAGAGACGTTATAGCAAAGCAGGTCTTCTCCCCATTACATTTTTCCTCTACCTTTGACTCACTATAGGTAGACATTAAGCATGGTTACTTGAATGCATAGTAATTTATCAGCTTTTTAAGCAGAGTATGCACAAAGTGAACTTCGGTGTGAATTATAAATATGTAATTAGGCAGCAGAATTTGAACTTAAGACCTAAAACCACTTATATGCTTGTTCATGATCTGCAGAAATGTGATTTGATATGCTTCCAAACCATTGATTCATAGGGGATTTTTGCGGGAAAAATACAAGTGAAAATTCCAACATCATATATATATGTACCTATATATAATTAGTTCTATAAATTAATCTGTTTTAAAAGGCATTACTAATTACTTCTCAGTAGTTTTAGTAATATTAATCTGTAGGAAAGGGAAATTTCCACTCCTTTACCTCATCCTGAAACTCAAAATTACTGCTAGTAAAAACATGGTCAAGTAATTTTTTCTTCAATGCAGTGCAGATTTGCACTGAATGCAAAATAGTTGATAGAGACGTCTGTTGAACAGGCTGGTTTAAGGGATTCAAGTGCCTCTGGTCATGGCTGATAACAGTAAGAGAGGGAGTGATCTGATTCATTATCCTAGTCTTTTCAAACCCTAAATGGACATTTCAGCACAATCCACAACTATTTAAAAGACTGTGTTTCCTTCAAATTTGGAATGAAAGCAAATTTTGAAACCTCGCAAGTTGTTGTGTAAGTTGTCAAGTTCTGTTTGCTTCTATTACAAAGAGTGAAATCTCCTCTCCAGGAGTGAATGATTCATGTTTGTTTCCTAGTCCACATAGGAACGTAGAAGGTACCTTCACAGATCCAGTAACTGCATAATTCAGACAATCCTGAGTCTGCTGGAAGAAAGTTCTGGATGTCAGGAGGCACATGCTACAGTAAGAGCCAAAGGGAAATGCCTGTTAGGTTTCTAGAAAGGAAATACACCTTGCCATTTTTAAAGAGCCTTCTGATTTACAGCAACCACACCTAATGTTAGCCAGTGCTGTCCTCCTAATCCTTCACACCTAGTCTCAAATGTTCTCATTGCTGACTCATTCTAGATATGGTAATAGTCTATGCTTTCCTTTATCCAAGTACCTAAGGAGGGTTGTAGCAAGTCACATAATCACAGGCTAAGCTCTATTTTTGCAAATAATGCCTGGCTGTGGAGCAGTAGCAAAGCGGTCAGTCTTGTAATGAAGATTCAGACAAAACTATCTGGATCAGTTTATAATATCTTCAATGAATTTTAACTAGCACCTCACTCTCAAATAGTTCTGTCTAGACCTCAGTAGAATTATTTGTGCTGTTGTCTTTGACATAAATAAGCTGAGAAACTGTGCCCTCAGTTGTGTCAGTTCACTGAAGTTCTGGCCACGACCTCGCAGGAGCTGGAGAACTTTGCAAAGGCTCATAGTGCTGAGCATATATTCTGCTATGGAACTGCTTTTCAGGGCTTATGACTAATGTGTGGAGGCTGAAAAAAATAACACCTTAACTTGGATTCTCCCCTGTTTTTTTCTTTTAATCCTATTTCTGTTTCTTGGCATCATTTTCTAGTAGCCACAGTGGTTCCCTCATTCTGGTCGTTACACATCCTAAATCTCATTCTGGTTTCATCATTTCTGTTTCTCTTATATATGCGTTTTTCCTTCTTGTCTCTGAGCTGAATATTAATCTTACTGTACAATTTTGTAATCTCTCATAGAGTCATCTGACCAGCACAGTATATGATGCAATATTAAGATTTCTCCACTATGTCAAAAAGACCCATCTGTATTAATTCTCTTGTGCAAACACCCTCTGTCTAAGCTTTGCCATTACTATTTTAGATAGTTGAAAATGATGCTGAATATACGAAAGTGGGATGCTTGTTCCCTTTTAAACTGTTTTATCTATTCTTATTCTTTAGCATGTATGCTTAGGTGATTTTTTCTTTTTTTCTTTCTTTTTTTTTTGGCCAAGGACTAGAAGCATTCATTTCCTTCAAATTTTATGTAACAATTTGCTGTTAGCATCATGTAAGCTGCTGCAAATCCTGCTTCAAATAGAACATACGCTGCCTCTGAGATAAAGAGTTTTCTGTTGACAAAATGTATTCCAATATAAAAGATGAAATTTAATTAAATGGAATTCCAAATATAAGCTGTAGTATTTCAGACAGTATGATTATTACTAGAATTAATACTGCTCAGCAAAACTGCCAGACTCAGACCACTGGTAAAAAGAAATTAAAAGCTTACCGTTTTATTTTAAAGTTTTGTTGTTCGTTTTCTTCCCTTTTTCCTCTTTTTCTTCTAGTCAGACACAGAGTTTTGGGATAAAATGCAAGCAGAATGGGAAGAAATGGCTCGCAGAAACTGGATTTCAGAGAACCAGGAAGCACCAGGACAAGTCACTATCTCAACCATTGAGAAGGTAACACGAAGTTTTTAATACAGTACATCCTTCCTGTGAAACTTTGAGATAAGCCTCAGTTATTCAATGAACCCAAGAAAACTCTTTGGACATGGAAGCTAATTCTACCCCAAAGACCTCTTCCTCTTGAAGCACCTGTGACTGGGGTAGATTTAAAAGACCTTTACCATAGTGAGAAGACATTTAGGCTTGCACACTGCCTGAATTCAGCTGAAAGGATCATGAAGAAAACTGCTGGATTATGGGCACTTTTGAAGACAGGCACTTAAGGAAGAGCCCCAGATAAAAAAATCTGGGCTGGCACATTCAAACACTGTTGAGGATAGAAATGATAGAAATTCTGTCTCTCTTTTTCATTCCGTCCTTCGTATGTTTTAATTTGATTTATATTATGTAGCTGGTATTAGCATACACCTTTTACACTGCAGTGGCAAGAAGAGAAAAAGGCAAAATTTAAAAAAATATTGAAATAAACTCAGGTGCTTGCAACACTGTTCTGTATCTTGAAGGTTAATTGAAGATTTCAGGTTATTACCTGAACAGACATCAGGTTACAAGCACTGCAGGGAGTCAGCTGCTCTTTACCATCAAATTGGATATACTGGGCTCATGCTAGGTTCAGTTCTGCTGTTATTGCAGGCAGCGTGAGTTGTTGCCATTATCTTTGATGGGAGCAGGAGAGCCCAACATGAGTACCAGTAAGTATAACTTCAGAGCCAAAGTAAAAAAAAAAAGAGAGCAGAAACATAAATGTCCAGTGATGCTGACTTTTTACACTTTTTGTCACTGAAATTTCATGGAGGAACTCACAGCATCTTCACAGAACAAAGGATGTTTAGATCCAGCTGGAAAATAGTGACTCGTTTAATGTTATAGAGTTGCCATTCCTTGCTACAGTGCTTCATCATGGGTCCATTATCTCTCTGTTTCAGGGTTATTATTTCCATACTGAGAATCCCTTCAAAGACTGGCCCGGTGCTTTTGAGGAAGGACTGAAAAAAATGAAAGAAGGTGACCTGCCAGTTACAATCTTATACCTGGAGGCTGCTATTCTACAAGAACCCAATGATGCAGAGGTATTTACTCATGTGCCTTTTACTGATAAAGGAAAAGGGGACTCCCTTTAGCATGCAATGATGGAATGATTTTGGGACCCAAACCTTTACTAGTCATGACTGACTGAAACACGTTGACCGCTAACGGTGGTTTTGGAATAGTGTATGCCTTGAAATAAATAAAGGTGAGCTCTTCGTAAGATGAGAACCTATTTTTTAAATTATAGTATTTCCAAGTTGTCATTTAAAAGCATTCAAAAGAAACAATATTTCAAACCTTTCCTTCTTTTACTGATGTTTTCAAACTATCTTTTAAACACTGCTATTGAAAAGATGAACATTTTTGATTTAACAAGAATGTTGACAAATTTTTAAAAGTTATATCAATTTCTGCAATATTGATATTTTCAATTAGTATATCTTTAAAGTCTGTTTTCTGTGAAACATGAAAAAATTTTACAGTGTAAGCATCTAGGTTTCTTTGAATCTATTCCTACATTAAATTAAGCAGCAGTATTTTGAAAAGCAGAGAGAATCCCCAGTCCCTCTAGAATCCCTTAAACCTATACAACTTAATAATTATTCTTCACCGTTTTCCATAAAATTCTAGCAACATTTAAAATGTACAGTAACTCAATTTTAAGAAATCAGCATGTGATCATACACTGACATGATACCTTTGCATTCATTGATTATAAATATTATCAGACCCAAAGATATTAAAAACTGCATTGATTTGTACTGCTGGTATGCACATCGTAGAAAAATCTGTAGCTAGTGCCAGACAGATCTGCTATTTTCATTCACCCCACTGCTTAACATTGATATTAATTGTAACTCTGTTTGCAGTTGCGTGTATATAACAAAATAACACAATGATGATTATTTTTGCAGGCCTGGCAGTTCCTGGGTATAACACAGGCAGAGAATGAAAATGAGCAAGCAGCCATTGTCGCCCTCCAAAGGTAGATGAAGATAATTCCTAAATAAGGGGTCTGATGAGATTTAGGTAAAGGAGGCCTAGGTCATTTAACGCCATTCTTACCTTGTAACATGAAGCATTTATTTAAGTAAAGCACTGACTTCAGAGGGATGACTAGTGATTAATATTTGTTTTATTAAATAGTGCAATATTTAATCTAGTAATTTAAGTATTTGCACAGAAGAAAAGTAACATGGCCTGATAAACATGAATTAGGCATAATGCAAATAAAGTACCTTTTTGATATTCTAGCCACTTGGCATATTTTATGTAGTCTGTCCTTTAATGAAGAGGTTTTCTTAATTGGAATGAGCTCCCTTCAGCTGCTGAATACTAAAGTGACAACATTTTTAGGTTGATAGAGATAGGAAGATCATGGTATGCTCATATGTAAAATGTCAGTTCCAAAATATCAGCATTATTATTATTATCTGTCTGTAGTGGGTTTTCATGTTCCCATTTGAACCAAGTACCCTCTCCATATTCAATTGCATTAGCAACGTTAACCATCAAGTCATTTCACCTAGGGATACTCTAACATTTTTATATGTAACTTATTATCTTACCTGGACAGAAATCCAAGGGGTTGCCTGATGTAGGGCTTGCTCATCCCTGCAGTTTTGAAACAAGCAACAGTGATGTTCACAAAATACACTAGATTCTGTTTCCCATTAATGGTATATAACCATGGAAAGACTATTTGAGTTGATTCGCTCCAGCTTTTGACTGAGAAGGTTCATAAGGATGGAAGAAATTTTGTCTTCAATATGCTTTTTTGTATAGCTGCAAACCAGATTAAACTGTTCACTTGAATTTACATAAAGCTTCTTTTTGTTTACTAGACAGATATTATAAAAATGAATCTACCTACATTTACTCATAATCAGAAGGATGAAAACAAAGCTTGTATGCATACATTTATGTACATAACTGTGTATGCACAGCAATGCGCATGCACACATGTGTATACATGTGTATAATGCACTTATCACAGAAAAATAAGACGAAGTCCCTTCTTTAAAAGTATTACTGGGTAGATCTTACTTGTGTGAGTGATATTTTTTTTTACACAGATTATTTTGGAAGAATTCAAGAATTGTGTTCGGCTAAAAAAATACCTCAATATATTTTTATTTTCTGCCTAGGTGCTTGGAACTACAGCCAAACAACCTAAAAGCTCTGATGGCCCTGGCTGTAAGTTATACTAACACTGGCCATCAACAAGAAGCCTATCAAGCTCTAAGAAACTGGATAAAGCAAAATCCAAAATACAAGTATATAGTGAAAAGCAAAAAAGGGTCCCCAGCACTTACCAGGAGAATGTCTAAGACATCAGATGAAAGGTAAATGCAGTGTAAATCCTGATAGTGGAAATTTTAATGACATCACTACAAATGATGGTGCATGCTATGCCCCCTTACTCTGTAGAAGTCCAGCCTGTTCCCTATGATGGAGGACTCAATGTCTCTAGCGGCAAAAGTCGGAAGCCAACACAGGACATTTGGTTTAGCAACTGAAGACTGTATCTTATGCCATCCCTGAAAGTTAAAAAACAAACCAAAAAAACCCCAGCTATAAAGAGCTGCTTCCTCTCAACTCCCATCACTTCCCTCTGACCTTGTCTGCTGCCTCTGTATTCCCACATGCGGCATCCTCATTCTTCAGCTGCTTTGAAATCCATACCAGGCCTGTGTCCTGCTCTATATGTGTGTGCTTTTCCTACTGTTCACCGTATTTCCTATATCCCAACCAAGTTACTCGAATCCAGGGGGGGCATGGCTTCAGTTCACTGAATATATTGGGAGGTAGCATCTGCTTGTTTAAAAGCCATTCTGGTTCTAATCAAAGAGACAGTATAGTCATTTCATCTGACTTCAGCCTAGCATACTGTAATGAGAGCTGGCAGCCATTTTAAATAACAAAAAAGTTCATGAGTTGGCAGCCCTTTGTCATGATTTCATGAGGCTGATAAATAAGTATCTCTGAATTGTGAGCTGCATGACAAAGTCATTAAAGGCATATACGTTTTATAGAACTAAAACGCGAGGGCTATCTCACTGCTTGTCATTTTGAAGACAGGCCTTATGTTTTACCCTTATCACTAACAAGCCCTGGGTCGACAAGATAATTTAGTATAAGCAAAAATAAAATATGCAAGTTCTGCTTAATTGCTAAGTGTGTTACTCTACTTTGGCCTCCTCCCGCTGATATCTGGTGTTCTCAGTGCAAAGGTTTTATAAAGCCTACAGTGGGTTCAGAAGTCTTAAATTTTGGCATCTTTCTTCAGGGGTCTTGTCTATTCACTTGATCTGTTCCTCTTAAGAATGACTACTCTTTTTGCCAGGAAAGAACACTTTTACATCTGAGAAACTCATCCAATTTTAATAGTTTTAATAAGCCTTCATGTTATCTCACTTGGGTTCATAGCTGCATATTGACTTCAAAGAATCACAGAATAATTTACGTTGGAAAAGACCTTTAAGATCATCGAGTCCAACTGTTAACCTAGCACTGCCAAGTCCACCACTAAACCATGTCCCTAAGTGCCACAACTACACATCTTCTAAATACCTCCAGGGATGGTGGCTCAACCACTTCCCTGAGCAGCCTGTTCCAGTGCTTGACAACCTTTTCAGTGAAGAAGTATTTCCTAGTGTCCAATCTAAACATCCCCTGATGCAACTTGAGGCCATTTCCTCTCATCCTATCACTTGTTACTTCGGAGAAGACACTGGCACTCACCTCGTTGCAACCTCCTTTCGGGTAGTTGTAGAGAGCGATAAGGTCTTCCCTGAGCATCCTTTTCTCCAGCCTAAACAACCCCAGTTCCCTCAGCTGCTCCTCACAAGACTTGTTCTCTTCATTATATAGGTGATCTTCATTATATAGGTGAACTTTTTTATTCCAGACATGAGTTTACAACAGTACCTGAAAGTAAATCTTTGCCATGATGAAGCTGAAGAAGCTTATTTTCAAATTTTAGGAGTATATCACTTCTGATACATTCATTGCAAGGATTTTTATTTCTGGCTATGCAATCAATATTGCAATATTTGTAAAGAACTGTAAGATGGAACTTTAAGTTATTTTTTACCCTTGTCTAGCTCATTACTTGAAGAAGTAAAGGATTTGTACCTGGAGGCTGCTCACCAGAATGGTGATATGATAGACCCTGACTTGCAGACGGGACTTGGAGTTCTTTTCCACCTGAATGGAGAATTTAACAGAGCAATAGATGCATTTAGTGCTGCTTTAACTGTTCGGCCAGAGGTACGTTTTATGCTTTTACATTTTTAAGAATTTAGCTTTACAGGCCATTTTCTTTCTCCCCTCTCGATCAGGCTAATATTAATGAGATGTCACTTCAGCCATTAAATTTTAATACCTGAAATAGAAACATTAATTACAAGACAGTTCCATTTAGAAGCAGATTTGTCCACGTCCAATTTCTAGCTGTGTGCTGATTAATTGTACTAGTTATATAAAGTTGCCTATAATCATGAGTCAGAACCTCACATTCCATGTCAATTAAGAGAAGATATGATACTATTATTTTCTGCAGTCCTCCTTACTTTGCAAGCAAAAATAAACTATTATGTCCCTTTTTGACACCTATAGTAGAAAACTCATTTTCTCACCAGGACTATACATTATGGAACCGTCTTGGAGCAACCTTAGCAAACGGGGATCGAAGTGAAGAAGCTGTCGAGGCCTACACACGTGCTTTAGAAATACAACCTGGCTTCATTAGGTCCAGATACAATTTAGGGATAAGCTGCATAAACCTAGGGGCATACAGGTAAGTTCCAAAAATGTGTAAACAAAAAAGTCATGGATCATAACTACCAAGTGAAAATTCATTTTCTAGCTGGAGCTATCTATGAAAAAAAAAAAAATCAGAATAGAGCTACCTAAGGTCAGCTATTGAAAAATTTTGTAATTATTTTTTACAAAGTACTAACAACGCAATGACACTTTCCTTATTCCACAAATTCTACATAACGGAACTACTGAATGTCTATCAAAAAAAAAAATTCCCTCATTCAGCAAGCTGCTTAAGCATTTTTTTAGCTCTAAGTGCAAGTACTCATTATAATCAGTGGGATTGTTCTCACACTTAAACTTATTCTTGTGCTTAAGAGCTTTTCTAAAAGAAAATATAAGAGCCTGTCTTTAGAAGGGAAACTTCCATTAAACTGCTTCAAGTAGCTAATGCCATCAAAACCACTTTTGGTACAACCTTCAGGAATCAATGGTGATATTCCAGGGTCCCAACTGTCAGCTTAAGACAGTTAAGATGAAGGAGAGCTACACAGCAATGAAGACAATATCCCCAGATGTATGAATAGACTGAGCTCTGCATTACTACAAGCCACGTCCACTTGATTAAAGAAAATCAAGCAAGAATAACACAAAGAGACTGATGAACTGCGTTGTAAAATAATACACTTGAGTCTGGCATAGAACTTTGGAAAGTTTAACTTTAGTTGTTAAGCAAATTATATTGCTTGTTTCTTTTTTCTTTTCCCCTACAGAGAGGCTGTCAGCAATTTTCTCACTGCTCTCAGTTTGCAAAGAAAGAGCAGGAATCAACAACAGGTTCCCCATCCTGCTCTATCAGGCAATATTTGGGCAGCACTTCGAATTGCTCTGTCTATGATGGACCAGCCAGAACTATTTCAAGCTGCCAATGTGGGTGATCTAGACATTCTGTTAAGAGCTTTTAATCTAGAGCCGTAATAAAAATATCCACAAATTGATTAAATTGTATTAGGAAACAGAGAACTCTTTTATTACTCATCTCAAAATGACCCCATTTTCCAAAAGATCATGGCTGTAGATCAGTAGAGGAATTCTCTCAGACATTACTCAAAAAGGAAAAATTCAAAAGCACAAAATATTGTAAATAAATTCAAACTCAAAGGACCGAAATGAGCTGCGGCTAATCTGACAAAGCCCTGAAATAGATGAAATAATAGCCATTTCTGAAGAATTTGCATCCCATGCAAGCTATATCTCTCTCTATATCCGCAGCTATACAAAGAAAAATATATTAAGAACAAACCTAGATAATCGTTATTGCACATTAGAATGGCAAGCAATGCATCCAAGGAACCTGCTTAGTAGCTCATAGCACTATACTGACATCACTTTGCCCTACAACGTGGATTCCCTGTCCTTTGGTTTCTTTGTTGAAATGTCTGCTCAAGGTCCATTTTTAACATAGCTCTGAAAATAGACGCATGTAAAATGGATGTATTTTGTTTTGAATATATTTATTAGTTGGCAGTCAAGAAAATTTTTGCTTCCAAAGGTACCTTAATTTGAGCCCAATTCTGCAGGCTCATAGAGTTGTAAACCATGTGCAGTGTTAAGAGGAACATCGTACATGGAGGTCTAGGGGATTAGGCCAGGTACATACGGGAAGGCCAAGTGTTGCCCCCAGAAAAGGTAATTTGCACTAGAGTTGTTGCTGTTTAAACCAGCTGTCCCTGATCTTGGACAGAGTATGTCTGCTTCAAAGGAGCTCATAGCAGGATCTGCACCTATCTATGTACTTGTGCACTTTAATCTTTCTTTTGTAAAATAGTGCTATGCTTTTATCTTAGTTACTAACAACAGAATGTACAGGATAGCCTTGTTGGCATAGAGGACCAAATATTGTTTCCTGAAATATGATGAGAGAGTTTTCAATATTCTTATGTTTAAAAAATGCAAATACAGTA
Organism: Sagittarius serpentarius; assembly: GCA_034782735.1. NCBI lineage: Eukaryota > Metazoa > Chordata > Aves > Accipitriformes > Sagittariidae > Sagittarius > Sagittarius serpentarius. Next base: position 34,107,916 of record JAVKLA010000084.1, read on the forward strand.
TAAACTGCAGTATCTATTAGAAAGATTATTATGCATCCATCAGGTACTACACATACATGCATGTGCATGCACATACATGTTGTATGTGAATGTCATTTCAGAACATAATAAGCCACAGATCTTTATTGCAAATAAACAAAAATTGTTGTAGGAGTTAATGCCTGCAGACCATGCTCGAGGGAAAATTTTCCCTGAAAAATCGGATCTATGTAATGCTTGTAGGATTGAGACTAAGATCCTGCTGTTAAAGCAAGCAGTAGCAAAAGTCTCAGTGACCTCCATGATTGCAGGCTAAATCCTTAGATAACATCAGTATTTGTAGCTGCTTAAAAATGTATATATATATATGTATATATATATATACACACACCATCTTAATTTTCCCTCACTGGATGAATGGGGAACAGTATTGGGGACAGTATGCTGCTACATGATGAACGGATTGGTTCAGCTACAGTCAAACACATTTAGCTCAAGGTTAATGTGTCAATCAAAGACAGGAATAGAAGTCTTTAAGGAAGTAATTTTCAGTTGCTGATGTTTTTAATATTTTTCCTAAATAGTGAAAGATAAAAAGTGTAATTAGATGGCTACCGTGTTGATCTGTGGTCAGGAATTCAATGTGCAGGGTAGCTATTGGAATGTGTTAAAGTGGGACAAATAGTACATTTCCTATAAACAGCATTAAAAGAAAAATCCAGCTCAGTTGGATAAAAAAAAAATCCAACTGCAAAGATCACAGAGAAAGAAGCTCTGTGGGAATTGGACAGTTTCAGCAGTACAAATCTAAAGTTTCTTGCAGCTGTCTGTTATTTTGAGCAACCACTTAAAGGAAAATTCCATGTAAGATAGTGTAATCACTGCGTCTAATCACCAACTATAGTTTGTTAAAGAGAAATAATAAATTCCCATTAAAAAATAAAAGGCTTACTCCTCACTCTCTCCCACAGAATAGAGGTGCTGAAACAGCTACAGGAATTTTTTTAATAGCGCTTTATTAATTCATTGTTTACCTATATACTCCTATTTATCTATCAAGCGTTTCATAACTGATTCTTGCAACTTTCTCTAAGGAGTGGTTATCAAGGACTGACTGGGAACGTCATTTCAGCTAAGTGGGCTGCTGTATGCATATCTGCTGACAACAGTTTGCTCTTTTGCTTTGACAGCAATGTGTGATGACAGCTCTTTATTGATAAGGCAGAGCAGAAGGTGCAGTGCAATTGAATCTGGAAAGCAGTAAGAGAGAAGGGAGGCAGCTTTGAGGAGAGGGTGTAAAGAAAAGGCATATGTGCTTAGATTTTGCTTGATGCCCTGCCATCATACAAATTCTTCTAGAATATCCTCTGTGCTGTGGGGTAGGATAATCAGTGCTTATCCAGAGGAACTGGCTGTTTGGGAGCTTTATTTTTATACCTTTCAAATTAAAAAAAAAAACCCAAAACCCAACTTAACTGCTTGACTTCTCAGAGTCAGAATGACAAGGGGCATTTGATACTGATAGCAGGTCACTAAACCTCTTCTCCTCTAGCATGTAGATGAGTAACACAGCAATTCTGTTACGAATACCTACTGCAACTCCCAGTCTCCCCAAAAAGAACAAAGTAGGTAGCTTTTGGTTTATCTGCGGCTGCACTGCTCAAAACTGCATTCATCTGCTGACACATGTCCACACCCACGTGACTGGTACAAGGAAAGTTGTCTATGTAAACCTAGAAACAAATCACCAGGGCTGAACTCTGCCTCCCAAGGGGTTACATAAGCCACCAGTTCATCACAAGCATTGCAGTTCTGCTGTACGGGACACAGGCTACAAAGCCTATCCAAAGAGATAGTGCACACTCTTGGAGATTATCCCAACTCTCCTGTTTTAGATAGCCTATGGTCAGTTAACCACATACCACTGACCAAGATACGGCGTGAGGGAAAGATTAAGCAGACAGACTTACAGGGGATGGTGGCACATCTCCTCACACTAGACACCAGTTCTGGCCTGGTCTGTGTGGGAGAGTGGCCAATGACTGAGCTCACCCCACTAACAGGTCAGCCTCAGCAGCTCTTGGTACTTCTGGGGACTTCTTCAGTATTCTTGGCTGTATCGTCCTCCTTTAGCCACCACTGCCAAGCACTGTCAGTGCAGAAAAGAGGATTAGATACAGCTTTGAGCTGACCTCCTCATGGTGTTTCTTAAGTATCAGTGGAAAGCATATATATTTGCCTGAAACAGCAAGAGGAAACATGTGAGGAGACTGCAGCATATTAACACCCTGAAGACGAAGTTCATCTACTCATACTTCTAACCAAACATGAGGTAGGATAAATAAGGCGGCTGCTGAACAGTAGCAGATTGAGCCTGAGAGTGAGAGACAGGAAATCTGGGTCCTGTTCTCAGTGCTCCCTGTAAGCTCAACCAAGTCACAACCTCTTGCTATCCCTAACTCGCCCAGGCGTGCAAGGAAGATGGGCAAGTAACAGCCATTGCATCTGATGGCACTACCTGAGTGCCATCATGGGACTGCGTGGGTGAGGTCACCACTCGTGTAAATCGAAAGGTAACACACAAACACAAGGTTGCTCAGGTCTAAGTAAGGAAGCAGTTTCACATAGACACTAGCAACTTCAACAGAGAAGAGACTTGGAGATGTTTCAGGACAACAACTGTAGAGCATCTATGGGGTGATGCCAAATTAGAGTGCTGCAATGGTTTATCATCATCTCCCACCCATTTCCCCTTCTTGTTACTCCCCTCTTTCTCCAGAGGTGATTTATCACTTCCAGGTAACTGATTCCAAGTTTTTGAGTCTTTCTTCTATTTTATATTTCATGCAATTAAAAAATGTTTTCCTAACCCCAGCTTGTGACTGTCCCTCTCCTCTGCAAAGCTTTATGAATATTTATGACCTATAAGTCTGACCCATCAAGCTGCTGAACACTGAAAGTCTATAGTCTTCACAGGAGTGCTCAGCACTTTGTCTGATCCTCTTGTGTGCGTGTGTTCAGTTACCGGACAATGGCTCGCCTCTGATACCACTGCACATGCTGAACAAGCACTGAAATCAAAGTGCTTATCTATGGAGTGAGGCTTTGCAATGAAAGCAATAGGCTCCTTTCTCACTGTAATGACTTCAGAAACCTTGTTGCGATAGACTGGTTTACGTCAGTTTGAAGAATCAATTTTATCTTTAGGTAAACACATAAACATATCTGTATCTACTGGTATTTTCTTATGTTAAATCACAGTACTTGTAAAAACATTGAGAGGGAGGTTCAAATGACACAAAACCTCACATGACAATATTGCATGCAACTACATTAACAAATAACGACACTGAAATATTAACAGAAAGCATGCTACCTGAGTATATGTTTACAGAATGCATGCAGAAGGCCCACACATAGGATATCTTGAAACTATTGATTGGTATCTTCTATGGGATATTTTAAAAGCACTTTGCCTCTGCCAAACTCAAAATTGAGTTGTTCATGCTATTTGAAACAGCTTAGACCAAAACCTTTTAAATCCCATCCTTAGAAATCACTTTGTGTTGTAGGTTTTATGTTTGCTTCAAGTGTTTAGTTAATGACAGACATCTGTAGTAACAGCTTTTGCAGACACATTTTAGCATCCCCTTAAGTATTAAAAAGCTAAATGTACACAGCTTTCACAGTGAAGCTGCACATTTGGATTGTCACATTTTCTTCTCTAGTCTAAACCATATAGCACCAAACCAGAGAAAAAGATTCCCAGAACCAGTGAAACAACTATTGTCTCAGTCTACACTGACTTACCATGGCCAGGCTTTTCAAACCTGCCCCCTAGCTCTGAAGACAGCTCAGCATCTGACTGTCCTGTTTGAAATATGTAGATGTAAAACTTCACAGGATCCGAGTACCTGCTGCATCTGAGGATTTCCGCTGCAGACACTTAACTCAGCTGAAGGCTCAGAACATCAAGTTAAGCACGAGGAGCTAATGAGCCAATTTAGAAAACTTGGGCCTGTCTGTCAGATGGAAAGGTGGATCCTCACAACACCAACAGATCAGCCAGGTGATCCTAGGAACATCCATAGAGCACAGGCCTCCATAACACAATAGCCATCATGATAGAAATAATAACTGATACGATTACTGGCAGCCACAGAGGAAAAGCCTGAGGCCTAAATCATTGCCTGTTGAAGCCAGTGAGAACTGGAGTGAAACATAAATTGGTTGTAGATCTCTTTTGCCCAAATGCGCATCTGCAAAATGAAGAGTTATTAGTTACTTCGCATGAATAACCTGCACAGTTGAAAAATGGAGATTTCTGGTCACCAGTGTTGTCAGCTTAGCAGTCTGTACAGTGAATTTATGTAATAAATGCTTATAAAATACCAAGTATTCACAGATAAAAATGATAGACAAAATGCACTGCATGTGAAAAAAAATGGTGGGTATGCAATACAGTATTACCTACTATTTAAACCTCACTTAGGCCAAAAATCAGATTCCTTCATTATAGTTCTACTGTTCTTGGACTGGTGAAATAAATCAGAGAAAAGGAGCGCCATGCACGAAGAGGTCACTGACACTTTGAACAAACCTAGGCAAAATGAAAAATGAACATGTCACAGAATCCACAGAAAGTTTCAGAGCCTCAGCCACAAAGAAATAGGTATTAGGCATGGAAAAGACAGAAGGAATCTAAATTTTCATAAAAATAAGCTGTAACTTTACAAATGCTTGCACATGTGACAGCCCATTGAGCAAGCTTGCATGGTCAAGACAACGTGCTTTGATCTTTTTTCCCCTTCCACATTTACAGAATGCCATCAACATTGGCTAAAACTTCAATTTAAATAGTCTTTTTAATATCAGTAATCTATTGTAAATTCAGAAAAATCAAAATATTTATAAATATATTTTATATATCAGAGTATAACATATCTAGAGTAAAATAAAACTATGTATTTGAGAGGCATTCTGTGCAGCTTCTTCTATATGCTGTAAACTGAAAACCTTTGCAATCCTGCATCAGTTTTTTTGGCTTTATTTTTAAGCCAACATATGGGAAAGAAGAGCTTATAGGGTTGGCAGATACTTTCACCTGGGCCATCTGAAGAGCCCTGCTGCTGCTAAGACTTACACGGCTCACTTAACTTTTTGTGTTGATAGTTAAGTGTAGGTGCAAGGCTTAGCAGGGATGTGGGCGATGGATGCAGAGGTGGGAGTTCAGCCCTACACTGAATGTTTACATTCCGTTACAAACGTTCGTATTGACCCAGACCGAGAATCTGAGTGTAAGTACATATGGAGTAAAAGATTAGTTTCTTACTACAGGTAACTTTGCCTCTGTATACTTAGTGCATTATCAGCTGTGTATATTAAACACAGACCTGTAGTTTACTGATCTTTAATTTGATGTTTCCTTGCACTGCTGTTTAAAATAATCTATTTCCTAAAAAATGAATTATGTGCATATTGGATGTGTTAAATTTAAGGTCATAGATGACTATTTGCAGAGCACCACATTTAATGTAGTATTTTTGTACTGTAATGGAAGCATGCCTTCCTTGGGTTCTTTTCCACATACTAAACTGTATTTATTTACCTGTATTTATAAATGTGCAATTTTTAAATATGTTTTAAAAATAAACTTTGTCTGTGGCTTCAAATATTTCAAAATCTTTTTTCAATTTGAAAATGGTCTTGACTATAATTACTTGAACTGACAGACCTACTTCTCCAATGAAAATAAAGGATTTTTTTTTATAAGGTCTTCTATCCTATTGTTTACAATGTGAACATGCTTGTCTGCTTGAAAATTAAGCCCAGAAGATGCTTTTTTCATTACCATTTTTCATAAATTCATCATAACTCTGAGGTAGAGTTATTTTTATAATTTATTTTTATTTCAACAATGTTGATCAATTATACTTACAACTGGAATTTATACTAGCTGAGGTCTGGCCCAATGGATTTTGTGCATACACTCCATATGAGGAAAAAGGGAAAAAAGTAGATTAGAATTTTTCCTGAAGATCATGCAACTGCACACTTCAAAATTAAAACAGAAGTAATAATATTACAACATAATCTTTCTGAAAAATGAAAAATAAAAGCCAGCTATCAGTGACTGACATTGTTACTCAAGCAACTTCCCATAAACCATAGTGGAAGGTGGCTATCGTTTTGGCTTTCATGTGATGAGGTGAAAGAGCTGACAGAGTAGAAAAGACATCATCTTTATGCTTTTGCTATGGGACACTAACATAAGCACAGACACGAGAAGGACATAAAATTCTTGTACACCACTGTGGACAAAAAAGATGATAACTAGCAAGGGGGCTGTGACAGTTACAGCAGAGGGCTATTGACAAAGCAGGACAACATGGCATGGATCTGAAGACTGACACTCTCAACGGACATCTGGGTTGCTCCAGAAAAAAAACCCAGAAGATACAGCCACAGTTTGCCTGTAGAAGGAAAGCTCTGTCAGGAAAGCCAATAGTCTCTAAATGGCTTTAACCAGAACCTCCCACTAAAGAAGAAAAGGGAACAGACACTAAAAACATACTAACAATTAGGATGCAAGTAACGTGTGCTCTTGACACTGGTGTGTTCTGCCAGGAGATGTTAAGGTTAGTTTAGTTCTTACTGCTCAAATGTACCAACAAAGAAGAAGCAGGAACGTCCATTAGTTATGCGCTCTGCAGCAAACACAGACCAGGAACACAGCACTGCAGTCCTGAAGCCAAAGACAGTGGCTGGGAGAAAAGCATTAGTGCCAAATCCTACGTACAAAACTGCTCAACAAAATCACTGGGAAGGATACCGGTAAAGAAGCCTGAAAATATAATCACCTACTCCATACCAGCTGTCAGTCATGCACTATCTGTCTTCAATATTTTTATGGCATTCATCTTTCACCACAGCTGTCAGTGCCTTCCTTATTCATGTTATGCTTGTAGCACACCTGAGGGACGGAGAGGTGTTGCTTCTCATTTTAGTGAGGGGTAGCAGAGAGCAGGGGTGGTGTTAACTTGTCAGTTACCTAATACTGCCTTCCACAAGCAGTCTGCAAAAGTTAGTGGGTACAAATGCTATACAGGAAATTCTTGCGTGAAGTCTGAGCCCTTTAGCTTGCACAAGGAGCCACATTCTCCCACCTCTTCCAGTTGCTACGAGTGGAGTGAACACAGTGCGGCATGACTTGCCATGGTCACAAAGGACATCTGTGATAGAAAAGAAACCAAAACAGATCATGAAATTTGGACTTCAGGAGCTGAACCATCTTTACCTTTCTTATCATCCAACACTTCATGTGTCCTCTACTTCCATGTCAGGAAATGTCATTTACAGCCCAGCAGGTTTACCTCTCACCTCTCCTCCAGTTCTTGGTCCCATGATCCTATAAAAAGACGAAAGGGTTGCCATGCCTCAGTCTTCTTTTTTTGGCCTATTCTTGCATCTACCAAAGAGTCTCAATGGTCACACTGCTACGTAAAAAGCCTTACACATGTGGGAAAAAGACTTCTCCTTTACTGAACAGCAGCTGAAATTTCTAAATGAATATGAGGAATTACAGGCCAAGATAAAGCAGGAATTTGGGGGTGAAATGAGAATACTCTTTCACATGAACCTGCCAACTCTTGTGTTCAAAGAATGTCAACTGCCTTAAAAGTTAAAAACAAAAAATCAGTCTTAATTTAAATGCTATTTTCTATTTTGCCAGGGTTTATATCCACTCAGGGCTTGGGGATGGTTTTTTTCCTTCCTCAATCCATAGAAGTGCCACAAGTCACAAGAAATCAAGACTCTCACAAACCTGTTTGTTCAATGCAGGTTTTTTCAGTAAAACACCAAACATGACCACAAAGAGTAAGAAAAGAGGCAGCATGAAAACATACTCAGTCTATTCTTCTTCAGTTCAGACAGGAAAGAAAGAAGCAAGAATCCACACAGTCACAAGATGTGAGAATATTTCTTTTTAATTTAAAACAGTTGCAACAATGTCTTTTACAACCTTTCTCATCTCAGACAAATACTCTCCAAAATTTTAACAGTGCTTCAAGCAAACAACTCTCAATGGTGCAAAGTAAACCAGTACAGACACTTCCAGGATACAACAGTAAAACCACTGAGTGAAGAGAAATCAGAAACTGATCTCAGCCATTAGGGTAGGAAAGGCAACGGGAAAAGAATAAAAAGTTAAGTCCAGTTACATATTTTACATAATCTTTCATTGTATGAAAACAGCAAAGAAGATAAAAATGGCTGCCGCCAGGATGGAGAACAACAGGAATGAATTGGTGGTGATTCTAAAGCAATCTAACAAGCTCTGGTTGCATCTGTATTCAGAATGTGCACTACGACCCAGCGGAGGCTGTCTGAATCAAAGAAACTGGACTGATGCTGGTTTCAGTTACACCAAAGTCAGAAGTAATGCCACTGAACCCAAGTAGAATTACAAGTGATAGTAGTCTAGAAACATCTAGACTTGGTTTTAAACCACAGCTTTGAATAAATTAAATTTTTATCCTAATTATATTTTAGCTAGGAAGATCAAATAGGAGTTTGTGTCTACATGTGTTTTGGAGACTGGAGATTGCGACTCAGAATGAGGGATCTACTGGGTTCAGCATGCTGCTAGGAATAAGAGGAGAAAAGGAAAACAAGGAAAAGTTGTTTAGTTTTTTCTTCCTTCCACTCTCCTAACCTGAACGTATCATATGAAAAAGTAAAAATCAGTCTGAGAAATAAGAGCATTATTTGCTGCCAAGTCCTGGCATGCCATAATTCTCAGGTTAGATTGTCTCCAACAGCTTACAGTGATTTTTCTTCCTCCATCCTTTTTTGTCATGAACCTCTCAGCACACCTAACCCCCCAATAGCTATTACAGTACCCAGACACAAGGAGTTTCCCCATCAGCCACTGCCCAGGTTTCTTACCGAGGCTTGGCCCAGCACAATTAAGTGCATACAAATTTCAGCAGGCAAAGCCTGATAAATTAGTCACCTATTCAGTACAGTCTGTTTGAGTCTGGCTTCCGAATGCTGAAGTTTAAAAAAAAAACAAACACCTCTTCCCCACATTAGACTGAAGAGTCAGGAGTTTACATCCTGCTCCTGCAGATTCATGATCTTCTTCACACATAGCCCATTGCAAAAGTGAGATGACTTAACTGGCTGTTTTAAAAAGGAGGGAAGCCGCTACATTGGGAGATAATAAAATCATTCCTCAAACAGCTGAAGAACTTTCAAATGCTAAATTTTAGAATATCTGTAAGCCTTTCACCTAAACTGGTCCCTGCACTTCTGACCCACTTGGTAGTTTAGACAGGCAGTACACGAGAGTGATGAACTGAAAAGAATTTCCAAAGCTGAGCTGCTACAGTTCACTTACCACAGCCAGCAAATGGCTCCCCCCCTTCATTACCATTTCCAGTTTACCACCTGCCAGCTTTCTAAGTGTGCCCCCTATTAACTGAGACCAATCAGTCCCACAGCCATTCCAGTCTTAGGATGTACCAGACAAATGGTTTGCAAGAGTCCAAGCTCCATCCTTAACCCTACAAGATCAGCCACGTTTCCAGTTTAATAATGAACATGTGAACTACTCTGTTGGCCTTTATTTACCCAAGGTTTCTAAATAAAAAGTAGTGGCCACCAGATCTTGTTAGTTTGGAAATAGCTCTTTAAGTTCATGAGGCAAGAGGGAAGCTGTCGTGCTGAACTTCCTTGTAATATAACCGGGCACGGGGAAAAAGGGGAAAAAGGGGCCTTTTGTCCTTTTTCTACTGCCAGAATGAAAAGCCACAAACATAGATATAGGGAAGTTTTGTTCTTTCACTTTATATAGAAGATGTGTAACTTGCTGATCCCATTTTCGAATTTGGCATTTTCTGATGAAATACACAAATACTCAAAACCTGGAAGAAAGAAAAAAATTACTGGCAGCTTTTATTTTGTCCAGAAATGGTGGCTCAATAATTACAAGGCAGTTGAATCTCACAGGAGCCACTTACTAATGTGCTAGGATGCCGTTCTTTTTTGCCAATAAGAGCGCTAAGTTCAGGAAGCTTTCCCAGCAATTAGGCACCATTTACACAACAGAATTATTGTACTAGAATTTCTCTCATAATCCTTTAAGATCAAAAACTGATTTAAAAAAAAAAAAATCAACAGTGTCTTTTGGCTCTGCATGAGCCTGTATGACCAGAGGGAGAACTATTTTTCTCCAAATGCTGGAAAAATGCCCTGCTCATAAACAGATTTTTATTTTGGGTTCTCTTCTGTAGTGTGTAGCTGCCTGAATTTTGCTATTAAACTTGCAGGCACTGACTGCAGAGAAGATATAATTACAGAGTGAGAGAGGCAGGGAGGTGTAAGAAGGATTTTTGGTGGGGTTTTTTTTGTTTTGTTTTGGGTTTTTACTCTTCCAATTTATTTTGAGGGCTCAGTAAGATTATACGAGGCAACTCCAGCAACAGCCTCTAAGCAGTGGCCAACACTGTAAGCCTTTGGGGCTTTTTTGGAATCATGAAAGGTTTTCCACTCACCATTGTATTTTTTCCTAGAATTAGTGTTTTCAAATACAATTTAAAAACACACATATAAATTCTTGCCTGTGACACAAACTGAAACAACACCCCAAAGAAAAAAAAAAAAGACAGAAAAGGCCAGCCCCTACCTACCCACCCCTTTATCCCTGCCAGAGATAGAAAAACCCTTTTAGAAGGCGTCTGTTGAAGAAATCAGATTATTGGTGTGTTTGCAAGTTTTAAGAAAGCTGAAACATCATTTCAAGGTGTGTGGGGGGGGTTGCTGTTGTTGGATTATTTTTTTTAAAGGGAGGGAGGAGAGAGGGGCAAATCAATAAATCAGCTAAGCAATTTCCCTCACTCTTGGATGGAACTAAATATTTAAGCAATCTTTGACAGAAAGCAGAATTGCACTGTAAGTACTTTGTCAGGGAGTTGATTTCAGCTGGAATGTGAGTGGTCTAGATGCAAATTTCCCTGAAATAAATATAATGGGACATTACCCCTTCTTTACCTCTTTCATAAGAAAATAAAATTTAAATAATAGCCTTGCCCTTCCTGAGGGTATGCATTTACTTTTATAGTCAGAAAGTCTGCTTTCAGCCATCTGTAATCCTGAATCTGTTGGAAGAACTTACAAAACAAACATTCGACAGAATATGAAGAAACCTATGTCTGCAAAAATAAAATCTACTATTTGGCAGAAAATGTACAGGGCACTGACAGGAGATTGCTTCCATCTGCATTATTTTCTTAGGTTTATGCATCAAAAGGGCAAACCAAAATACTATAAAACTGAATTCCAACAGATAGAACTTTAGCTGACTTTTCTCACTGTACTGAAAATAATCTCTCAAATAAACCATCCTGCTTTGAAGAACACTCACATACCCCCTTTCCTCCAACTTTATATGCGATATGATTTCTCTAAGTGGTCTGGAGTCTGGTTGAAAACACTGGCTCCCAATTACCAAAGACACAAATATTCCTTTGTGGTCTTCAATGGATGCATGGACAGAACAGGCAGGAGGTGGGCTGAACCAGGCTATTTTTGTTCAACTCTGAAAATTCTGTTTTCTCCATATACTAGCTGCAAACTCCACCAGCAATCTGCATGGTCTTAAGATATCCTCTAAGGTGTCTAAATTTAAAACAACATACTATACACCAACTAATAGAAATTTTCCCTCTAACACTTAAGGCAGCATCAAATGACTGTTTTTAAATAAATTATAAATATCCCATGTTTTCCTTTGCTTTTTGGCAGTCCAAGGATTAGGGGTCTTTTGTTGGTTTTAAATTTTCTTTTTTATTGTACATTTTTCTGGGCAGGTTAAAAAGGCTTATGGCTTCTTAAGGCCAGGTAACAGATTTGAGGCCTAACTTGGTATCCTGTGGTAAAAATAAATGTAGCCCAGGTCTTTGGGAGGTCGTTCTGAGGCACAGACTCTAAGGTCATTGTAGATCACCCATCTGAAATGAAAACAAGATTGATTACATTCTACATGTATAAAAATCATCACAAGTTTATCAGGGACTTCTCATATCCAAACTTCAAAGAGCTTAAAATCTAAAATTAGGCATTGCAACAAGAACAAAAGATCAGAGAAACAGCACAAGCAGGTTTACTGGCAAAGTCAGAAACTGAAAAGGAAAAGGGACACGCAGAGGAATGTGTAGTTACAGTTCAAATGAAGGAAAATCAGGGATTCCCAGTGCCAAATAATCAGAGCGTATCAGAATCACAACCATGAGCAGCAACACAGTACTAGCAATACTAGTATCAGCGCATAGTTTGATGGGTTTCTCTTGCTGAGGAATGAAAGGAAGTTGGGGGAAGCTCACATAAACAAAACCAGATAGAGAACTGATGCCCCAAAACAGAGATTTGGAACAACAAGCACAGGAGAGCCAACAGTACATTTCAGCATACTCCTCAGCAGAATCAGAACTGACTCATCACATCTACAATCTGTAACAAATCTTAATTTCTTTGGTGGGAAATGTATACATGGTAACAACGTGCATGTTTTGTCTGCCTTGAATACACACCCTGCTCTGTACAGATGCACGTGTCAAAGAAAACATTTACTCATCCTTGTGTGTCTCCTAATTCCACTCACCTTCCTTCTTTTTTGAGATGACAAACATAGTGGCCACTCATTGTGGATGTTCCCATGTGGCTGATGAACCCAAACAGCTCATATCCTGTTTAAGAAATACAAATGGGACCATAAGTCTTTCACTGCTAACATTGCAATAATGACTCCAGGGGAAACTTTCTTTCTAATACTGGAGAAGCAGCTAAGCACTCCTAACTCAGACTCTGCGTCCCCAAACACAGTTTCTGTTAAGACTGCAGCATATTCGTGCTTTAACTAGTGGTCAGACTCACTGTCAAACACCAAACCAATCCAACTCAAACCCACATAGATCTGTGCACATAACAGCAGGGCTACGATCACAGCCCCTACTAGGAAAGGGAAAACAGCAGATTCATTCCCAGTTCACAGAGAGCACCACAGAAAGTTCATTCTGCACACAAATTAGCTGTAAGTGAGACCACAGATCCCCTATAAATCAAATAAAAGACTAGAAGTTTATATTTCAGCAGCCCATAAAAGAGAGGACAGGAAAGAAACCTCTTCCTTTACTATGAGGGTAGTTTGTATGCTCAGTGTCTCTGGAGAACTCAGCATTAGTTCCTGATCCCCACCCATTCATGCCATTCACCCAAATTACCACCAAAAGTAAAAGGGTACCTTCTTTCAGGATATTGCATAAGGACAGGGGCCTGGATTTTGGTGGAGAGGGCTTTCTGGAGCCATTTTACAGTATCATGTTGGTTATCAGGATTTCAGGCACTCAGTAAATGGTCTCAGTCTATAAAGGCTAAGTACCACAAAAAATAATTATTCCAAATCTTTTTTTTTTAACCTAATGATAATCAATGTTTCCCATGTCTCCAAGAGACTTAAGATTGGTCTTTATGAAGTTAGAAACAAAGAGATTAATGTTCTTATATAATAACAGCAACCACAGAAACAAAAATTAAATTGGCTGTTAATTTTTTTTTTATAAGACCATTACAGTCAAGATCAGAAGTACAAGTTTAGAACATACTACTGTTATTAGAACTGGTCACTAAAACCCCTTCAAAAACTTATGTGATAGCCTTATATTAGAACCACCACTGAGCTTTTGTACTGTAGTGCTTTTACACTTAAAATAGGTTCTTTGCCTACTTCACAGCTCTGACTGCTGTATGTTAGCCCCATCTTGTGGTTTATTTAGCAGTAGTATGACTGAGGAGCTCAAAAAAAACCCCAACCAAAAAAAACCCCCAGAAAATAGCAAAGCAGGACATGCAGGATACCAACTATACGTCCCATATTTAGAATAAGGAACTTGGTTGAAGGGATTATCAAATCTCCCATGAGACCACAGGAGGACAGAAACTCAGGTGGTCTGTAACATCAGCATTACCTTTAGGATGCTCAGCCTCTGAAAATTTAAACATTCTAGCTTTTCTTTGTCTTTTTATCTTCTAGCAACAAAACAAAAAGCAAAGCTAGGCCAGGAGAGACTTATATGCTGTGGCAACAAAAAACTTGGACTCAAGTTATTCAGTGAGTCCAGGGAAAGAGTTTACTGAGCAAACACAGCCCACAGAACTTGGCAGCCCCACAGAGCCAGACTCAGCCCCAGAAGCAAGGCTGGAAGTAAATTGTCTGGATGACATCCAAAAAACCACAATAACTACTTTCAAAACAGAAATGCGCTCTACGAATGGTGTGGGTGTGATGCAACAACATAACAGCCAGTTCTAACCTGAAGAACTTACTTCCAGAGCCATCTTTGATCCTGGGTCCCTCCGACCCTGTCTCTGCAAGGATATTGGCATTAGCATTGTTCTCCATATCCATCATGTCCAAAGCAGGCTCATTTTCTTCCTCGAGTTCAGGGTGGCTGAAGATCCATTCCAGCGCACGCTCCAAATTATTGTTCTGCAACCCAAACAAGCAAAAGAGCAGCATTTAATACATTCTCTAGCATGCTACCACTCATCCGTCTTTGAACAGAGGAAGGACTGTGTTTGACCTCACTTAAAACTTATAAGATACATACTTTACCTCCATGGAAAATAGTGTTCAAGCACTCTGCAGAAGCTTGACAGATGGAAAAGAAATCCTCCCACAACTAATCCCCATGGCCCCCAGGTTCTCATCTTAAAGATGCATAGTCTTTAGGCATCCGGGTTGTTTCTCAACAGATGGTACAAGAAGCTAAGTTCTCCTCACTTTCCTCCACAATTTAACATCCATGTGAAACACACAAAACATCTTTCCCACTCTAACCCAGACAAATCAGGCATCCCACACTTTGCCAGAATAGTTCTATGATGTGCATCATCCACTAAATGGATCTTTATATGCATGTTTTAAAGGCATCTGAGCATGCAAGTGTACAAAGCACATAAGATGAAACAGCACCCAAATGCTACCAATAACTCATGGAACTCACTGTTGCCTTCAGTGCTTGAATTGCTAGATTCCTTTGGAAGCCCATGGAAATGATAATTGAAACCATCTCTTCGGGAGGTTGGTTATCTAGCCCAACAGCTCCAAATGCAGCTGCTCCACTGGAAGCAGCTTCTCCAAACGCAGGTATGACCAACGGCTCAGCGAAGTCTGGAACAAACAAACATACATCAGTTCATTCTCTTGTCCCACTGAACTGGAAAGTCAACAACGAACACAAACAACCAACAAACAGGACCTCAAAAGCAGTCCTGAAATCAATCTAAGTTTATTTCACTGGCCCAGTTGGGACTTAGATGCCTGGAAAGCCTTAAAAGCAATAAAATGAACATGCATGTTACAAAGTATCTAGGTGGACAAACTCATACTGAGCAGGCTGGAACAACTTGGCACATCACAGAAATGAAACAACTGCAGGAAAGTAGCAAAGATGGGTATGGAAGCAATGATGACACCAGAATAGTAGGCAACCCACCTGATATGCCTATAAACATAAAATGAACTGATTCCATAGCTGAAATACGTCAGTTAAGCCCAAGTGAAACTCATTCCCCATTTATACAAGCAACACAAAAGCCCACAGTGAAGCGTGAACTCAACCAAATCTGGAGTTTCCTTGGAAGGGAGAGCCCAGATACACTCAGTGCTGAACCACAAGTCCAAACATTGCATGGATGAAACACAGGAAGTGGAGAACATCTAGCAGCCCTGCCCGTCAGTAAATAGCCCAAGTTCTAAGTACAGCATGAATGCTCTAGCCTGAGCTAGAGAAGGCTGATATGGAAGAAAAGCATCTGGACCACAGGATTCTTTGTACTTACACTTGATCACAAGTCAGCTTCCCCCTTAGCAGCACGGACCTAGCCAAAGGGTGGAAAACAGAGAGCTGGCCCACACCATCAGTGAGGACAGGAGAATGTACTTCTGGTGTAGGTTAGGTTTGTTGTCGTCTTCTAGGCAGAGGATGCCACATAATGGTCAAGATCTGCATACCCCAGGAGCAGCTTAGGAAAATTCACTCACACCTCCAGGTTTCCTGGGGTGGGGAAGGGGCCATTGTTTCTCTGTCACACATTATAAAACTTGTACTGACTGCCAAAATACACAACCAGGAGCTGAGTTTAACTTACACCTTCCAGTCACTGACCTGGTTCTTCCATGTGTGCAATGATCCAGTTGAAAGCAACTTCAGCACCTAGGTTGCCTGTATAGTACACAGCTTTCCGACATGCTTCCAAAGGAAAACCCATCTCAGCCAGTTGCATAACTGAAGATTCATCAATATCTAGAGCTACAAGAAAGTACCTTCTAAAACATAAAAGTCTAATTGCATCCATTGTATAGCATTTCTTACTGTTATTCATGGTGCCACATATTACAATACATATCACTTGGATTTGTTTTAGTACCGCAGTAAACCCACACCCATTAGAAAACAGCCTTGTACAAAGCATTATAGTATTTGTTATGGACTTACTGGTAATCTTTTGTGTCCGTAATCTACATAGATCCTTAAACCTTGATGAACTCCTACACGAATTTATTTATTAAAAAAACTCACCACTGGATTTTAAGGGCTGAAGAAGTTAGGTGCTGAGCTTAGCTAGAGATGGCAGCCAAAAGCAATCATCTCTCTTAAAGGCAGGATCTTGCAGGTGAGAGAAGCAACAGCTGCTGGGATCTAGCAGTCTCAAGTTGAACTTCACCTCTGAATGACAGGGCCTGACAGCTTCAGCTGACATCAGAATCCAGAGGGAGGCAGGATCAAGCAGCTGTGATCCCCAGAACTGCAAGATCCTGCTGATGAGCAGCAGATAGAGAAGCAGCTCATATTCTGGCTATGCTGATGCTACTGCAGACTCTTCCAAGAGTGCTGCACATTCTGCTGAACAAGTACAAAAATCAGCTGTTATTTAGAAGCATGCAGGACAATACTTCATGCATCTCTATGAGGAGAGAGAAGCCATTAGCTGAGCAAAAGGACGACAATTTTTTAAGCAGCTGAAATACCAGTCTCAGAAAAGTGAGATACGTACACTCCACGAAATGGTTTGTCATATGATCTGAAAATTAAGAAAGGAAAAAAACAGGGAAAAGGACTTATATGAAAGCTAAGTAGATTCATATAGGAAAAACAATTCCATATTTTTGAAGTCATAGAAACATTTGACCTCATACAGGCAGGGCATGTTCATGCTTACATCCCTGATGTTTTTGCCATGAATCAGACCAGGGATATTTCTACCCAGTAATTTCCCTAACTCAACCCAAGACAAAATTGTCACTGGTACTATAAACCAGTAGGAAATACAGCTGATGGCTGACCTAAACCAACTTAAGCAACAATCTGTTTTGTTATAAATAAGGTACCATCACCCATGCATTTACACTAAAACTAGGTCAGTTCATTAAGCAAGAGGGTAAAAAAGAGTAAGCCTTTGTAAGGAACCTACAGATAAGGGACAGAATTAAAAACTTTCTAGAACTGAATTTTGCTATGACACACAATTTCAGGTATTAGCTTCCTTTCACATACAAACAGCTTGATATTACACCACCACTATTATAAACATCCAAGCAAATGGGGCAATCACGTCATGAGAATAGTTGTGTTACTAGTTTCCTATTAAATACTGAGGAACCCAAACTTAAGTCATCTGGAGGAAATTGCATCAACCTGGGTCTAAGGTCACGCTATAAAAACATGATTTGACTTGCTATAAACCATTTTGTTCTTCAGAGAAACCCAGGGAATGAGGAAGGAGGATATTCTAATATTCTTGTTTCTGAACTTTAGCATAAAAGAAACAGTATTTAAGAAAAAAGAAAGATAGCATGTTAATCACTCCTCTCTCTTTCTGTTCTACAAATATTTCAGTCAGCAGTTTGACATGAGCTCCTGGAGACAAAGCCTTTTTTAATGGGCTGTAGAGCCCACGTACGTCCAGAGAAGTGGACTACACATGCATGCACAGCTGCTAGGGCCTACTGCAACCTAAAAATTCTTGTAAGTTAAAAATGAATAAGGTTTTGAATCTTAATCTACGCCTGGGAAGCTGTTTTCTTAAATTGTAGTCCTTTGTGTATTAAGTATTGTTGTACTGTGAATGAATCAATTCTGCAGAGACGGTGTGTTTGTTGTTCCACCTTGAACCAAAGTGTTTCAAGTTACTCAAACTCTGCAACTGAACAGAACACCATCTGCTCAGAACTGTAACACTAAAATCCAACAGCAAATAATCATAGTAACTGACAGAATTTAAAATTCCTTCTGACCAGAATGGACCATGTACCACCCAGACTACTTTATCACCAGGTTTTAGACAAAATTTAGTACAAAAGTGCTCAAGAGATAACAGCAGTTTAGTAACACCTCTTATGCAAATGTAAGAAACGAGTGGATTAATCCTCTACCCCACTTCTGACACCTGTCATGAGACTCATTGTAGGGGTCTGAGACCAAGTCCTTTGCACCAGCCCCTGGGAAGTGCACAGTGACTTTACTGAAAGGGAGTCATGAACACACACTGAAGGTCAATGAATGGACAGAAGATGCTCTCTGCATGTAGCTGATTTTCATAAATGTAGAGGTCTTCACACACTTCTCTATCCACTTAAGTCCTAGATACCAAACAACATTCAATAAGGATGAGCACAATAATTTTGTCCTTAAGTAAGGATAACCATCCATGCACGTGGAAGACATGGAACAATTCTGCTGGTAAAGATGAAGAGATCATAATGCAGCACAAGCTGCTCCACTGAGCAGCACTGTGCTATTGCAAAAGAGGCAACCACCACACAGGTTAAGTATGAGACTATAGCCAGTAAAGCAAGTGAAATAATCTGTTTCACAAAATATGTCTATCTTTGGGCACAGAGATTTCATAAAAATATGAATTATTTGGAGAGAGTCCAGAGCAACAGCAATAATCATAAATCCTGAAAACTTCAAAGCAGAAAAGTTGGAATAACTAGGGCTGTCTAGTAGGAAGCAAAAAAAGGCGGTGGGGTGTTGTAACAGTCTTCAATTACAGAAGCGCAAAGCTGCTTTCTTGTTCATAGCTTGAAAAGGTGAAGATTAAAGAGAATCAGTATGTGCTAGAGGGAAAGGGGAATACAGGAGAGAATCAGAAAAGTCAATAAATACCTTTTGGGTCATCAGGAATGATAATGGGAGGAGCAATGTCTGGAAGTTCCTCTTCTCCTGGCTGGAGACCCCTGGCCCGAAGGTGGCTGATATCTAGGAAGTCTGGCAGGTCTATAGAAACATCTACAAAAGCAGAGAAACAGGCTAAGCTTATGAATCCAGCAAAATGACCTCATGGCGAAGCCTACCCATTCAGAGAGGGAACTCTAGTACTCAAGGTACAAGCACAACCAGGATTCTCCTCCTGAAAACAGTTATCTGAGAAATTCGGAACACTAAAGCATAATTTAACTAAGAGGTCAGACCACATGAAACTGTATTTTAACTCTACAGACCTAATGGATTGGTTTAATTTGTCATAAAAGGAAAGAAGATTCAATTAGGATCTTCACAGTATAAACTTGAGACTCAAGCCAGGTCCTCGTTACAGACCAAAGTGTGTACACCTTACAGATTATCTTGGATAGAATGAGAAAAAAGGTAAATATAAAAGGCACATACCAAGCTTTTTGGGTATCCAGTCAAGGCCAAAGGTGAATTTCTTTATTTGTACCACTAAGTATTCAGGAAATGAAGCAAAACGAGAAGTCCTGGGAAGCACAAGAAATACAATTCATTGAAACAAGGAAACAAAATCACAAGCAGCACAGATTTCAGTACCTCATGCACACTGAGATGAGTAACTTTAGCCCTCAGTGAGATCAATAGTGATGGATTTCACAACATAAATTTCACAAAAAAGTTTTCAACTACAGTGGAAAAGTATGGTAGTAGCTTTCTATTTATTCATATCCTGAATGTCAGCCCACATCTTAGCAGATAATTCAGCTTGTAGGAAGATTATAGAAAAAAACTACAAGGAATACTAAACTTGCTTACTCAAGTTGTTCTGAAGTTGAATGTCAGGAAATAAATTTTGAATGACATATTGGCTAGAACTTCAGGGCATGGGCTTAAAACACATCTTAGACAGAATGGAGTAACAATTAAATCTGCATTTTATTCACTCCCTTTCTAGTAACTGTAGCATTGTCCATGAGGTATCAGTCTACCTATAAAGCATTTCATTAAGCAAAGATTAAAAAAAAAAAAAAAAAATCTGTCATTTGTAGTTTTTCACATGAAAGTGCTATATAAAAAACCCTACATTATATTCTTATTGAGCTGCTATAATATTTATCAAAATAGAGGATGACTCTTGAGTTTAAGGGGAACCCTGATATTTGCCCAGTCAGCAAAAAGAAAAAGTTTAATCTTGAACACAATGTAACATTATAGGCACCACCATACTCCTTCTCTATGCTCCCATCTTTCCCACATTAAATCTCCTTCATCATTCCCTTTACCTTCCATTCACACACGCCATCCTTTCTTCTAATTCACCCAACTCTGGGTAAAACACAGTAAATGCATCATAAATATAAGGCCTATAAATAACTGCTCTCTAAATTCTTGTTAGCACCACCTTGCAATTCTAGTAACTTTATCATCTGCAGCATGAAACTTTTGAATTTTAAATAGCAAATTATTCTTCACCTTTCAATGTTTTTAAAGACCGGGGGGGAGGTCTTTAAATTAACCCTGGATCTATTTAAAGACTATAATGTTCTTCCAACATGTTCACAGTTAAT
This sequence comes from Sagittarius serpentarius, assembly GCA_034782735.1. Classification (NCBI taxonomy): domain Eukaryota; kingdom Metazoa; phylum Chordata; class Aves; order Accipitriformes; family Sagittariidae; genus Sagittarius; species Sagittarius serpentarius. The sequence goes on from JAVKLA010000084.1 coordinate 34,128,758, forward strand.
GCAAAAACCCTTTAGATTTCTGCTGCACTTTTCTCCATCATATGCACTTGTCTCCCAATTTTCAATACGATGTCAGTGAAACTGTATGCTAAGACAGAAGTGAGTCATTGATATGTTAAGCAATAGAAAGCAAAATAGAAGGTACCTAGCCACAGTAAAACAGTTGCAGAGCTCAATTTTCAGCCACTCCTTGCTGCTGACATAAAAACGGAACCAGCTAAGAGACGAACTCTTGTTCTCAGCAAGAAATACTGCCCCTGAAAATTGCACTAATCTCTACCTGCTGTCCTGTTTCTTCTTAATGCTTTTTTAAGCCCAAGATGTTCTTGGTTCTTTTATCTACCTGATTGTAAACACAGAAGACGGGTTCCTTCTTTTATATAACCATCTTGTACCATGGCCTCATGTAAGTGACAGCAAACAACAGGTGCAACCAAACACTGTAGCATACAAAGGTGGTGGGTTGAAATCCAAACACAAACAACAAATAACATAAAACACAACAACAACAAAGTTTTCAGCATAGCACTTCACAAACGCAAAAATTTCCGTCCATCTAAAGAACTTGCTCACAAGAAACACAACCTTCATTTGCCTCACCCTGTTTTGTTGCCACACAATGCCCATCAGCATTTTTAGTCAAATGAAGACATCAAGAGACTAAGCAGAGAGATCCAGACAGTATCTCCTACCACAAAATACATAATAAATAATGAGCTCTATCACTAGTTGATACATAGGATCCAGTTGTTCAAAGTGGGCAATTAAGCTACAAGCATATAAAGTTTAAGCTCTTAACAACCAGACTGCATCACCTCTTGGAGTCTGACGGTTGAGAACAACTTATTTCCTGCTCAACTGGTCATTACAACTCTCATCAGGCTTGATCTACACATTACATTTATGAGCCCTGACACTATTACAACGCCAAAGCCCACTATGCCTTTGTCTATTTCTCTCTGCATCATGTCCAGGTAGCAAGATAAGCACAGAGCACTGCCATATAGGTTTTTAATAAGCAGCCAGACACACACTTACTTAACACCTGCAGATTTTGCTTGAAGGGCACTGCTCCAGAAATCCTCTACATTGTTTGGTTCAGAAAAGGCCTGCAGACATGCACTAAATGGTATCTTGGCACGGACAAGCTCTGGTGGAGGTCTCCTTGCAGCTTCTGCTTCTCTCCTCTTCAATTCATAGGCAATTAATTCATCTGAGAAATATACATGACACTAAAAGCTAAATGAACATTGTCATGGTTATGATGTCCCTCACCAGTCTGAGTTTTGCGAGTTTTAGAAATGCAAAAACCTACTTATCAATAAAACTTTTACACAGTTTTAACTACACATCAAATCTTTTTATCTGCATTGGGGTCAGGAGCTACACTTACAACCACATCTCTTTTTTGAAGGTTTCTGTTCATGGTGAAAACACAGAACTGGAAATATTGAGCAACAGGCAATTAAAACGTTGCCATGGCAGGCAGAATCCTGTGTTAACATAACACCAGCAACCCACTTTATCAGCTCAATCTGACTTGGAAAATTATTGCTGTCTATCTGTGTCACTTGACTGTCTAGACAGGACAGGATTATCTATGATCTAGAAAAAGTCCTGACAATGGCAAGTTTATCAGCACCATATGGTAAATTCATAAACTAATATACCTCCTAAGCCATTACCTGGAAATAACATGCTCTTTTATAAGCATCACTGAAACTCATGAACAAGGAATGCGAAGTTCTCCAAAACTTAAATTTTCAAGTCAAAATGGTCTTTTTAAAATATATTGTCCAGTTTGAGGAGTTGTGGGCTAGGTGAAAAGCAGTAGGTGGAATTCTGTGTCTTGTGCTGTTTCAAAGGATCTGATTAAATAACCAGAATAGTTCCTTCTCGCTTTAAAATATTTTAAGTGTTGAGATTATGTAGGAAACCAGAGACACATCCCCCTTCTAGTGTTCCTGTGATGTCCCTTTCACTTCCACCTCAAGTATACATTTATTATATTAGTCTGCAAGACTCTTCACCACTGATTGTAGGGGCAACCAAGATTTGTCAGTACCTCCCTCCTGCTTCCAAGTCTTCTAGCCTCCTCAGCCGTTTTCTCCTTTAAAAACAAGTGTGCTTTCTCAGGCAGCTCACAGGCATGAAAAAAAATCACTCCTGCATATTAAATCAATGTCCACCACTTCATCCTCTTTTTCTCCTCTCCTAAAATCCAGGATATCCAAATTGTGTATTTTGGCTTTATAGACAACAAACTATCTTATAGCCCTATTCTCTATTATCATGTTAAATCGTACAATCTGCTACTAACGAACACAAAGCCAATTTGTTTTTTTAGGTTGTTGGGGTTTTTTTGTATTATTTATTTTTTGTGAGTTATGTGTTTGTTTTTACAAGATATTCATTAGCTAGTATGTCCAGTTCCTTTTTTAGAATTAAGAAGTTTTTATATACTGGTTCACTGTCCAGGACAAAGGAAATCCAATCCGAATGGGGATCTTTGGCCATACACATGCACAAAAAAAAGGGTAAATAAATTGTACTACAAGTGGTGTGGCACATCCTTGACATCTTTATCATACAAACTGCTGCCATTCTTGGTGATATATTGCTGAGTGATGACACTTAATGGTGGTCCCACAGTCTCAGAAGAAATCTGTCTGAAAACTTGCCAAGAGTATCTAGGTAGAATCCTTCTTCCCTGAAAACATAAGCAGGGGATGGTAAAGCCATAAACTAATGCGTGTTTAAAATCTCCTTTAAAGAAAACCAAACCAAGTAACTTTCCCCTGATCATTCGTTGGTTTGATTTGTCACATGGCCTTGAACCATTCTATCCATATAAAAAGACCACATGGGGGTGAGAACTTCATTCCCTCATGACTGAGAGTCACCAGAAGGTCAGTCAATAGACCAGTTTCTTTCTTTACCTTTGTTTATTGCTGCCTCCATGGCGACAGGTAACTGCATGATATAGTCCACCCTCTCTGTGTAGCGGACCTTTCTGGACTGGCAGCATTGTGTGCGTTCTTCCACCATGAACCGGAAAACATCACTAGGGTTTTCTGAACCTACAGGGTTCCTCTGAAAGGAATATTAGATCCAATCATTTAAAGTGATGATCATTAAAATGACCAGAGAACCCAAAGGCTTCTGGTTGTTTTATGGCAAGCACAAAGACACCAATCTTGCACCCAGATCTGGCAGCTCAGCTTGCATTTTATTGCATGCAGAACTCTTGCACCCACAGAGAATCCCACTGAAGTCCACAATGTCTGCATACACAGCAGTATCTTTCTACATGTATTAACTTCTAAAATATGTACCTAATGAATCTGACTGAGTCAAGGTGAACAGAAGGTAGGAAGGTGGCAGATTACAATAAAGATAGAAAGTTCAGGTAAATAACATGGAGCATCCTTTCAGCAAATAGAATTGCTCCTACCACTCCGAATCTGCACTGAAACAGAACAAGCAACTTGTAGTTCATTATCCATATGAGAATGTCATATAAATAATATACCTCCTCTTTATTGTTCACGTTAATGTCTGTTATCAGGCAAAAAAACAGAAAAATGTCTTCTAACCACCCTATAATCAGTACATGCGTTTTGGGATGTGGAGTATTATGCATGCAAATGTGAATAACTTCATCTAGACTGTAATACATGAGTAAACACCCTCGATTCTTGGGGAAAATGAGAAAAAGAGGGAGGAAGGATGGACAAGAAAGAAATGCTTTAAATCAAAAATGCATGTATTTGTAAATTTCCTTTTCAGAAAGAGCATTAAAATTCATGGTACTGATTCTTTTACACACAGCATTGAACTGGGGCTCAGCAGAACTAACATTTTATACAGAAATACTCAACTAACAAATAGCACTTTGCTTTCAGCAGGGGAATCCTTCCTCCCCTAATGATTCAATAACATACAGCTGGGATTTGTGAAAGAACTGGACATGGTAATTAGTTTTCTCCCAACAATGACATAAATTTGGAATAATAATAATAATAATCATAATACCCAATTCATTAAAATTCCAGGACAGACTTCAATATGGTAAACAAATGGATAGCATGTAATCATAAAATGAACAGCAATGAACAGGACAGTCACATATGTTTATAAATCTTATAGCCTGTACAGTTATGCTTGACATGTCTATATCTCTTGCAGTTGTTATCAGCAGCATTGGCCCTGTGTGTGGTCATGCAAGAGTCTGAAGTAAAGAGAAGGGAGAATTAAAGAAACAAATGTTTCTAAACCAAAATACATTTTAATTAGTGCCATTTTCTAGATATTCAAAGCTAAAAAGAGTATAATAAAAATAATGAGCTACTCATATAACAGCTCTGCCCTCACTGTCTAATATAACCAGGGAAAAGAAGCAGTAATTCAGATTTTCTCACCTCTACTAGACTTATAAGGTGTAGGAAAAATTCCTGTGCGTCTTGTTGTCTATTAGAGGAAAATTCTGGGTGGCCTTTACTTATAAAAGCCTTAAACATTCGAGGAGAAATTCCATTGTGTTGAGGCTAAAAAAAAGAAGAGAAATCTTTTAAACATTTTTATTCAGTCCTGGACCAAATACCCCAAAGTCACTCCACTAGATCTGTCTATGGCCCATTTCTGCTACTGGAGAAATGATAGTTTCATCTGGTTCTCCTTTTTAATAAAATGGAAAGGGTCTTGAAACATGATGTGGGTGTTTTAGAATATGTTTTATGATGTAGTTCCTACAGCATTCACTGAAGGTTTGCTAAAGTTTAGTAGTTTTCAGAAAGGTTAAAAACCTACACTGTTTTCTATAACATTTGACATTCATTTCAGAACCCTGTTCCACCTAAAAGTATGTGGGCATTGAAGCACTTTGGTATACCAGCTAGCAGTTTTACTCAGGACAAAACCTTTCTAAAGATCGCTACAGAATCAAGCAGAGAACAATTAATGTGTGCAGCATGCATTCCCAGATGGGTTGTTAAGAACAGACATGAATTTGCAATTCGCAGGTGATGGTCATGTTGAAGGACCATAACATACTGCCTTTAGCCATTCAATTACATCAGTAGGAAACTACACTAAATCAGAACATCTCTAGCTTCCAAGAGTCCTAGTTTTGACTTTTCCACCCTCTATACCACTTTAAGAAGCCTCCCCAACCACCCCAAATTGTATCCTCAAGACAACAATATTATGCCTTTTAAATAACACTTTTGAAAGGGTCAGAATCTTTTACTCATATTTGCCTTCATCCTCCATGAGACCAAATAATTTTCAAGACAATCCAAGCAAAGGTGTAACCTTTAGGATATGAAAGAGGCTGTTAAAAACTCAGCCAATCTCATTCTTTACTGCAGTTGTTCTATCATACCAGGAAAAAAAAAAAAAAAAAGCAGCATGAAATGGAAGGCACATAAAACACACAATAAAAGAGCAAAATTTTATTCTTTGTTTCACCAGAGTAAGGTATTCCTAGACGCACTGAAATCGGAAGCAGATTCTCAATTTTAATGCTTTTTCAATTTCTGGCACTACACCAGCAACGACTTTAGGCTAAGGTGCTCTTTAAAGGCTCTCGTAAAGAGACAGAGTCTCAGTATTGCCTGAACAAAGAGATGTTCTAGGGATTTCTGAATCTTGGGTTATACATCACTTCAGTGTCCTCAGCTACCTTTCATCAAAGCTAGGACTGGGGAGAGAAATGCACAAAACAGCTCAAATTACTATATACCAGGCTTCTTTCTATGTCAGAAGCAAGAATACGGCAAGGTTGCACATTTGCCCTGATGTATAACGCAATGCATTTGGAATCAAGCCTTGTTTCCACCTATATGTTTTCTACTCAGCCGTTTAAGCAGGGAGAAGAGAAACATGCCATGTGTGACAGTCTATAGAAGAAGATTGGATCTTGCCCTCTATGCCCTTTCCAGCTCAAGCACAAGAAAAATCACAGAAGAAATGGCAAAGCTCTAAACAGAAAATCAAGTCCTAGCTGATGACCCTTTAGGCTTTCGGCCTGTTTTTAATGTTAAGATGGGTCCATTAAAACTGCTGCCATTTCTAGACTAAACTCCTGTGGTGAAAGATTTCAGCTCCACAGTACCACGAATATTTATAGAATACCTAGCATACTTTCCCCATCAACAGGTGAAAAACAGTTTAGCAAAATATAGACTCTGCTGGACCACTGAAGATCTCATATGCATGCTTTACAGGCAACAACTCCCAAAAACTTTGGATGAATTCCAAAGACCCAGAAAGCTAGAGAACTTCTTTGCATGTAGGAGGGGAAAAAAAGTAAAAGAATAAAAATAAAATGAATAATTTGTTTTACAGACACAAAACAGAAGTACTTGAAAACAATGAAGGCCTAAAATCCTATGCAACTCTCTGGATGACAAAATACTATCTGTATGTATACCAGTATTATGCAGGGGGAAGGCACCAGACAAAAAAAAGCACCCCCAAACTGACAAAACAGATTTGTATACCCAGAGCGCAGGAATGGAGAAAGTATGCCAGTACGTTACTACTACTTGAAAGAGTTTTATACCACCTGTCATTAAAAAATTCTCAATATCTCATTGCTAGTAGTGGATGCTGGGCTAAACATGGAGGTGTAGCTTTATTCGAAGGGTTCGAGTCCCTGAACTTCCAGCACGTTATTCTTCATTCATATGCTGTACGCATTTAAGATAGCAGGTCGGTCAGTACTCATCATTTAATGTGAGGAGTCTGTTGAAATCTATTCCACTATTCCTTAGTCACAGTGATGTGTTGATAAGTTTTAAACTGTATTTAAATGAAACAAGCAGGATTCATTCATTGCTCCAAAACAATGAATGGCTCTACTGTAGAAAGCAATTACTCAGGAGACACAGGACTTTCAGATCATGCAAACTACTCCGTACCAGATCTTTGTCCAAAACCTCCTTGGCATTCTGATTTCAGAAGGAGAAATTCCTATATCAATAACTGATAGATGAAGGTAGAGGAAAATATCTATTTCCATGGAAACTACCACCATGCTTCTGTGACAGAAGCATGCCTGACTTCTACTGTGCATAAAACTACAACTTGGTATCAAAGATTCTTTCTCCATAAAGACAACTCTTTTCTACAGTTAGTATTTTCAGTATTGGTTATTAGCTGACCTTTCATTTTTAAATAGCCCATCTGTGGAGTCTGTGGTTTGACTCCACATGCTGCTTGGGGTCACAATAACAGAGGCTGGCAGGGACACAAATATATTCTAGGTCCAGATTTTCCCGCATCACTCTAAATAAGATGTTTCAAGGTAGATGGTTTGAATGGTAAAACAAACCTAAAATAACAGATTTGTTTGGTAAGATAACATTGCCCCAATAACTAACATTTTGCTTACAATAACTGTTAATTGGATGACTCTAGGGAAAACAAAGGCAATTCCAAAAGCAGCAGAGTTTGAGCAGAAAGGCAAAATCTGAACTAATCTCACTCTCCAAAAGCTGATGGAAACTTAAACCAATTTACAAAAAGAGAATAAATTTTGCCATCTCAACACTAAGCTACTGACAGCTTTTCTGCCTCACAAAATCAAGGAAGAACAGGTAAAAAGATAAACCAGTGAATCAGGCAGTGCCCATTAACCTTGTTAATACAAACAGATCAGTCAGGCCTTTGTCAAAAATCATCCTTTCTGCTAAAACCAAAAGACTGTTGGACAAAGAATATGAAGAGGCTTTCTGATGACTGTGAATGTATTCATTGCTGGATGAGGAAAAAGCACAGACAGACGAAGACACAGGTCTAAGGATGTTACAATGCCAACACATGCCTTATGATTTTTACAGTGTAAGAGAAACAAGCAACTTTAATGTTGCAGAAGAACACCACAAAGGCAATATGAAGATTACAGAAGCAACAATACCGGAGTTCTCAAAGCTAGATACTAGCTAGATATTGTGAGCTAAATAGCTGTTTTGCTGCACAATTACTGCAAATTACAGTAAAAATAAAAGGACAGTCTCCCACTGGTAACACTCACTATGACAGAGACATAAAACTCTATATTATATAAACACGGGGAAAAAAGGTTATTTCATCCTCCATTTCCTCTCTCCTTTGTATCTGGCATGTTAGCTATACAGTACCTGCCTCTCAGTATACCTTTGTTCTGAAATTGCCTATTCCAAGAAAGCCGGTTCCAAGGGCTTTTTCTATTGTGAATGATTATAGATCAGGATATACACATTGTTCTTCCCAGGCTGTCCAGCAATTAGAGTTTCAATTGATATCCAAAACCACATACACTGCTGTCTTTCCAGGATAGATCCCACTGGCACAGACGTACTTCTACATGATTTCTGTACCATGAAATACTTGAATAAAGCCCCAGTGGACACAGGTCTGCATGGCCCCTCCTTCATCTACATGAAAGCCTCCAGCACCACTTATCTTGAATTACCTAGACAGCTTCTCCTGAAATCAGGTGGAATATTGTCAGACACTTCCTGGAAACAACTCTTTAGCACTTTATACTTCTTTCTTAAAGAGGGTTTAGAAGTTTGCTTCCAAATATTCAGGACTCTCTAGATAACATTTTTTTTTGGTTGTTCCTCAGAGAAGATAAACGTAAGTTGCAAGTTTTATGAACTTTTGCACTCATCGCTGGAGCAGCAGAATACTTTATTAGCAGAACCAATGGTTGCTGTAATGCTTTGCACAAATAGCCCGTGACTAATATATTCCTGACTAGAATCCTGCACATTCCACCTTGCTAAGCATCCCATGCTGGATCCACACGTGTTCTTCAATGCCCAGCACCTGTTCCCTTTTCTCAGGATATCACTTTTACCTAGTTACCAGGCTGTACCAACTCAGTCAAATACCTTGTGTTCTTCTTTCATCACCTGCTCAATAAGCTCGGATTTCATGGGTGGTTTAGAGTACAGGCCTGAAAGGAGGCCGTGCCCCAGTTTAGCCCTGTAGGGAAGAAAGTGGCAGAGTAGAAACAAACGTGAGAAAAACAGTAAACAAGAGAAGGTTTTTATTCCAAGCAAAAAAGAAGTTTACTTTTTTTGACCCCCTGATGAAACACCATTATCTGAAACTAAGCAGGCAAGTCTTCCCATTCTACCTTGTGCCATATCTCACTTTCAAGCCCATGCAGAGGTGTTCTTTTGCCCTGCCACTAAATTCTTTAGATTCTATTTGACTTGACCAAGTAAATCATTGAGAAGGGTCACTTACATCTGAGTGTTGAAATCTTGTGTTGGATCAAGAGGAGAGTAGTCAAATATTCGTGGAAGGTTTCCCACGTACCTGGGCAGCAAGAACAAAGCAGAAACATACAAATATTGCAGCTAGATTTACTCAAGGATATCCTAACGGATCCTCAGGTGTGATACATGAGCAGGCTTCCTCTGTGCTAACAAGTCAAATTTTGCATCATAGCAATGACTGAACCTGTCCCTGGCAAGTGCTTCTATCATCGAAAAATAATAGTAAATAAATTGGGAAATGGACATTTAAGTTTTGCTTAGAAGCTTCTAGCTATAAAGGATATGGTGGTGGTGGTCATCTGGAATTTAAATTCTATTCCTTGATCTTGAAATATCTGCAGGATGGTGTTGCTTAAAACCACAGAGCTGGGTTGAGAACCAATGTACTTTCTACTCCTGACCAACATCACCAAATAAATTCCAAATTTGTATCAGGACCAAAACATGTAAAAAGAATGTTTCTATTGAGTTTCTTCACAGAAACAAAGGCTAACTCCTGACAATAAACACTGAGGTATACATAGTTCTGGCCAGTTTGTTGGAAAGTAAAGCACTTAGTAGCACACTAATGAGCATTGCTTCCCTTAGGCACAAGAAAAAACAGGCTAGGTAGGTATGGCCATGTTGAAAGAACACATCTAAAATCTGCCTGGTCCCTCTTTCATCAAATATCTCCACTACTTTGTTGATACTAAGTGCTCCAGGTAACTCCAAGCGCCATGCTGTGGAAACAAGCCTCCCTTAGTAAAGTCCATTTTGGTCTTTTTCAAAAATGGAGGTAGAAAAGCTGGTGCTTAATGAATCTTACAGACTGTACTCCATATGGCTAACAAAGTAAACAAACACAAGTTTTCTCCTTCTTCTCCAGACGGCAATTGCCACATGAAGACCTGGAAGGCTTTCCAAAATCTAAAAGCCTTACTTCCAGCACACACACCACTACTGCTGTGAAATGAAAGAGCACTCTGAATTTTATTGCAAACCACAGGCTGTCCTTTATAAAAAGGATTCTCTCCTTGGAGTAATGTGTTCACTTTTGATCAGTCAGGAATATTTCATATTCTTCTGTTGTGCTTTTGTCCTTTTACTCTCTTAATTATTCAGTGGAAGAATATGGTCACACTACCCTTTTCATGAAATTATTATATTTTTTTTTAATAAGAATTTTAATTTAAAAATGCCTCTGATAAATTCCCTCTTCTTGGGCAGACCTGCATGCAAAAGGTGCATTACCTTTCACTAGCACAGATCAATACTAACATGTCTGTGCCAGTACAGTTTTTTGCACAAATGACACTGGAACAATAGAATGATTCCTGCAGCTATATGAAGGCATGGGCCAGTAAAAAAAAACCCTAATGTGATACTGATGATACCGAGCTAAATAAAGATATGTACATATGTATATAAAAAGCAGATACAAAGCAATCAAGTTTACAAGGTGGCATGTGATTTCCCACCACCAAAGCTAAGTGAGTAAGTTCTGATTTCAAAGGCAGATTGGGTTTTGTGTTCCGACCTCTTCCAGAACAGAACAATATAACCACTAAATCCTGTAAGCAGCCACTGAACTGACTGGAGGAGGCCTGTTTGCAGGTGAGACAAAAATTAAAATACCATTTTTCTTAGAAAAACAAGAGATTGAGGAATGCACCAGCTAGCGACAAGAACTGGTTTGAAGCTACTTACGCTCGCTGGAACTCTGGGATGCTGAAAATGGCTTGCATGACAGCACTGAGGTAGCAGCTATTTCCCAGGTTCTTCATGCCGGTATATCCTGGGCCATACATGGGCTTGAGTTTCATGCCAGCTTCCTGAATCACTTCCCATTCAGAGACTCTTGGTTTTATATCATTATCTCTTAGCCCATTCTCTGTCTAAAAGCAACAAGATTTTTTTTTAATCCGTTTAACTTCTGCAACAATTATGCTGCTGCTATCATCATCACCAACTTTGTGATCAACGCTCTAGGAAAGAAGAACCAAATCAATGGGCAAAGGGAAGTAAATCCTGCATGTAGGGGAGAAGATCACGGTCAGAAGGCTAGCAGCTTATTCTTCCAATATACCTCTTAGTTCTTTACCACAGACCACTGGCTCTTTGAGTGTTCCCAGTTATGACCTCAGTCCCAGCTGGGACCCTCACTTCTCTCAGGGCTGTAACCTCAAGCCTCAGTATCAAAACACTGCATTTTTTTCAGGTTTCATATTCCATTTGTAATGGCCAGGAATAGCTGCTGCTGTAGAAGGTGGTCCTAGTAAACAAACCACATGAAAAGCTGCAGATCCAAGAACTCTTCCTTTCTTTCAAATGGGAAAAGCCAAAATTTGTGATACTGAAGTTTCTCCCCTTTACAGCTCAGCTTTCAGCTTGTAGGTACATCGATTTTTCACAGCTTGTAGGTACAGGTCACTACAGTGTCATTTACTGCTAGCACTACTCCATCACTTCACTAAGAATTTTTCAGACTGGTCTGAACACTGGGGGCAAATAGCTGAGACTAAGTTTTCAAAGTTGCTGAGTAAAACAGGTTCTCCAGAAAGACTGCTGGATAAGAGACTCTATTCATGATACTGGCAAGGAAATTAGTATACCAAAAGTAATAGTATTAGTTCCATGAAGACTTTTGAAACTGCAGTTTAACTCTTCTCTATCATTTTAGAGTTACTAGTTTTCTCTCCGCTTGGATAATGAAATACACTAAACCATTATCAGGTTTGTTCGTTTTTAACAGTTTTCATGTTTGGGTTCTCAGGTAGTGGTACTAGGCTACGTGCTTGAGTGGAAAAAAAAAAAAAACAAAACCCCAAAACCAAACAACAACAAAAAAACCAAACCAAAACAAAACTATCTGCCTTTCTAACCATATCCCATTCAGACTTCTTAGATCATTTAAACAGAACTGGAATCAACATCCAATAAGATACAAATTATTAAAAGGTCTTCTCTAGTAATATAGACCCATAACATGTTCAGAAACAGGACCCTTTTTGCCCCAGTCCCTTTCTAGTGTACCACACCATAGACCATGCTGTTCTCTAGACTTGAGAGAATGTGGGTTTTGATTTTTAATGTACTTATTAACGAGACCTAAACTGAAATTTATAACTTTACATAAAGAACCTTTCAACCACTTTTTTACTTATCCATTGCTTATCTTATTTTTGCTTAAGATTTCTATCTGTTTACACATGCAATAGGCTTTCCTTCACTCACTGTAATACTGTAATTGAGTATTCTAGATATTCTTCTCTAACTGAATAAGGTTTTTCATCTTGAAGGAAAATGGTACATAACACATGAGAAGTGAAACATGTAAACTAAAGACCACAAAGGAACTCTTTCGGAAGGCAACATTCGGATTTGAGAGTAATGGTTCACTCATCTCAGACCTCAGAAAATAAAACACAAACTGGCTGGCTGAACTTGACAAAAGTAAATACTATCATAACAGTCTGAAGGAAACACACAAATATAAGCTACAAGTACCATCCTTCTGTTTCTCTCCCACCGCCAGCTAAACAAACAACAAGTAAAGAACAAACTAAATAAAAGACAGAGTTCCTACCACTTGCATCTGCAGCATATCAATTCCAAAGTGTGCCAAATGTTTTGCTATATGTGGATCTAAAACCGGCTCCTCTTCATCAAAGGAATAGACATCTACAAAAGCAGAGAGAAACCGATAAGCTGTAGTATCATTGCATTCTCAGTACAGTACTGCCTATACAAGATGCCTTATTCATATTCTCCAAGTTTGGTTACAACCAGCAGAAAGATACAGAGACATCCATACAGCTCATTAAATAACTTAAATGTTCTCAACACAATCACCTCAACTACTCTCCTCAAAAGAAATCACGTGCCTTCACAGTATTAAAACCTAAGAATATTTAATAGTGATCATAGTATTTCCCCCCCCTTCCCGAGCTAAGAAATTTGTAGGGAAAACAAGGAATGGGGCATGCAAAATTCTCAGATATATGGCCAGTCCACATTTTGAACATGGCAACAAGAGATTCTGAATTTTTGTGAAGCTACTACATACAGGCAGACACATTAAAACTGTGAGCATATGGGGCCAACTGACTACTGCCAATGGTATTTTAATATCTAGTACAGTTTAAGGAATCTACTTATGCACTGTTCCATACAGATGCAGGGAGAACTGAGATTGCACTTCGAAGCTTAATCTTCTGGTTAGGGAGAAAGGCTGATTTCATGACTGAAGTGTCTTGCTGTATTGTATAGGAGATCTAGATTTCAGTTCTAGCTCTATGATAGGTCCTTATGGCTTTAAGTAAAAGCCCATAACCATTTTGGCAGGGCAAAGTTCAAATTGTAAAGGGAAGCAGTATGTCTAGTGACGATATTTTCATTATGAAACCAAGTTTAATAAATTCAACAGAAGAACAAAACGGTTGAGAGAGAAAAACTCATTTTTTTGTGTTTACTAAGCAAGTCCTGTAACAAAGCTGAGTCCAGAGCAGGTTTCAGCTACTTGAGCAAATAACAAAGCTGCAGGCATCATAAAAGGATATGAGGGATAAGACATGCACTAGTAAGACTTGAACAGGCCTTCCATCTTTTTCTTTTCTCTGACCTCTTCCTCTGTAGTGAATGACTACTTCCCTGCTTTGGTCTCTATTCGTACCAAAATCCAGAATCCCTCTGCCAGTCAGCCTGCACTTCTCTCAGCCAAGTTTCCTTCATGCCCAGCAGTTTCTCACAGTGACCTTGCCGTATGACCAGATCTAGGCTGACAGAGAAAACTTAGCCAGAAGAAAGGTGAAACAAACCCAGGAGAAGAAAGCAGGAACCCGGATAAAGGCTGTTCACAGCACAAATACCACTTCTGAAAGGTCCTTACCCTGCCCTCTCCTGGCGACTACAGACCCCGGCTCTGACTCAGCTCATCCCCTATATAAGACTTAAAAAGGCAGTCTCCTTGAAGTCTGCTAGTACCAAACCCACACTGAAATGATAGGTGGAAGGTTAGCCAAGAACTCGAAGACTTAATGCCACTTTTAAAATTTACCAGCCCTATGAAAAACATTAACTCTCTCAAAACCAGGGAATTGTGCTTTTGAGTTGTGCTGCCAGCTGCTGATTAGCCATCAGGCTCACTATTAACATTGGTCCTGATGACCTCTCTGGCATGCGTGGGGCTGTAGCTGCCCATCTGCTGGAATTCCACTGTGTGGTAGCAAGCGTGCCCAGAAGACATGACTGTTCATCCACACACAAGAGATCACAACACTCCCATAGTCTTCTGGTGACGTCACAGCGCAGCCAAAAGATCCTGAAAATGGAGTGAGATTACAGAACAACTGATCTTGGGTGACTACTTTCAATGCAGAAGCTTTGATTTTGTTTTTCCTCAGCTCTGGCAACTGAAGAGAGAGCAGCCATCTGGGACTACTGACCCAGAGCAGCAGAAATAGAACACAAGACACATTAGTCTTTTGCTCAAGCCCAGCTCGTGTCACATACTTCAGTACTTTCTGTTGTGTAGCCAAGTTAAATTCATGGGAGAGAGAGACAACTCAGAAAGGAAGAGGCAACTCAAGGGAAGAAGATGAGAGCCCCCAAACACAGGTCTAACAGGTCTGTAGTGCTGTAATACAGACTCCGGTAGATAAGGAATGTAGACAAGTCAGCAGATGTGACACAAAAGCTGGTATCATTAGAGTGAGAAAGGGGAAGAAGGAAGGAATATAAAGGGGGAAAAAAACAAAAAAAATACCAAGAAAAACTTGAGACAGACAACACAGAATATTATTAAACAGAGAGTAATCATTATTACTCATATTATGGTAAGAAAAAAAAAATTACAATGCTACCTGTACTTCCTTTTCTTCCACAGCTCAAGATTTACACCTGTTCTGGCTGTGTTGACATCAATCCTTCCTACTTAAAGGATAACAGGCAATGGCAATACTGTCCCTGAAATAACAAGTTGCACAGGATCCCCCAGAGAAGTACCTGACAATTTCTGAGATTGGCATCCACAAAACAACTCATTCAAGTACCTGTCAGATAGGGCTTCCCACTGCCAAACCCACATTCCATTCCTCAAACCAGTTTCAAACATGCAACCTCACACTGACTTGAAATGAAATCTAATGGCACTGTCGAGAGAGGCAGCAGGTAGCACAGTCTGCCAAGTAGTACTCAACCTATTGAAGAGAGCAAGTTTTCTGACTCTCTTGTTGTCCTGGTTTCGGCTGGGATAGAGTTAATTGTCTTCCTAGTAGCTGGTACAGTGCTGTGTTTTCAGTTCAGT
>JAVKLA010000084.1:34144418-34172041 GCA_034782735.1 Sagittarius serpentarius
ATCCCACTGGGTGGGGGGGGAGCGAGTGAGCGGCTGCGTGGTGCTGTGTTGCTGGCTGGGGTTAAACCACGACACTCGTGCATCTTGTCTAAGATCCAAGAGTGGAAGACAGAAGTTTGGTTCAACTTCTGCCCTAATCCCAGATCTGTTTGTTGACAGAATGCTACAAAATGAGGCTAATGCCCCAGAAATCTTTCATAATGTATACAACAGATTTTTCAAGGAAAGACAAGAAGCTCTGTAAGTGGAATACTGGCACCACCTCTTTCTCCTTCTTACTGGTGTGAAGAAGGAATGTTATGTCAGCAGAGGGATGAACGCTTATTACCATCACCTCTTCACCTCCAGCCCAAGGAAGCAGAAACCAGACAGACTTTGTGTCACAACCAGCCACGGAGCCTCTTTCCTGAAGCTCATTTGTCATCCAGCCCTATCAAGAGGTTATGATTACCACAACAAGGAAACAAGGAGGGTTGGGGGAGCGAAGTCTTTTCTATAGGGAAACAAAGTAAACATCATCCAGAGGAACAAAGGGCTGTGGAGAACAGCTGGTGCCCCTCATTCAGAGGGAAGTATGACAGCCTGTCCTTTGTTATCCCAAAGGCCACCTAAGAGAAGAAGCAGCTGATCAGTGGGAGACAGGACAGCAGCCATAAGGAAACAAGTACTGCTGCTAAAGATGAGAAAGAAAAGAAAACAAAAAAAATTTAAAAAACCAAAACACTAAAACACTAAATTCTGTTTATTTTGTAGATGCAGTTGAAACCTACAGCTGGGCAAATCCTAAACACCTTCAGTAACTGAGAGATTCAGATAGAAACCATCCAAGACCAGGCTCATGCAAGGAAACAATATTCCATGTGGGAGAGAAAAGAATGAATTTTTCTCAGTGTTTCTATGGCACAGCTGGTTAAATCTGACTACAGTCTCCTTTCCCTGACACTGAATAGGACTAAAAGATGAAAAACTCAACTGATGTATGTTAAAAAAGGGGCTGCTCTAAGCAGCTATTTTTCATCCACATGGTCATAAGCACTAAAACCAAAATATAATCACGCTATGTGTTCTTCTGTTTTTTATTTCTCCATACAGCTGCAGCAAAGGATCTCTTTGCTTGTGACTTTTTCAGCTTCTCATGTTTTCAGTCCACCTAATCCTCACACACCATAATCCTCTCCACAGCAACACTGCAGAATGTCACACTCGGAGAATATGCAAACAAGGATACATCTATAGCTTTTTTCCCCTCTCAAGATAATCGGGCATTTTACAAATGAGCATCACAGCAGCCCCATGAAGATGAGCATTCATTAGACTGAACACAGTGTTACCAAAACAATAAGGAAAAATAGCACAGTTTCCAGTGTGATAAAAAAAAAACCATTCATGCTGTTAAGAATGGACTTTTCTGATTTTAAAAATCATTACCCTGTTATTGTTTCTATGTTACATACGATTGAACCATTTGCCCTAGCAAATGTAGCAGAACTGAAAAATACTGTTTCTCTGGATGCTGCTGTTTCAAAATAATATCATTCTCCTATTATAAATCTACTATTATACAAACCCAAAAAATTATTTACACCAAATAAAACAGAAGGAGAAAAGCAGATAAAAAAGGGCTTTCTCCAAATGGAGTGTGTGTCATTCCCCCCAACACCAATCAAGATTCACAGACTCACAGGTTTTTCTTTCCATATCACTCTCTCAAACACTTGCACTAGAACCACAAACGCACTCGGTAATAGATATACACTGTTAGCCTCATACACAAAAGATACCCCATCTCAAATCCTGCCAGGTGGCTGACCTGCTCCATCTGGAGTGATGGTTCCCAACTTCACTGCCAGGGGATAACCCGTCTCCTTGTAGTGCTCCATTGCATGCCCGTTCCCCCCACTGCCATCAAAGAACCACTTTCCACATAGCACAGAACCATCTGTCAGGTTTAGCCACAGATTCTCCCGCAGGTCACATTTTGAGCATTTCCAACCACTGCAAGAGAAAACAGGAAGAAACGACAGAAATAAGTAAGGCAGGAACCAGTCCCATATTTCCAAGGTAGGTCAAACCAAACATACACACCCAGCCCAGAGTCATGCAAGAGAATTGGCTGAGTTGCTGTCTTTAGTTCTGTTACTCTGGACTGTATTAGAGAGCCTACAATGAACAAACCTTATTACCCTCACCTGGGGGGAATTCTAACACCATTGTCTAACTGTACAAGTGTTTTGGCATGTTTAGATGCCTGTAGCTCTTCTTCCCAGGAGTCAGGGTCCTGCTTCCTGTAGGGTGATTTTGCACTGAGGAGTGCATCACAAGCTATCGTCACCTGGAAGACAAATGTATGTCAATCAAAACCTAACACAATTCAGTGACTGGACAGAACTTGGCATTCAGCCCATTACTAACCACATACGGAACTGGATATCAGTAAGACTAGTTATATACTTAAATATGCACGTAATCTTCTAGATTGCAGTCATTATTATTTCAGCAAGAGAGTAAGCACAGTATGTGCTATGTGAGCTTCCTTGGGACAAGCTGGCATCATAATAAGAGAAGGAATACAGGAGGTAAAAGGAAATCCACAGAACAAACACAAAGCAGACTTTTAAAAATTACTGATTCTCTATTATAGCTGGTTAAGAAAGACCTTTATGTAAAAACAAGGACCACACGTAAGAAAAAGCACCGTCTTGATAAAAACTGAAGCAGGAGGCAATTCCTATCACCACTTGCACACACTCACTGACCAGTGCTGGTAACTCTTCTATATTGGGTAATGAGATTTCATAGTGATCAGGAAATATAACAAGTTTTGCTTCATCTTCATATTCAAAGTCGTCACTGTTGAGATCACTGTTTGTCTCTAGATCTGGAAAACAAGATGGGGAATGTTAGGAGATTGTCCCGAGATCAAGGTTCCTAAATTGTGGCAGGGGTACCACCAGGAGGCATTGCTTGCCTGCCATCAGCCTGCAAGCTGACTGTCAGTAGTTTCTTCTGGCTAGAAATGTTTGTGAAATCCTGATCTAAACTGAAATCTGACCAACCTGCAAGAGGATGTTCTGAGGACCAAAATTTCCATCTTAATCTCATTCCCAGTCACAGTCACAGTTGATTTGGTCCGTCTCCAAGCAGTGCACTGTTGCAGACATCACATTCTGGGAAGCATCTAACAAAATTCTGCTCATTTTGGACAAAATCAGGATGTAATACTGTTGCACCTTTTACTCAGGATCTTGAAACGCTATACAATATGGAGACCAGGTCACACTACCCATGGCCAAAGTGCAGAGCAGGAACAATGCACCTCTGTTTCAGCCCCTCATATTTTCCAGATCACAGACCTGGCTGAAACGTGCTATGGCTCCCATTCATCTTGAACCTGTGGCCTTCCTTCCCATGAAGAGGTCCATGGCTGGAAGTATTCCTGCATCTCATTCATAGTCTCAAATAGCTACAGCAAGTAGAGTTACACCAGCATTATCCCTCTCTTGCTAACTCCACTCTGTAACCAGCACAACTATCTGTTTTAAAAGCACTTATTAACTAATAAAGCTTTCCTTTGATGATCAAGCCTTCCATAGTGTTTGTGTACACTCTTACTCCAGTGTAAGGATGACTTTTTTTGCTTAAATATAAGCCTTGATCAAGCAACATCAACTAAAATGCTTGTCCTGAAACAAGTGGACCAGAAAGAGGCCAGGAGGGTATATAAGTAACTAAATGGCTAGTGGTTTTATCTCTACCTTCATCAAAAACATAATTATCCCACAGTGACAAGACAGAGTTAAAATCTTGCTCAGTTCTTTCCAGGACAACTGAAAAAGTCAAGAACAAGCATGCGCATGTTGTACCAGACATTTCACAAATTTCAGTTGCAAGAACAGCCTGGGCAAGGATGGGATCTTCTGGATCCTTCTTCCACCTGGAGATGCTGGATCTACTGTATTCTGATGTACCAGACAGTCACTGACAGAATAAGGTTCAACCAAGAAAGAAGATGCATTAGCAGTAGGCTAAAGCTGGCTCTTATTTTCACTCCAAGTACATGCATATGCTTAATGAGTCACCCAGTACTAAAAGAGCATTGCACTGGCAGCAACCATTGCACCCTGGCAATGCCTGAAGTCTCAAATGTATATTTGGGAGAGGTGAGGATGACAGAGGCCAGATTCAAAAAACTAAGCTCTCTATTTACCCAGTGGGCAGTAATAGCCTGAATATCCTAAGTGATAAAACAAGTATCAAAAGATATTTTAACTTGACCTGGAAAGACCACCTCTTGAGAGGAACATAATTCAGTTTCCATTCAATTCTTGGCTCACCTGCTGCATAAGCCAGTCCCGAGGGGTGACAACACCCACTGTCAGTGACTTCCAGCAGCATGATCTTTCTCAGCAGTAACCAACAAAAGCCCCTTCTCATTAGCTGAATATAGACACAAAGGCAAGAACTTTTTCTTATACTGAAAGCATGACATTTATAAAGAAAATATTAATTCATTACTATTTCCCTGAACCACACTATTTTCATAACGATCCCTTCCATTACTGCAGCATAATAGAGATAACCAGCGACCCGACTTTACTCCAGGCTTCTTTCCCAGCTTGTATTACAATCCTGTGTTTTGGTAAAGGAGTGAATCTCAACAGATGCAGTCTGCAACAGTAAGCTCTTTTGCTCTATGAAGCAAAGAAACTTAGTATCTCCAAGCTGGTGCTACACGTAGCAACACATCATTCAATGCCCAGAAATTTGATGGTGGCCAGCACAGCAAAATTAAAAGTAGACCATCTCCTAAATATGACAGAGGGTCCTCAGAGAGGATAAAAACTCAGTGTACGTTGATATTTAAAGGCAGGTTTAAAGGCAGGAAAAGCCTCTTCCAGGGCCTGCAGTCACACACTTCAATCAGCCACCAGAGGGAACCTGAGGACAGCTCACATCAGCTACTGTTATCTGTAGACGTGTAAGACCTGCTGGTATTTCCATTTCCTTATGATACCAGCATTAAGTTTATAGTATTTACAATCTGCTATATAGAAACAGCAATGACACAGTTGCCTGAGTTTAAAATTCCGACGCACACTTCCGCTTGTCTCACATGCCAGACAGTACTGACTTTGCTGCTACTGACCTGACCTGCATTTGAACTAGTGATCCAGAGATGAAAGACTGAGTATCCTATTAGCAATCATCCACTGCCATCTAAGGACTTCACACACTTAGGAGCATCAGCCTTTTGTGTGCAATAGGTAGGGAAGGAAAGTTCCTTTTTACCTTCTCAGGCTTGGCTTCATACCATTCACATTACCAGAAAAACAGAAAACGATGTCCTGTCAGCATGGCATTCTGGATGTCTGACAAGCTGATATGGCAGCATCACACTTCTTATTTTAAAGAAAGATACACACAGCTTCATAACAGTTCCAGGAAAAAAACATGAGGATTTAACCGGCAATTCCACTTTTGAAGATGACCATGTAAAGCTGGTACACTTCCACTCCACACACCTACTCCCTCTGAATAGGGATTAAAAGGACCGCCAGTGCTTTTTGGCAATTACCGCTCTGAACACAGTTTCTCAGGGTTCAGATCCAGTACATAAGAGTGGAAAGGACTTCCAAGGTCACTGACTGAAATCCCTTGATACAGCAGACAACCATATAAACTAATCCCTTTTGTTGACTGTCACCCCCAAATCACTACTTATATTTTTAAATCTTGGCTTGTATGCACTGAAAGCCATGGTTGCTAAGTTCAGCAAGAAGTTCTACCTGCATTATATTTTCCATGCCTGTGTAAGGGCCAACACAGCTAAGAAAGCACAAGCGTAGATACAATAAAAACAGACAATAATTACTTTAGAAGGCAATGGAGCCCACAATAAATGAGAGCAGAGCTTGACCCCGTAGCCACTGGGCATCATGTGCAGTCTGCAGGCTGTTTCTCAGAATTTGAGAGAGGAATAAGAGTAACTATAAGAAAGAGGAGCAGAAGGAAATCTACTTGACAGTGAAGCACATTTGATTAAAAATTATTGTAACATTAAAAGCACTGAAAAAATATGAGCTTTCAAGCACTATTCTTCATACAAAGCTGTTTCTTGGACAAGGATGTCCTTCCAAAATGCACTGTGAGTAGAAGAATCTCTGGGCAAAAAAGGGTTTACTTAGTTCTAAGACCAAGCCACAAGACAATCAACCAGTTTGTAATCTTCTTAAAGAGCTGACAGCTTGATGATGAATGTCCACATGACATTGTTCCCCTTCTAGGGGACTAACAGCTTTACGGTGCCTCCTCAGAGCCCCAATTAAACACTGTGGTCACTAAAACAAAGTGTCCGTAGGTCGTAAGTGTTGTGTTGGGAGGCCAGGACGACAGGTAAAGCAAAATAACAGACACGTTAAAACAGAGGCTTCACTGACGTTATTTTGGGCAAGTGGTCAGTAGAGTAAATTTACTCCAGCTCACAGGCATCACTTTATTGACCGTGAGAAATGCATGGCTGCTGAACTGACTGAAAACAGCAGCTGGAAGTAGAAGACAGAGTACTGTAAACCAACCCACCAGAGGGGAAGAAAAGGAGTGGACGTGCCCAGATCAGATTTAGACAAGTTACCAACTGACTGCACTAATAATAGTGGCATAAGGAGACTCCAGGCAGGACCCCTAAACAGCATTTCCTATGCATATGGATGTGTCTGTGTGTATATGAAAGGGAACACAAACATGAAAATTCAATGAGGATGTTGACTAGTGAGCCTACAACTAATTTTAAATCAAATAATTTCCTCCTGAAACCTCTAAGTAATAGTGAATTGCAGCAGCAGCACTTTGCAAACTATAAGCTATTCAATTCATTTGTTTTCAGGCACATCTGAAACACTGACCTCATCAGACGAACTATAAAATAGAAGAAATTAAAAAAAAAAAAATTCACTTTACAGTCATAATATTGTTCTTTGTGGCAAAAGAAAAAGCGAAACTTTCTGCTATGATCATTTGGATCATTCACTGCTTGTAAAATAACATTCAGAGTGCTTGCTACATCTCCAAAGTGTTAGTATGCTGTTCTTATTGCTAGATATAGACCTCACCCCTTGGATTTCTGGCACAGTCATGTGTTAAACAAGCAAAGCTAAACCATCAAAATTCAAATTCTTAACTATTTTGCTAGCAGCATTAGCTTTTGCTAATCTAGCCTAATTTCCACAGTTTACCTAAAGCAGCAAACTATTAAGACTCTGTTAGTGTAAGGTATCTGCTCACCATTCTATACTCAGCTCAAGCTTAGACGGCAAACACAGAAAGCAACAGGTTCACTCATCGTCTAATCAGTTCCACTCCTACAGCCGGGGAGTATGCACAACTTTCCTGGGCTAAAATTTAAAAATATTGTCAGGAAACACTCAAATCCTCCTAAATCACAACTTTCCATTCATAGATATATGCTCTATATGTTCTTACTTCCACAAATATAAACTTAAACCAGTCGCAGCAAAAGCCCTCTTCAGAAGCTTACCAAACAAAAACATCCTTACTGAAAACAGGGTTCTGCTACTGGCTGCTATGAGACCTAGGAGAGCTAAGGGAAGCTCTGGTCAAATCCAGTACTTATCCTCTTATGAATGGTCTTTACACTTGGAAACGGTAGCTGTAAGTGTATTCATTGCTGTAGGCAGGCAGGTGCCATCCAGGAAAAGCTCAGCAAGTTTACATGTTCTCCCAGACTCTCTAAGTGGAAGTTTTCTCTTCCTTTCCGAGGCCTTCTCTGAGACCAGCTGTGTGTCATGGATACTGCTCCTCACTGACACTCTTCTCACCAGTAATTACCATCCTCACAGATCTGCTGACAGAGCTGTTCATTTGAGTACTTCAAAACATTTTAATTGATGGTCTAAGTTAGCCCTGACTTTGCTCAAAACAGACCTCACACAACTTGCTGCACTGGCAGATACTGCTATGGTAACTGATCTGGAAGAGGATATCTACTATGGACAAGTTTTACGACAGCCACTCTGCCAGCTCTGTTTAGCCTAGAGACCAGGCTCCGGCATGAACCAACAGATGCCCAGGAAGAGGGTACCAAAACAAGGCAAAAATGTGGTGATTCCTCCCATAGTGTATACGTCCTAGCTTCCAGACTGTCTATCTGGGGCTTTTCGTTTGCTGGGCGTGGAGGGGGTGTGTGTTTGCCTGGTTGGTTTTGGAGAAAGAGAGACAGGGGGAGATACTGCATGCAGCTGTGGTTTCTCTATCCAGGAGAGGTTCACTTCTTATTTATAAAGCAAAATAAGAGAGAACAAAATATAAAACGTTGCTCTGCTCCTGATGTTCCACTTGACTCTTTCACTGCTGACAACTGAGCTGACATTTTCAGAGAACCATTGACACCATCTCTCTCTCAGAACTACCTATCTTAACAGTAACAGCTAATTTAGACCACATCACCATGCCCACACAGTTAAAGCACTTCTCTTGTCTTCTTTGCATTTTTCAACATTTACTTAATCTATTGTTTAGTTACTCAGTAACACAAATCACTTTTAGATTTAACCTCTTAAATAATCTTAAATCAACCAGCAAACTCTCTTTCTTAATTTTTCAATCCCTTACCAGACCATTTACAATCACATTACCTCTTCATAATTAGAACATTATGAAGGACTCTGCTGGTAACTCCTGGGAGTAAGAGGTCCAGGGGGACTCTGCTGGTAGCTCTACTGTAAGAACTGGGCCTCCGATCCCTTCAATACAAGGATCTTCCCTCTTACTCTGCTACTACCCCTTTTGACAAGGATCTTGTAAGGAAGATCATAGTACATTCTGTTAATCAAATTGCTCTTATTCACATAGTCGCTGAATATGTAGAGGGACTACTACACATAGTCCCAGAGTATTCTGGCAGACCCAGAACCACTACTTCACTTTGGAAAATCCACAATGGTTCTTTTCTGTCCTGTCCTATTTATACAACTTCCTATGAATTCTGACCCGTTCTTCCTTCCAGATGGGCTAATACGAAAATTAAATTTAGTGATATTTTTCCTGGTCCCATCATGTCTTTTTTGTCCAAAACTGGTATCACATTTACCATACTGTGGCTGATTTAAACAAGAGGTTGCATACCAAAGACAACAGTGCAGCTGTTTCTTATCTGAGACCCTTGTGAAATCATGGGGAGCTACCATCTTGTCCTATCAATTAACTTCTTTCCATTTTACAGACTGGATCTAAAACTTCTTTGTGCAATAGCCACAAATATCGACAAGCACAAAGTATCTTCAACCTTGCTAGCCTAGATAACAATGCCATGAGGATACTACTCCATGCATTGTGATGCAGTCTACTTTAAATATCACCCCAAATCCCCCAAAAGCTTGCACAGTCTGAGCTGAAGTTACCATATCCACACTGCCTAGATTCAAGGCAGTTCATACATTTCAATGCACAATGTTATTATGCTTCCCAATTACATAGAACACTCACAGCCAACACCCTCCAGCCTTCTCCAAAACAAAACTAAACAAGGCCAAAACCTAATGCACACGCACATGCGCGCACACACACTTTGCTATGGGTCTTTTAATGTTTAGGGAAAGATAAAGCTTCCAGCTGACTGACCCAACCAGTCTGTGTTTCTATTGCATTTGCTGGATAGCAGCAGTGCTAGAAAGTAATCACTGAGCATCCAAAAGATGTTTTCCTAATACTAAGGAGATTGAAAAGGGTTTAGTATCTTTAATACCTTTATGTCAAAGAGGATTATAAGAAGCAATGTAACAAATGCCCAAACTGGATTGACTTTGTACACAAAGCTTAAATCTCTGGGCCTTCAGGAAATTATTCAAAGACACCTAGAAACACAGTGATGTTAGAGTTACCCATTGACCTATTCTTTTCTGACAGGGTAAGCCCTAAATGGCAGGCTACATATACAGGCTGATAATAGCCAGTTTGGTGCAAACCTCTACCATAAGTGCCCAAGGTCACAATGAGAAAGACAGAAGTAAAACAACCTGTTAAGATGAGAAGTCCAGCAGCTCCAAACCAATGATGAAGATGTTGGATTAAGAGATAATATGCTAAATTTTGCTAACCATGCATGCTATCACATATAAAAATTATCAAATCAGCTGACCCTTCTGTGCTTTTGTTTCCTCAGCTGTTAACAAGGACAGGAATAATTCCTTGTTCTTTACTTTAAGCACGGCCAAAAAATAATAAAAACTGCTGAGCCAAAGAAGCGGATACAAAGCATTTGGATACATGGAAGTACTATCTCAAGGAATAGAGCAGAGAACTGGTATCATTTTACTCCCAGCCAGCAGGGTCTGCAAAGAGGACTGCAGCAGAACAACAGACCAGATGAGATACATTTTCAAAAGTCCATTAGATTCCAGAAGTGCTGGATCAAATGGTGATAGTTCCATGTGCTAAATCTGCCCCAGTGAAACTGCATCGCCTTCAGAAGCTCCCTGGGACCAGGACACTTGGAACTGCTGCACCAGACCTACTCAGTGGTAACAAAATGCTCATGTGCAAAGATGGAATCTAATGACTCCAACATGGCACATCAGAGACACTATGCCATGTACATTGTGTGCCAGCATACCACAATGACAGGAGCCTCAAAATGTATGCAGTAGAGCAGCAAGAATAAAATTTGACCGTGCTTTTGTACTTCTTGTTTACACTCACATTACTAACACTGTACAACCATTGCTGCATTGCAGCCAGCTTTGTTTCTGAACCAATTATGTGTCCAGTGACAAACATTATTTTCAATGTAAACTGACAGTAAATGGCATTTAGACCAGCATTTGCGACTTAACAGTCTCTTCCTAGAAAAGAAGTTTTATTTCTTTATGACTGATTTTAAGACTTTTTTTCTCTCTGAGCCCTCCTTGCAAAACTTACTCCAGGCATTAACAACAGCAATTTAATTGATCACAATCTGCAGAGGCCTTTTAGGGACACATTCCACAGATCAAAGCAATTCCAAAGGGAAGCCATGCCATTGTTTCCCTTTAGTCATAAGAGCTGGCGATTGTAAAGAAAACATTTAACTTCTTCATTACCAGAAGAAAAACTCACTATTTGCTATTAATAGAGAGAATAAATAATAGATGAATCAGAGAAATACCACAAGTGGTGGGAGGAGGGATAATATAGGCTTTGCATCACATTCCCCTCATCCATATTTGAGGCCCTCAGGTTTTCTGGGTAATCTGAATCAATGGTTATTGGATGAAATGGACATGGTAAGAAAACTGCTTTCCATGAAGCAAGGGGATGTAACTGTGGACATAACAGAGTAAGAATTGGTAAGAGGTGCTCGTAAGATATGTACTGTTGCATTCATTACAGCAGAGACCACAACATCACTTAAGAACATTTACCTGTGTAACAGCTTTGAAATTATAACAGCCCTTCCCATGACCAGCTGCTGAGCAGAACACTGCCACACTGAGGCCTTGTTATATCTAAACATTAAGTATAGATAAACATTTTAATAAAAGGGTGCTTTGTGGAAATGACAAAGAGAGGGAAGGGACAGAATTAGTCAAAAAATGCCTATCAAACCTTAGGCTGTTTGAGAATAGTTGAAGGCCTACTTTAGATTAAAATGTTTCATGTATACATACACATATCTCTCAATATGCACCAAGACTGCTAAGAATTACTTATTTGTCTGGATCAACTTTAAAAACTAGAACCAAAAGTTAAAAAAATAACCCAACAGAAAAAGAAAACGCACAAGGAGCCCCAAAGCCAGACACAATGGTGGACAGAACCCAGGCAGACAGGGTCAGAAAAGGACCGTGTGAAAGCAGTTGTTCACAATACCTAAAAATAGCTTAGCATTCCTCCTTTTTGGTAAAGCTCCACCAGATGCCCCTGGTACCTTCTGGAAAGAGAGAAAGAAACAATTAAAAATCTGTCAAGCGAGACAACAGTAAATCAGCAATAACTCCATACCATCACCATTTCTGACACACACCTATCTGTTCATGGTCCTTCTATTAAAACACACATTCTTGCTCAGCAAGGACTAAGTCACCTTCGTTCACCTCTGACAATGGGACCCAACTTATCCTTGCTTACTACCCTCAGGGAGTGAGAAAGCCACCATCTGAATCCTTCATACTTTGCTCTGTTAGCAATTAAGCAGAGCATGTCTCATGGTCACCGTGGGTGACTGCTGTTCTATCAACAAGACAGGGACACCTAGCATCACTCAGACCTCTCACCCCTAGATCACCTACAGCATTTCTTAATGACTAAAGCTGAACTACAGAGGGGAAGAAAAGGCTATTATCTGCATAAAAGATTCAATCCTTCATACTAATTCCAGTATGACCACTCTGCTATCATCTATTAGTTCACCTTATTTTTTTCTATGCAGAAAAAAATGCCCTTTCCACCAGGATCCATGCCTGCTTCTGATAAGATCAATCCAAGATACCACCATGCTTTCTTAATATTAGAAAGTATGGAGAAAACCTCACAACAGCCAAGCAATTGTTTAGGGGGGATTTTACTTTATTTTTTAATTTAAGCTCCACAGCAGAGAATAGTAACTTCCAAGTCACATTCAGTTTCAAGCACTACTTTCCCAGTTCAAAATACCTCAGACTTCTAGGGAAAACACCAGTAGCTGAGGAAATGTAAAAGTCAATGCACTTGCTTCTTAAGCTGTTTATTAACAGGCACCATTTAATCAAATCAAATAAACCTCTGCGGCTATAATGCAAGCATGATGCATTATATAGTGTATAATGTTAGTGTAACTGGTGAGGTTGTTGGGCAACTTTTTTTTAATAATAATAATATTGGGATACAACAGGTGGAGAGAAACCAGCCAAGAACCTGTCAGCCTAGGGAAAGTTCATGTTTGCCTCTGCTCCTTGGTAGGTGAAAGGGTCACATATTTTGGGTGGTTCCCTTCACCACGTAAATAAAGCTTTGGCCAAAGCAGACTGCTTGAATCATCAGTAAGTCTTATACATCATAGGAAAGTTTTCCATTCTTAGAAAAAGCAGATGCCAACTAACATGCCTTGGCTGCACTTCAGAACAGAACCTACTATCCATATATATGAGCCCTAGAGAAAGGGAGTCAGGGTTGCAACTCCAGCATTTAAAAAAATAAATAAATTCCTCAGTGAAGTGAAAATAACAAGCAGAACGTTTTTTTCCTCAATACTACTGGAATTTAACAAGTGGAATGGAAGTAGCCAAGAATCCAAATCTGTTTTAAAAAAGGAGCAGTAAGAGACAACATAACCCAATTACAAATATATTGTGAATAAATTACACATACTGCAAGGATTATAGCTTCAGAACTAAAAAAAAAAAAAAAAAAAAAAAAAAAAAAAAAAAAGTTGTGTGTAATACACAGAAGCTCCAATTGAATTCTGATGTCACCAAGTGGGATATTACGAAAGTCATTAAGACTAGAGATTTCAGAGAGGAAGAATTCACATGGAGTGTTTATCATTGCCAGCTTGACATTAAATATTTCAGCTTGATTTTCCAAACTGTTGAACACATCTGGACTGGAATTGCAGATGCTCAATACTCCTGAAAAACCTAGAACTTGACAGTTTTTTACCTTGTTTCTCCACCCGTCAGAAATCACTGAAAACATTCCCCCTTTCACAGAACAATTTTGGTTTCTAACCAATGTGACACACCCAGCAAATGGGAGTCCACACAATGCATCAGTAGTGGCATTAAATTCCATTTGTGATGCTTCTCATACAAGGTGTCAGTGTAGCCTATTCTGCGCTCTCTTTAACTGCACCACTGCCACATTTTTTATAACAGTGCCATCACGGAATAATATCCAGAAACCCATCACTGTAGGAAATACCACGCTTCTCTGCCCAGTGTTTTCAACAGGGCTGAGGTATCACCATAGCACCAAGCTAAAGCTCTGCCCAGGGCTGAATACTGCCCAGACAGTTGTATACAAGTCATACACTACAGGAAAATGGTTGATTTAAAAACTCTGAAGAGTGAAATTCTGGGAAAAAGAAAAAAAATCAATTTTCTTGATTTAGCTAAGAATTTTACCAAAGGGTGCTCCATAACTTGCACTTGAGCACGTTTCTGATGATTCAGCACATGCCTCTGGTGCTGATCTGCCACTGGCAGAAACTCTAGCTCTACTTAAGCCAATAGGCTGAAGATCTGACCCTTATTTTCTAATTGAATTGTGACAAGATACACGACTGATACTTATTCCAAATACCTTTGGAAGCAAACAGGGATTTCCACAGCAATGCAGTGCATTCTGCAAGGATGATGCCAAGGGAACCACAGGCAAGAATAGCAGCCTCACTAAAAGAATCTTAAGATAGCATATCCAGTGCCTTTGGCTTTACTGTACCCCACACCATCAAAAGCTTGGCGTAAAAAAACAAAACCACAATGCAGCATGTGCCAGACACTTTATAAAACTGTACCAGCAAAGGCCTGATGTTTCATATTGCTCAAAGGAAAACATGGATAGCACATACGAAGCAAAGAGTCATGGTAAATAGAATCCATGGGTAATGTATGAGGAATCCTATCTATGAGCCATGTTAGGTGACACGATCTTCACCTGTACTGTATAGTCAAACACTGTTTCCCACCACATGACCCAGTGCACCAGTGCATCACCACCTTCAAACACAGATCCCAGGCCTCTCTGCTACATCATGATTCACAAGCAGAAAAATAGGAACCACTGAACTAGTTCAATTGAAGGGGTACACAATGCCAAACAACAGTCAGTGAATTTGTTTCTCCCTTTTGGAGTTCCTCAGCCTAATCTTTATCCAGGAAAGGAATTTTTGAGGCCTCATTCTAACCCCAGTTTACCTTAATATTGAAAATTCCCACGTCACATGCTGGAAGAAAGTTATATACAAGGAAAGCTGACAGGATTTCTGCCCACCTGTCTCTAGTCCTAGATATCATCTTTCAGGAGTGTTAAATTCACTCAGATGAACTGTTGCTAAAACTAGACTAGGATCTCCAAAGACTCAGTTAACAGCGTGAAGGAAAATGTTGCTATCACCCTTACAAGGAAAGACAATTCTAGAGTATAACATCATTAACAGTCTCAACCTGGGAGACATGCAATCTATCTCACTATAAATCTGATAAAATATGAATAGTCATCTACTGGAAATAAATAAATGATCAGGGCACTTTACATAACTTGGGGCCTTCATCACCCAAGGGAAACATTGCTGTAGAATGAGAAACGTGAAGTATTCTATCCCGCTCCAAGCAGCTATTTTAGGCCCTCTAACTTGCCAAGAGACAGAGCTTACGGGAGAGTGAGCTATAAGCAAACCCAATGCCTTCCATATAGCTCAGGTTAGAAGTCATTAACAGCCTTTTAAAGATGCCAGACAAACCACACACAAACAGATGTTATGAAGCACAGATTGTAAGTTACTGTTGACATGCAGTGATATCATGGAAGAAGAGCAAACATGAAGTTTGTATGTACACATCCATGGTGTGGGGGGAGGGGGGTGTAAGACTGAATAAGGGCAGTGTGTGGCTCTAGAATTCAGCATTAATTTAGGCTAAGCTTTAGATCCCAGGCTGGGTCAGGATTAAGACTCATGATTTAATTGTACAGAAATCTTAGGATGAAAAGGAGTCCTGTCACCCTGAGATGAAACCTCATACTAAAAAAAAAAAATCTCAGGAGCCAAATCTGAGAGAAACCCAGTAATTCTACACTTCAAAGGCAGCTTTCAGAAAAGTATTTAGTTACCTACAGTATGCACGTAATATGCAGACAATATATATGTGATATGCAGAAGTGTGTAGTGAAAAAGATCAGTGGAAGTCAGGCAAAAAACTGCCTTTAAGATCTGACTCTTTAGGGCTTTTGATTCATCTCAGAACTGAAGTTACAGGATTGGTTGGGATCCAAGCACCTGAATTTGACTTCCAGCCTCAAATCTGAACGTGATCATTTCTGTCACTTGAGATTTGGTCTATGTCTGAAATGTGTTACCTAATGGAGCACAAGAGACCCAAGAACTGCTGGGATAGTTAGTCAGGAAGCCACAAGTCTCACCTCTATCACATGTCGTTTCAGATGCAAATACACACACTGTCCTGTTTTCCGGTAATGCCTTTCAATGTGTTCCCTTCCAAATCCCAGAAACGTGTTCATGCACACATACAGACCGCCTTCTGAATCCTAAAAGGAATGACACAAATAGTTATAGCACAGAAGGAACTGAACAGGACTCAGCAACCAGAAAAACCAAAGAATTGCAGACCTTTTCTGTTATCAGGCAAGCACTTAAAACATGGCTTTCATAGCACATTATGGTGTTTATATTATCAGTCCTTTAAGAAACTTCCACATCATATCACAGCCTATAGAAACTCATTGAAATGGGTTACTTTACAACTACTGATTAGTGAGTGTCCAAATTGGAGGTCTAGAAGTTAGTCTTGAAAAAGCCTGCTTGAGTGCCCAATCCACAGAGGTTTGTAGGTGCAGAAATTTGTAAAGCACAGAAATAATGAAGCATGGACATTTGTTTGAAGTAGCAAACTTTTTTGGCCATTTGATTGCAAGAACAACATTCCAAATCAGAAGCACGGCAGAGATGATGGTCTAGGGATTCAGCCACAATTTCTACTGTGATCACAATCTTGTCCCAGAAAAACAGATCTCAAGTGACCTTACAGACCTTAGCACTGGCTAATGAGAAAACTGGCAAGTGTTTTGTTAACATTCTTCAGTATCTATCAGAGATTCTCTCTATTCATGAAATTAGAGTGCTTTGAGACAAAGGCACTACAAAGGAAATATAAAGATATATATTCCTGGTACTGATCACAAATGCTGACATTTCAATAACATAACCTGGTAGGAGTCCTATCACTTTTTGCTTTCCCAAAAGCTGGGTGTTGGTGCTGGCTGTTATCAGGGTCTTGTTCCATTTTAACACCACTTCCACATCTCTCCTACACCATTCAGACTGCCAGGAGGACTTCCAGTCATCTAGTTCGTTGGTGTTGGATCAATTTTTTAAGCCATCTCTAGCATGTATTGTTTTGAATAGGTGGTGCATAACAAAGACTGAGCCTTTCAGAAGCACTGTGACCTTCCTTCTATTGTGAACATGTTTGTGTTCTTGGATAGTACAGAACATCTCGTGTTAAATTCCCCAAAGAACAACATGAATTAACTCATCCATAGGCACCTTAGAAGGAAATTTAAAAAACCCCAAACAAATCCAAAACCATTATCTCCAGAAACAAGCCACGTTAGGCACATACATGTGCATTATCATGTATTAAGAATTGTTCCAGCAACAATTGCTTTGACAGGATACCACCTGATAGTGCCACACTTGAAACGTATTCAATACAGTAAACCAAGAAGTTCTCTCCTGCCTGTCCTGCGTCTCTTGAAGGCTCTGCCAGGCAGGAACCTCTGCTATACCTGTGAGCCCAGCCAGGCCCCTCTCTCAGAGCGAGCACAAACCTGCCCATCCTGCCGTGCCAGCCACAGCACGAGTTAGGCTCTCTCCAGTCCTGTGGACTGGAACAAGTAGCAGAGGGTAAGTCTGACAGAGATCATAGCTGATGTCCAATACTTTCCTAACCAGCATCAGGTTAATATATCTTACTCTCTTCCAGAAAAGGAAGCTGAAGGGCGATAGT
Source organism: Sagittarius serpentarius (assembly GCA_034782735.1). Classification (NCBI taxonomy): domain Eukaryota; kingdom Metazoa; phylum Chordata; class Aves; order Accipitriformes; family Sagittariidae; genus Sagittarius; species Sagittarius serpentarius. The sequence continues at coordinate 34,162,133 of JAVKLA010000084.1, forward strand.
GTTGAGCAGTTGTTGCTCACGTGATACCTGGCACAGACCAGCTAGGGCCTGACAAATCTCTCCCCTCCCACCACTGCCCCCAAACCAGGCTTGAATGTGCCACTCTAAACCCAGTTAATTTTCCCCAACCCATTTCAAAGACCGACACTGAGTATTTCTGTAGGACATGAAGGAATCTGAACTTCCAGCTTACCTACAACTCTCATCCATACCTGTGTGCTACTCTTTCAAACACGCTCATTTGTATCAATACAACTAATGCCAGAACTGAAGAACTGCCTCAGACACCAATAAATACTGGTACTTCCACAGCAGCCAGCAGAGCCATGGAGCTGAGGATCAGAACACGAAGAGAGACCAGAGAATGATGTTTTACCCCAAGACTTTAGAAAATATCCATCTCTTCCACTTTTCTTAATGTGAACCAACACATAGAAGCTTCAGCTTTTCAGATTTAGGTGAAAGATGAATATGTAATGAACTATACAGCTGTTGCTTTACCTGCCTCTAAAGGGCAAAAAATTCAAATATGCAATCTGAAGCAAGGGTTTAGACTATCTGCCATTCACACTTAACATATACCATGAAGTAATTCTTTCAGCATCTAGGTATCACAATGATTATCTCTGCAGAGTAAATAGTAAAGTATTTAGCCATCTTATTTCTGATCCACATAACACCTACCTGAGATTCTAGTTAAAAAAACCCAACAAACATATCTTCTTTGAATTTGAATTATTCACAGCCTTGAGAACAGGGCTGATATCTACAATTGTGCTCAAAAGTAATAAAGTGGTTAAAAGAAAACTCCAAATCTGGTATTCAAAATATTCACAAAATGCAATTGTATTTAAAATGTGTTACCTTTAATTTTCATTACTCTTTCACAGATTTATCTACTTTACAGCCCTTTATACCTTTGTTGTCTGCTCTTAAATCCTGTATTCCAAATCCTTTTGCATTATCTTCTTCTGTGAGAAAGTCATGGAGGTGTCCTCTACAAAAGAATCCTATAGCTACCCAGCCTAAATAAAAATACATAGTGTTTTCACTCTTAGGTCTCAGGAACTTTGTTTACAATTTTATTTTCTTGGAGACCATTCTCTCTTTTTCTGGAGGGAATCCAAGCGACCACTGAACTGTTTCTGATAAGTAGCCTGTGACAACAATCTAACACTTTCAGTATATGAGCTAAATGTAGAATCTGAGTAAGTTGGTTGTGGTTACTAACAAAACAGTTACTTCTCCTGGAGAATGCCAGCAGACTACTCTTTCATGCAGCTTGGAAAGAATTGGACTTGTTCCTACTGTTCAAAAGCCTAAAAGGTCACAGCAAAACAGGGGCACATGTGAAAAAGTCACCTTTGCAGAAGGCTGTATAAAGGATTAGGCCCCTGTTTGGTGCTCAGAGAACACTTGACTGTGATCTAAGACAGGCTTTGTGCTGGTGAATTTAACCCTACTTAGCACGCAACCAGTTCTGGAAGGAACAATATTTTACACAGGCTGTGACATGTAAATCTTTGTAATCAACATTCATTTTATATATGTGTGAAAGTTTATGCTGGAAGAAGGCAACATACCTAAAGTACTGAAGACACTATTTTACACCAGAAAAATATAGCTTGTCCTGAGACACAAGCCCAGGAATTTAGCTAATTTATTTTTCCTCCCCTCACTCTTGCCTCAGCATGTAGTGGGCATGTAGTGTGAAGTTTAGGATAAAGTGATGTATAAACATTGCCTTCCCTTATTACTCCAGTCTAAAGACATTGTTGGGGTAGAAGCTTGTACTTGCTCAGGCCTTGATCACTACCCAGAAGGCCACTCAAGAGTAGACTGGTCGTCTTACTCTCTAAGCAGAAGTAAAGTGGTTACTCTTCACTGTTATTTCTTCCTGTTCTTTGCTGCTAAGATGGTCACAGTATGCCAGGTACTTTACTGATAGACAGTGAGACACACAGTCCACACCAGGGAGAAAAGTATTTTAAAAAAACATAGCTCTTCTTACTTATTTAGATAATAATTTATGTTTTGCAGAGATAAGATGAAGAAGAAAAGGGACAAGGAATCCACAGTGAAAGAGCTAAAATGCAAAAGACTTACTTCCTCTCAGGCCTGAAAAACAGAGCAAGGAAACTGGTGGATGAGAGGTATGCCAAACACAAATGCCAGCCCACAAGGGAACAGAGAGAGATCACCACCTTACTTCACACACGCTCACAGCACCAGACACTAATAGCTTTCAAATGCTACTAACCTGATCAGGATTTGAACTAATGACCTGTATCCCATTACCAAACCCCCGAACCATTTAGACCCCTCAGGGTAATCTAGGGTTTAGCAATTTCGGCTCCCAAGGTGGCTCAGACAATAATGAATTTATAAAAACACAATTGTTGTGGTGATCTGCTAACACAGCAAACAGTTACAGACTTGGGCACAATGTCTACTATACAGGTGTTTGCTTTAGATCCACTGGAACAATGGTGAAACTTGCTAATATAGGTATCAGAGAAGAGAGTAAAATGGCACCTTGAGTCTTCACAAGTCTCCACACCCAAATATAAAGAATGAAAAGTTTGTTCATCCTATCACATATAAAGTGAAAAGTACGAGTTATGACAGAGGGTCACTGGCTCCTCTGTGCATTCTGCCATGGTTTCCATGAGAGTGTTTCCCTACAAAACCCACAACCATACAGAACTGCTACAAGGCTCTACTCAGAGTACCTGTTCGTCAGGAATCACCATAATTAATCTGGCTGTGGTCACAAGACTCTTGTTGTATAACTACAATCCAATCTTTAATATATTTGAAAAAGTTACAGGACCATCTCTAATATACACATACTGCATTGAATACCACAATCGTTTAACTAAGTGACAGTTATTTTCTTTCAGGACAGGCTTAAAAAGAATAACAGACATTTCAGAACTTAATATTCATCTCAACAATACATAGTAATTTACAATGAGGAAGAAAAAGAAAGCCTGTCTCTCTGTCATGCACCAGGACTACCAACATTGAAACAAGGGGAAAAAAAAACCCACAAAGCAAACAAGAGCCAGCCAGGTAAACACAATAGCACATAGAGATGGCTCCAGCAAAACAAAACAGTTCACTTTCAAGTTTCCATGGCAATAAATATGGTAACTTCTTTGGGCGAAGAGAATAGAGGGTGGGAATCAACCCCAAAAATGTGTGCCAAAGGCCAGGAACATATCTAGTCACATTCAAAAGGAACATGGGGTATGAACACTGGCATAAGTCTGCCTTCTAGACAACTGTCCTCTGTCACCCAAAGGTGGCAGGAAAGTATGGCGACAAAAGGAAAGCATAAAAGGGATAATAAGAGGGTAAAATTGGGCATCTGGTAAATAGGAGGAAAGGGAGAAGCAACAGAATCAGAAAAAGTAACAGAATGACAGAGATGTACACAAGCATTGACATAAAAATACATACAAGTAGCGAAGGAGTCACGTATTGCGGGAACTGGTGAAAGACAAGAGAGATGGGAAAAGAGCTGGGTTGGGCAGAGAAAGAAAGGACAAATGATCTGGCAGTAGGAAATAAAGTACAGGGCTTCTAATAACTGGACTGTTAGCTTCAAGTGCGAAAGAAATCCTTCCCCCACCCTCCCTTAAAAAAAAGAAAAAAAAAAAAAGAGAAACAAATATCAAAGTTACTATTTTATCACAGTTTGTGACAGCAACTGCAAAATACTGAACAGCTTGAAGAAAGTACACGTCACTGAAATAAAAAAATGTATCAGGAATCTAGGGTTCTGATGTTATCTGGACAACCAGATAAAGTAACAACAGCAAATATTACAGTTTTGAAAGGTTTAAAATCCTCCATGTTCTGGGCTAAATGCCAACTACTAGGGGTGGCACTAGATATTCCCCTACGAGCAGATTATTTCATAATTGATTAACAAAGATGTCTGGTATCTCTGTTGTAGCTTCTAGATGGGCACATGGACAAGGCCAATCCAGTACAGCACTTACAACATTTCCTGGGATGAAAAAAGCCATGTGGGCCAGCCAGTCACTAAAATGAAACTAAACCACCATTCCAAGAGGTGGATCAACTGCTCACTCACGTACATAAGTCATAGGCGGACTCCAGAGCAGGGCATACATAATTCCACACAGTATCTTGTACAAGTCACATTCACAGGCAGGATCTAGGCTTCAAGATAAGCAAGCAAATGGCATAACTAACATTAGGTCATGAGTACTTCTGACCTGCAACCAGGAATACAGAACTACCATCCATCAATCAACACTGTTTGGGGTCAGATTATCGAGGTGCAGATTGCATGGGCCACTGATAGAGATGTCGCAGATCCATCACGGCTTGCTTACTAGCACAAGCCCAGCACTGCAGCTGAAGCAGCGCCACCTGTACTGCTTCCATGGCAGCCTAGATTTAGAGAGAGTCTGATGATTTTTGCCTTGTGCAGAGCCCTAGCCATACAATTCTCTTGGTCACAAAGACAGTGCTGTGCTTCCAGAACGGAAAATCTGGGGAGAAGTGTTGAGAGGAAACCCAGTGGTTCCACAGCAATTCAGCAGAACTCCAGGGTTTTCCGTTTGTCTGCATCTCTCTATTTATCCTCTAGCACTCCAGGTACCTTACAATCAAAGTCTCTCTGCTACCCAAAATATTCCAGCTCATCATCACTCTGGATAACAGGATAACTAAAGTTTGGTCAGTCACGGATACAGAGGGAAAGGCTAGTAAGATCCAAATTTAGGTCAAACCCACAAAAATGTACAATGCACATACACACTGCTTGTCCTCCAAAGCTGCATAGTTATTTCTCATTTGTGAGCCACTGCAGGCACAACCCTTACTGATTTTACCATCCTCCAACTTTGGAAGATCATTTCATTAACCCTAGCTTCCTGGTGCACTCCCAGCCAGCAAACATCCGCCCATGGGACAGCTTTGGTGTCTCCCTGTGATGCAAGAGTACAACACTGCTCTGATTCCTCGGGTGATCACCCACCACCAAGTGATGCACTGCCTCAATAACTTGGAGGTCATTTTGCAGCTAGGCCAAAATCCTTCGCCTGGAGTATTCGATTTCTCTTGGTGTATTCAGTCCTCTTACTTGTTTTCTCGCTGCTGCTCCCGTCCCATCAATAGAAACAACATACCAGCCTACCCCTCCCAGACAGTGGCCCCAATGACTTTCTAATTTTCTTCAACGAATATTGACCAAAGGAATAGCCAGATAGGAGGTGCTTATTTCTAGAAAGTTTTCTGCAGTGTGGTCACTAATATCCATTACACACTCCAAAATCTCAAGGATTTCAGTCTCAACTGCACTAACTCATAAACAGCAGAACATCAGCATGATTTAGCCTCTGGGAATTGTCCTAACATAACCATTCTAGAGTCCCCGAGCCACAAAAATTAAGTCAGCAAGATTCACAAAGGAAGCTGTTGTCAGCAGCAAGGTTTTCCAGCAGAGTGAAGCCACGCTTTAAGCTGCTCAAACAAACACAGTCCTGTGATCTACAGAACCAGACTGCTTGGTCCTGCCACTGTGTCAGATTTGTGACCTGTGCTGTGGTTGTAACCAAAGCCCTTAGTGGGAAAGGTTTCAGACCACATCCATCTGCAACATGCATAGCCTCCACGTAAGCCTTTCTTATACTCTAGTTTGTATCCCTTTTCTAGCAGTTGCCTCTCCCTGGGATGCATCTGATCTAAAATGATCACAGGTCTTTGAGACAGGGATCCCATTAAAAGGTGGAATTTCCAGCCGAGCACTACACTTCTACAGAAATAATAAGACAAAAGATTATATAATGCAGTCTTTTTGCCTCCTACATTCTACTGAACACAAAGTCAGGCTCATCTGCTGAAAGAGAGGAGAGGTCACAGTGGACAAAACAGGAGAAGAAACCTACATCACAGTGGCACAGATACAGAAAAACAGTCAACAGGAGGGACGACTGTGCATCAGATCTGAAAAATGAGAGGTACAGGACTTCAGTCAAGAGGTAGGCTACTATAGCTGTTGGACGAGTCACCAGAGGGAGCGATACTCAACACTAGGCCACGCTTGTGTTTTGTAGGCAGCCTTCCTTCCCTCCTCAAATCCTGTATAAAGAATCAATGGCTAACTGGAGTAGCAGCCCTCATCAGAGAAACAGTTTTTCTAGAAGCCACCAAAACCTCAGAAAAGTAATTAAAAATTAAGTCATAAAAAGGCATATTTTCTAATCTTATGAGACAAGCAAACTAAAAAGCGTCAATAGGGCTCTGAAGTGCACAGAAATTTGCCTCCTCTTTCTGCCAACTTTCTTGAAACCAACCCTAGGATGTTCTGTTGGAAACAAGCCAAATCTAAGAACATGAATTTCTCATCTGTTTAGTGGTCTTTCTAACAATATTACCTTTCTGACAAGATCATCACGCTATCCACATGATAAAGATACACTGAATATCCACTTGTACCTCTCCTACTGACACTTCTGAATTCTCTCAACTAATGACTCTCTTTGTAGCACAAAGGTGCCATTGTTCTCAGATCTTCACCCAGGAAGTAAGATTTAAAACTCATGGAAAGGGAATGTCACCTAATTTTGAGAACAATCAGTGAAGCTGCCTGTATCCACTGCAACATGGATCTTCAGTGACACTACACCACTCAAATCCAGACAGAGTGACAAACAGGTCTGCAAAAACCAGGTCTCATAGCCACGCTAACTTTTGCACAATTGAAAGTAAAAGCTGGAGCCACTCACACCCAGTACCTCATTTTCTTTGGCACCCCCTGAAACAAAACCAGCACTGGTTTTGACCATCCCACCCTCCTCAGTCCTTTTCAAAATTGCTGCAGAATCTTTCTTAATAATAATAATAACAATACTTTGCACCCTAATACTCACAGGTCTGATGGGTTTTAGTGTATTTTAAAGATCGTAACACTTCCTTACAGGGAAAGTAATAATATACAATTCGCATAGCTAAAGAAACTTGAGTATAGAGCTGCTGCGTGACTGGGTATATCACTTTAAAAGATACAGACAAACACTCAGGAAATTCACTTCTCTGTGAGGAAATTCACTTCTTTGGAGAAGAAAAAAATGAGAGGTAAAATTTGAGAGACAGGCTTATGGTGTTACTGAAAGAAACTACTGAAATAAAATCTGGTGTTGAAAAGTGACAGAACAAAAAAATCTTGCACTGAGTTGACTACAAAGACATGCTTAAGTTAAACTGTAACAAGAAGCATATTTAAAATGGCAAAATGGGAAGATGTGAGGAAATACTGAGACATAAGCTTACAAAAGAAAACACCTCCCCTATCAAAAATGTAACTGGAATTTTACCATGGATAATAAAGCCAAGAGCATATTTTTTAACACTGCTTATTTGCTATAATATCATAACAAAAAAACCAAACAGTGTATCTTCTTTCAAAAAGAGGCAGACACCTGAATAAGAAGAGGCTTGCTTAGGTTATACATATCTAACCTCAGAAAGTAAGTCACTAAACAAACGTAACACAAAGCATAGAGATAAACATCTCGCTTTAGCCAAGGCAACAACCTGTCTGTATCCTTTCACTTTCCTTCTGAATGAAAGGCTGTAAAAACACAGCTTTGCTATTTTCAATTTGTAAATGACGGTGTTTTACACAAGAAAGCACACATTTGCCCTTTAGAATTGTCATCCTAGAAAGAATATCCAAGTATCTGTTAGATTATGTGGGAATAAAAAATAAAATCTGAGACAAGTCTTTTGCTCAGCTAAGCTGAGGAGTGGCATGGGCTGAAAAGCCATGGACAACAATAGGAACTGAGACTAGTTTTATTTTTACTGGTACCACATAGGTTCAGCCAAGCCTTTTGCCCAGTGAATGCCCGTAATGCAATTTAAACAAAAAGCTTTAACAACAGAGTGCAACATTTTCCAGAATCTGAACTCTCTTCCCAATAAAGTCAAAAGGATGAAACATTTTTGAAAAAAAAGCCAACCAAACAAACCAACCAAAATCAACACAACCAAACACCACACAAGAGCTTTTTCCGTGTTTACTTAAGGCTTATTGGGGATGGTGGTGATTGGTTGTTTTTTTAGTCTGTAGCAGCATTTAATATCCCTTCCTACTTGTTAACAGAAACTTTTTATAAACCATAATGTTGAATAAGACTGAAAATGTTACTAAGAACATCAACCATGTGTTCACCCAAGCAGAAATTTGAAGGAAAGATTGTGGTATATTCATTTTCCAAAAAAACCCCTTTATTAAGTATATAATGCAATTAGCACCTCTGCAGTAGAGTCTGATTTGGCAGTTTTAATCAGACGGCCTCCCAGTACAGCCAGGGCTGCTGGGTGACACTTGAGAGCTGAAGAGTGTGGGTAAAAATAACCTCTGTTCAACAAGACATGAGGAACACCAGACAGCTGAGTCACCTTTAAAACCAATTTTGATTTTCTGTATTAGAAGGAATTATCAAAGACAGGGGCAATAAAGGAGTAAAAAATCTGTCTGAAATGTATCTTTCATTGAATATTCTGTAATGTAAACCCTGAGCTTCCGTTTGATTGCTGCCATTGACTTTAACATCAATATATAGTGCTCAATCACCTCTGGGAAACCTCAGTTTCATGTAGAGAAGAAACTTCTAATAAAATTTCAGCTCCATTTAAAAAGTGTAATTTCTCAGAACCTGTTTCTTCAACCCTTACTATTTATGAAGACTTCCAGTGCTATCAGCAAAGTTAAAAATGAGTTAGGCCCCAAATCTGCCACTGAACACATGCAATCTGTGGAGCTCGCAGATGGTTTTGCAAGACAGCTATAACACCATAGAAAGTCTACTGTACATAAAACATTCATTTATCAGCAAACTAAACAAGCTAGTGGAGAAATACTGCAAGTTCGTTGAAGTCCAGTGACAACTGAAACCCTGGGAGAGAAAGTGTTTCAGGAGGACTTTCACACGGATTTGCAGGTTGAGCCTTTACTTTGGAAGCTTTCTCTGAAGATTTTAAAAAGGAGAATGAGCGCACCGAGACAATAGGAAAGCAAAACGATTGGCATCTGCTAGCCAAAATATGCAAACGAGGACAGCTACTGCCCCTTTTTACTGCCTCAGTGTGAAAGTAGAAACAAGGGCTCTCGGGGGTAGCGGACAGACCGAGGACAGCCAGAGTCCATTTCCCATCAGGCAGGAAAGTTTCCCAAAACCCGCAAAATCCCCGTGTCTAAGTAACCGCTTCAGACTGCCTTAAGGAGAAAAATAAATAAGCGAACGAACGAACCAACACCAGTACCGCGTAGGAGGCGGCAGCGATTTGCCGTGAGGAGCCCCGACCGCAGCAGACCGCGCACCGGCCGCGCAGTGCGGGGGCACGGGGGAGGGCAGGACCCCCACACGTGGCGGGCGGGGAGGGCGAGGGGAAACCTGGCTGCGGAGGAAGCCACGGCAGGTGGAGGCAGGCGGGCTGGCAAAGGAAGGGATGGGGGAAGATTTTGAAGCCTGAGGGGGAGGCAGCGGGCCGGGGTGAGGGCGAGGGGCTGCCCTCAGAACGGGGGGGTGCAGCGGAGAGCGGGGAAGGGGCCGCAGGAGCGGGGGGTTTGCCGCAGGGCGCCGGCTGAGGGCAGGTCGGCAGCCCGCGGCGGGGAGGGGGAACGGAGGCAGCCGGGGGCGGCTTCGCTGCACTCACAGGCGAGTCGTAGGAGAAGGCACACTCCGTCTTGTAGACCCGGTCCCCTGACTTGGGCACCCGGATCGTGGGCATGTAGGGGACGAGCAGCTCGCCCAGGTCCCCGGCGGCCATCTGCGCATCGCCGCCGCTGAAAAGCGCGGCCCGCTGCATGCTTGCTCTCTCTCTCTCTCTCTCTCTCTCGCTCCCGCTCCCTCCCTCCGGCCG
>JAVKLA010000084.1:34172418-34183457 GCA_034782735.1 Sagittarius serpentarius
GGGCTGTGGGGCGGCGGGGCTGCTCTCCTGAGGTGATTCCCGCCCCGCGCGCGTGCCACCGGCGACCGTTAGGTGGCAGCCGGCGTCGCGCGGCCTCCCCCGCTTCCCCGCCGAGGCCCCGCCGCCGGCACAGGGCGAGCCGGAGGGGTCAGGCAGCCCGGCGCGGCCTGGGGGCCGCGCTCCCTCCGCGGGGGCGGGAGGCGGACGGCGCAGGCTTGCTCACGCGTTTTGCCGGAAAAACCTTCATTTCCACGAGACGAGGATGGAGACTTCGTCTCCTGGCCGCCCTGTGTGGCTCAGAGCAGGTTTCCCTTTGGTCAGTAGTACTCTGCTACAGGCTTTTTTTATTTAGTTTTTAAGCAATTAAATACTATTTATATATATATATATAAATTCTCAGCTGCAACGATTTAGTAACTTCACGTGCCTAAAATAAGCCTATTGGCTGCGAAGTCCCTAACCTGTAATTAACAGTGCCCGTTGGGTACCGATGTCTCGAGTCAGCCTGTCACGGTGCCGAAGAATAGGTTGCTACGGAGGAACGAGCTGTTGGGCTACAGAGTGGGAATGCCCAACCGGAGCTGCCCTAGGAAGCCTGCAGCAGCGCTGGTAGCCAAACCCAAATTGCATGTCTTGAGGGTCATTACCTTTGGCTTAAAATGAGTTTTTTTTTTTTTTTTTTTTTTTTGCTGTGTTTCTCTTTGCTTTTCACTTTGAAAGAATACTGCTAGGGGAAGGAGGAATAGCGCGAAGTAACTTTGTAGGAAAAAAATACATTTTTTTTCCAAGCAGTATCTAATAACTATTGCATATGCCTGACAGCAGCAGGATTAAAGAAATGACTGATACATTTAAAATGAAGATGTATAATGTAAATGAATAGCCTTCCACCCGTAGTCCACGTTATATCCAAGGATTCATTGATCACTTCCAAGCAGGTGATGTGACTTTTGCTAGAACCACCTTTTACCTCAAAAATTAAAGTTTCAAAAGGTGCTTCTAGTAAAATCTCAATTAACAACAGAATTGAAATATGTCTGTATCCAGTCACGAAGAAACAGGCTGTGAGACTAAGCAGACCGGTGCAGTCTGTTCCCAGCAATTTTTCTAGGAAAAAAAAAGAAATAAAGCGTTGGGAACAATGTGAAATACTGAGGACAGAGTATGATGTCAATGGCATGGCCTTAGACTTACTCAAGAACAGACATTACACCAAAGACTTGTGAGCATTGTTGGATGCTGGATGAAAGCCACAAATTAATACAGGCTCACCAGACATTTATTTCACCTGAGAAGACTGTGCTTTTTTAATGGCTTCTCTTATGATTTACTCAGGATTTATAAACAATGAGAACCATAATAAGACATACAAGCCCTCTAACCTGAAAGACTGACTCAAACAGAAAGGACAAATCAAAGCACTGATACAAAATCATTCAGAGTCTTTTTAATGTTTGGCAGCACTAGGAAACAGCAAACGAGGTGGTCTTTGCTTAAAATAGGCTGTGCGATGTTGCTTAACGCAAAGGAAGAAATGTGTATGTTTTAACAGTTTGAAACCACAAGATGATGAGAGGTTACTAAAGTACTTGGGCTTATTTCCTTAAAAAAGTGGAAATTTTGAATATGGGCGCATAGTTCAGGGTCACAAACTGTTAAGAGGCACTTTCCATCACTCTCTTGAGGCATTTAAAACCAGAGTAACAGCATGGCCGGTACAACCTGAGGAAACACACCCCTCTAGTGGTAAAAGTCTACCAGAAAAAGAAAGTACCCTCTATATTCCCTACGTAGTTGCCAAAAGTGGTGTCAGAAAATAGCTGTACAGTTCTGAAAATGCATGTCAGGTATGTGCGTGGATGTCCTCAGGTGCAACTTGCCTTATTCGCCTTATGTATTTCTTCATTTTTTCTTGGTTAACAACGGTTGCGTAGCACATTTCCACTTGAGTTTTTATATAAACTCTTTTGGTTTGCTTTTCTAATTCCAGTTCACCCTAGAAAAAAAGCCTTTGAGTTATCCTAAATGTTACCAGAAAGGTTTACCCTTTTCATCTCCAAAACCACTTATGTGGCCTCTCTACACTAAATGCATTGGGAGTATAGTTTCAAGTTTCCAGATTTTGCTGTCAAGACTTACATTATTATGTACTAACAGTTGTGTAATCACACAGCAGAAGATGCTTTCTTCTGTTCACCTAGCAGTGATAAGATGACCCATAAAACCCATTAACTAATGCTAGCCTACACCATTCGCCCTGGCTTGATCCTTGCTCCTCAGACATCTAGCAATCCTTTCACAACAACCTTCAATAAGCAGTTTCCTATTTTCCCCTTGTTCATCTTACTAAGCCTGTTACAGGAAGTAGAAAGCTCTCTAACAACAGTATCGATAACTTCGATATATTGCTAAAAATGTTAGATATATAGCAGTTACTAGGAAAATACTTATCTTAATATTTGCCCACTGAGATTCTTCCTTCTCATGGGAAGTTTTACATGACAGAGCACAGACTTTAGCCTAGGAACTGTGGGGGTATTTTCAAGAGTACATGAAAGACTAAGACTTATAAAACCGCCTAAAAATCACTAAACCATGAATTTATAGGCATCACACACTTTTTAATGTTTAAGAACCTTTCCTTTGCTTTCTACTCCTACATCGGACAGTGCAGACAGTCAGAGGTCTAGGCAAGCACTTCTGCCTTCTGAAAACACAGGAGATACCCGAGATAATAAAACCAAAGCCTTGTTAAAATTCAAGACTATCCACCCCGCAACTACTTAGCATGCAATCCTCCATGTCACTAGATATATATTTAAAACATGAAAGTTATGTGACAATGGTAGGTACGCCACTAAGAGTTTTCTGAAATATTAACCCATTACTGAGCACTGACTGTTTTCATCAATGAAGATCCTTTCTGCCACAAAGGGAGCACATGGCTGTGTTAGATCTACTGCCGTTTAGAAGGGGAAGCCTATATCATAGCAAAAGTACCTGTTATGCTTTTAAACCTCATTTAAAAACAAACCATTAAAGACCCAGCCAAACAAACCCCCCCGGAAGAATGTAGAAAGATGTTCCAGAGGGACCACTTTTTGGATGATCTACACAGAGAATTGTCCAGTTCAGAAAGATGCACAAAGTCAGTCATCTTTGGGTTTTTTGGGGGGTTTGGTTTTTTGTTCTTTTGGGTTTTTTTAAGGGTCTGTTTAGAAGTCTTTTAGAGACACAGACAGTATAGAATGTGAGACTGGAGAAAATGAAAGAGCAGACAAGCATGAATTATGCATACACGAGGAAAAAATTATAAAACTGGTGACAAAACTAATAAAGGAAGAGCAGCATGGCTGACACTATCAGGGATGAAGGGTATTAAGAGATACCTAGAGAGAAACTTTTGAGATAATGCAGAAAAAATTATAGCAGATGTTGAACAATACGCAAGTTGGGAAAAAACAGTGAAAGATGAGTTTGACTACAAGTAATGAGAAAGAATTTGTCTGAAGTGGTAGACAGAAGATTCCAAAGATCTGAAGATATTTTTCTTACTTAGTTCATCTTCCACAAATTAACTGATACAAAGCATTGTGAGAGAAAAAAGCCTTACATTTTCCTGTACCTTTCATTTAAAACTTCAAATACTAGAAATCACACGATGAAGACTAGTATTACCAACTTGTTTCACATATATTAGGTCACAAAGCCCATTCTACATTGATGTTCTGGAGAAAAGGTGTAATTGTTGGCCATTGCCATAAGGCATCTTCTCTGATTAACAACGTTAACAGCTCTATGAGCTTAAGTGCCACACAGTTCCTTTCAAATTATCAGAATCAACACAAACATTGTTTATTTTTATTAATGGCCATCGGTAAACGGCAGGATGTATACTACATAGCTCAGTCACAATTTGTTGGTATGCATTTAAGACCATGCATACTGTCTTAAAATCGTTTAATTGTCAGGTGTGGATTTCATAGAATTGTCAGTAAGATTTTTATCTGGTGTTTCATAGTGATACCAAGGTCCATCTCCCCTGTGTCTCATCAGTCTGCGTGCCTCCAATTCCATCAGCCTAAAAAAAAAGAGCAACAGACACATTCAACATGAAGTTTATTGGGTTTGATCACACATATCTTGGTGTTTAACATCAGGGCATAACTGACAACAGCAATGAGTTTAGCATCTAAGGTTTATAACTACTACTGAAACATAGCTTATACCACAATATGAAGGGTTCAACTACATGAGCTATTACATCCTTCACTTCAATTTTTTTCAGCAAGTTGTCTCACAAGAGAGTAATAAACATACTTGCAGGAGTTCTGTCACAGGTTCTTGCCTCATAAGGGGCTAGACAGTTTTGATACGGCTTTCAACTAAAAATAAATAGGAGCAAGAAAATCAGAAGTAAATGTGATGGTAGAAGGAGCTATGTTGTCTTGGTCCCAATAGCAACAGTTTGAGGAATTCAGACTTTCTTCTACCACCACAGTTTACTCCCAAGTAAATACAGAATAAACTCAGTACGATGTCGTTGCTGCCCGCAAAATTTTCAACAACAACAAGGAACACGATCAGTCCTGTACACTGCCATTTAGCTACTCAGTTAAGCTATAAGCATTAGCAGAACCAAAAAGAGCTGTCCATTTCCTGACTCAGGAAGACAGAGCTATACATTTATAAATACGAACTGTTTTGAAGAGACACTGTGTTTTAGAAGACTGCCCTTGGATCCTTCCAGTTCTGGTAATCTTAATACTGAGAAGGCAGGGACTACAGGTCATGTAATTTCCACTTTGCCACCAGCCAGTGCAGCAAGCACTCAGGGTCAAGTCATACGTGAATAAGCATGTTGTGTCAGCATCCAACTCGGTATGTTAAGCAAAATAAGGGAGTCAACTACAGTATGTATCAGTATTTTAAAACCCTCAACTATATTACATACCTCAGTTCAGCTTTCTTTGCTTCAACATCAAGCAAAGCCATCTCTTTCTCATAGTTCTTTTCAGGAGGGTCAAGGCAGTAACGAGCTATCCAGCGACTTATAGGGTGCTGGAAAATATAAAAGCAGAGGTTATTCATGCAATTTCCAAGTAGAAGTGTCATCATTAACTAAATCATTTTGCATCTTCCCAGTCCTGAAAACAGGTCATCAACACTATGGGTGCTGCCATTCAAACCATAATAGAAAAGTTAAAAACATGTTCAGACATGTTTGTAAGGTCAAAACGCTAAAAAGCTGTATTTCTTTTGCCATTGTTAATGCCAAGATAGCCTGCAGACAACTATTCTGTAGCAAAATTAAAAGCTAATGGAAGACACATGATTTATTTTCTTTCTGAAGTTCCTTAAACTGCCACTGTAATCACAGAAATGGACTCTTACTGTATTCAGTAACATTTTAAAGTTTTGCTTCCCTATAGAGGTCATTTCACTAGGAACAAAAATCTAAATGAATTGAAACAGTCATAATAGTATTGCTGAATTCAATTACTTCCTATCAAAACCAAAAAAAAGGGCTTGCAGCAAGAAGCCAGAGACTAATTTTAAGAAAATACAATGAAATGAAAAAAGTTTAACCTTGAGTTTCTGACTATAAAAATCTTCAATTCTAGATATAAAAGCATGTGTGATGTTGGACTTTGAAACAAAAGAAAGTAATGTCACTTTAAACTCCAGTATCTTAAGATGTTGTAGTTCTAGAGCAAGAAACAAAGGCAAAACCTGCATGTTAAAAATAAAGAGAACAGAAGACTGTTCTTTTTATTTAGGAATATTATAAAAGAACTCTTTGCATATAGCTTCAGCAGTTTACTTGCATAAAGCTACAGATCGTTTGCATCTACTTGTGTCAATAAACAGATTTCCTACAGCAACATGCACGTTCCGTGAAGCAGAAAAAAAGCAAGCTTACCCAAATCATAATTGTACGATTTGAGTTCTACTACACTGATAGCCAATGGCAGTGATATGGCCATCCACATTACCACATTCCACACATTTTACTCCCAAAGGTATCATCAGGAGGAAGGCTGTCCCATAACATGCCGCCCTTTTACATGTTACACTCACTTTGTAGTATTCCCAGTAATCTGGAATATAACCTTCAGGAATCTCTGCAAGTTCAGCTTCACCTGACAAGGAAAAGAGGGGAGGGACATTTAATTTGAGGGGTTTTTTTTGGTGTTTTTTTTTAAATACCTTATATTCTGCCTTTCACATTAGGAAAAGATCATTATTTCACATGGAGAGTACTTAATCCCTCAATCTGAGCTCTATTCAGAAAAATTGGACTTGCAAATTTTCCAGACACGTCACACTGTGTGTATCTAGCTCATGGACTGTAAGCCACACAATGAAAGGGTGAAATTAGCAGCTGTACAGAAGAAATAACTAAGATCAAGTCCACAGAAATGCCCTTTAAAGTACTTAGCTGAAAGCATGGATTTTTCCTAATTTCTCTATTATATTATTTCCATATTATTACAGTAGCAAATTTAAAACACGTATTGCCAAGCAGAATTTTGGCTTTTTTGCTAGATAAAAAGCGACAGCTGCAGTATGCAGCCTTCTTAAAGAAGTTTGTAAAACAAGGTAATACAGACTCCTTATCTGAATACAGAAGAGCTGTTCACTAAACCTCACTGATGTTTGAAAGGGTGTCAAAAGATGGAATTTTTCCATTTTAAAAAATGTGGAAAGCTTTTAAAAAAATGCAACAACTACAGAAAAATAAAAATACTGGGAACACCTTCTACGTACTTATACAATATTACCGTAACTGTTAGGCCTTTTCATGGTCTTCCAAAGAGCAAGCCTTAAAAGATCTCTTTTTTCCTACCCAGCATTCTTAGTTTCCATTTAATCATTCTGACTGTGTACTTAGCTTAGCCAATGACAGAGCACTCACCAATGAAGATGTTGACGTATGTTATGAATAGTGCCACTGGTATCCCTGTCAGAAATATATAGAATCTCTGCATAGGGGATAAAAAGAAAGAGAAACTGTATGGGAAACTCGGAAGCCTGACAAAATTTTGATAAGGTTAGTCTGAAAATTACGTGACAGCCAATAATTCTTAGATTTGCATTCACAGGTTAGACAGGGATGTTGTATGCAAAGGCATATTGCTGCTTAAAATGAGTTAATTAACAAACTAGAATACAGAAACAGCGATGCTGTGTCCGTCCATGAGCCTATTTAGTTCCACTTTCAGTCTCCCGGAAAGGTCAGTCTGCAGAAGCAGACAGTAATGCTTTCCCTGAATGCTGTCTCAGCATCTTTCTATGACTGACTTCAGCATTTAACCGTGACAAGGCACGAACGCCAATGCAATGCAACCCAACATAAATACAATCACTGCTGGCTTTGCTAACTGTGGAAGATGTATAAAGGAAGCCTGATCACATGAAGGGAGTTCTATCAAGTTGGCTGTTACCCGTCATAATAGGCTTTATCCAAAACCTAGCTTTTTAGGGGTTGAAACTCAGGTCAGGCTTCCTAAGTCTAATCTCTGGTATTAGTGGTTTAGGTAACTGAAGGCAAAAGCTGCAGAAGAGCAACCTAACATGTTTTAAAAAGGAGGATGGAGTGGAAAGCATTTGTAGGTTACACATATATGAACAGAGACACATAATTTAAGAATGCTGCTACAGCATTAATTTAAGTACCTATCACAATCTTTGCCATTTAGCCCATCTTTTTACTTCATCTGGCCCTGACTTTACAACGTATGACAGAAAATTCTTTAGGAGGAGGACTGGAAATTCTTGTTTATATGAACAGTGCCTACCACATTTTAGATGCTGTCATGTAAACAGTAGAGAAAATTCTATTTGAGCAACTCTTACACCATTTACAAGGGATGTGTTACAATGAATGTAATAAATTTGGTTTTAACTCACCAACAAGTTCAGAAATCGAGTATCATAAAAACTTGTTGCCTTGATAATAAACATTCTCTTCCCATGGCTACTGCTATGTCGTACAGGAGCTGAAAATTGAACCAAAGTATTACTTTTTTTTTCTCCCTTTGGTGATTGTGCCAGGATAAAGCCAACAATGCATATGAAAAAAAACCCCAAACGGTATTTTTCTTCTAAGTTTAGACACAGATCTATTCCCACCTGTAAGTCCCAACAAATAAATCACCGAAGGTCATTATGCAGGGCCAAGTAAATTCACAGACGAGCGCGTTAGGAAGTTTGTCCTCCCGCCACTTTCGATCCGTGTTCTACCCCAGAAAGGTACTTTCTCAGAGGCACGGAGACACACCTCGCACCCCCTCGAGGGGCTTCCCTGCACGTTGAACGGGTTTCCTACACCTGCCCAGCCAAGGAAGGGCGGCGGCAGCCTGCAATGACCGCCGCCCAGCCCCGCGTTCCTGCCCCAGCCCCACAGCCAGGGTAGCGGAGAAAGGCCCGAGCCCAGCGACCGCCCTCCGCCGGGGAGCCGAGATGGCGGCCCCCGCCCCGCGCCGGCTGTGCCGCCGAGACGCGGTCCCCGCCTCGCAGCGGCCGCGGCGGGCGAACCTCCCTGAGGGGGCGGCACCGCGACCTCCCGCGCCCCCTCCCCTCAGGAGGCCCCCCTCCCCTCCGCTCCCCAAGGTCACCTCGCCCCTGGCGACCTCCCCCCTCCTCGTTCCCGCCGCCGAGGCCCTACCGACGGTGCCGGGGAGGCGGGCGGCCCCGGCGAGCCAGGGGAGGCCAGCGGCGCGGCGGGCGCCACTCGCCACCCGCCCATTTCTCCAGGCAGCCGCTGCCCGGAGCAGCAGGCTCATGGCCGCCATAGCTGGAACTGGCACGGGGGCGGGGCCGGCGGCGCCACTCTCGGCAGCGGGTTGAAGCTAGGCGGCCGCCATCTTGGCAAAGGGCAGATCCTTCGCTCTCCTTCCGGCGCCCTCGCAGGACGCCGTCCGCGGCGCCAAGCATTGTGGGAGGGGCGGCGGGGCCGATGGCGGCCGCGGGGGCCATGGCCGCCCTGTGCCGGCGCTTCACGGGCGCGCTACGGCTGTCAGGGGCGCGGCCGGGCTCGACGGCTGCCGGCCTCCCCGGGTAGGCACCGGGGCGGGGGAGGCTGAGGCTTGGGAAGGGGTTGGGATGGGGATGGGGCGCGGCGCGGGCCGCAGCGCCGTGCCCGGGGGAAGGAGAGCCGCCCTTGGCGGGGGGCAGGCTGGCCGGGCTTCTGAAACCTCGGCTGAGCGTTGCAGGGTGCCTTACATCGTCATAAGGCGTTGTGTAAGCGTAGCGTGAAGCGTTTCCCTGTGCACGTTACTGTTTTGCAGTCGTTATGCTTCCAGTGTGGGTTGTTTTTTGCGCTTGCTTTCATGGGGTGTTTACTGCTTGTTTACTGAACGTGAGAGGACGAATTCTTGCACAGTGTAGCCCAAACTTACTCTTTCTTTTAATTTTCAAATTCTTATTTATCGCTGTGTATAGATAAATGATAATTATATGAGACAAGGGGTAGGGGAGAAAGCAACACGGAGGTGATGTTTTTATGAAGAACTGAACCCGTGCCTTTCCACCGTATATTGTGGTATTCATCTGTCTGTAGGACCTGTGCCTTTATGAATAAAAGAAACATTCTCCTTTAGCTGAATATTGTTTTTCCTATCATGTATAGTTTCTCCTTTAACCTTAATTCAGATTGATGCTGAACCTATTCCAAAAGAACCTAGCAAAAGTCAAGCCCCTCCATCAGTTGAAGTTTCTGCACACTACTTTGTCTCGGAAAGGTCTGGAAGAGTTTTTTGATGATCCAAGAAACTGGGGAGAAAAAACAGTAAAGTCTGGTGAGTTATATTTGGCATTTCTGATAGTGATCTTTGAGCCACTTGGGCTCAGCTGAAATCTGACCTGCTCTTTTGCATTATAGGAAGTATTCGTAGCTATATAAAACTTATTTTTTATATGTACATAAATACGCTTGTGCATTTTATGCTTGTTAATTCTATTTTGTGTATTCTATGTTTTATGAAAGCAAATGGCTATTATGCCGCAAAATATTTTGCTGTAAATCCTCTGCCTTGCTCTTAAGTGAGAGTGTATCACAGAAGAGATGTTCTTTGTGAAATATACAGTATCATGGAAGAAAAATATTTCAGTGTAAAGATTCGTCTTATAGCTTTCCCTGTTCTTAGCCTTTTCCAAATACAAATAAACAGAACACGTCATTGCCTTTTTAATGTATTTGTATATTCAAAGCAAAGCTGAATATCCACAAGGATAGTTTTCCAAGAGGTAGTATTTTTACAAAGTGATCCTTGTTCTGTTGAGTCAGTGGAGCCTGCTAATAGAAGCAACATTTTTTTCAGAATGAGAGAACTTTGTTCTATTAAATTGATTTTTTTATTTTTTTTTTTACAGGGGATGCATGGAATATAAAGCAGCTAAGGGGCAAGAGTAGTGAAGACTTGCACAAACTTTGGTAAGTAAGTTTTAGTGAAGTAGCTTCTCTTCTTTCAAAGCAGTTTTGCATGTTTTATTAAAATGCGGCTAGTGAACTTACTAGCCAGTGAATTTAGTCTGCCATACAGCTCTGCATGCTTAAGCCTGCTTTGGGCTTGGAGCAGCCCAAGTTCTGGTACTGCTTAGCATATGGAAGCTGTACTGGTTGTGTGATAGTTGCATCCAGTACGAGGGGTTCAGGCTTGGTACGAAGAGGCTGCATTTGAGCCTGTTGGGGGTCGTTCAGAGTGCATGATAGGCTTGGGTTTAAGTGACCTCTGGTGGGGCTAACCACTAAATTAGGTCAGGTTGCTCAGGTCTGCATCCATTCTGATTTTGAAAGTCTCACCACTCTAGGCAACCTGTGCCAGGGCTAAACTAAATTATTACTGTGATTAGGTTTTTTTCTTGCTGTATCTTGTCCTTTCGCCATGCACCTGTAAGAAGAGGCTGGCTCTGTCTCTGTCCAGGTTTTGGAAGACTACTTAGTGTTAACCTCTTCCCTCCTGTCCTGGTTTCGGCTGGGATAGAGTTAATTGTCTTCCTAGTAGCTGGTACAGTGCTGTGTTTTCAGTGTGGTA
>JAVKLA010000084.1:34183557-34199788 GCA_034782735.1 Sagittarius serpentarius
TTCTCTCCCCCATCCCACTGGGTGGGGGGAGAGCGAGTGAGCGGCTGCGTGGTGCTGTGTTGCTGGCTGGGGTTAAATCACGACACCTCCTTAGACTTCTTTATTCCAAGTTAAGTAAACCTGTCTCCCTCAGCCTCTCCTTCTATGTCCTGTATGTCAGTCCTCCCCTCTCCACCTCTACGGGGCTTTCTCCAGTTGGTCAGTATCTTTTTGCTTCTTTATATGAAGTTAGCAGGTATAGGATATGGGAATATAGGTTGGAAAACCGTGCTCTATCCAGCAGGGTGGTGTGGGAATAATTGATAATGCACCCAGAAATTATTTTTGAAGTACTATGCTTTCTGATCTAGGTATGTCCTACTGAAGGAAAAAAACATGCTTTTAACTTTAGAGCAAGAATCAAAACGACAACTCAGGCCTATGCCAAGTCCAGAGCGATTAGAAAAGGTAACTTTTTCTTACAAGCTAAAAATATAACTCTAAGCAAGACTGCTGAGTGAAAGATGAAGTGTTTGTAAACTTGGTAAAGACCATTTTTTAAATTATTTCCCTGATTTTAGTATATGCACAAAAACTGTGCTCAAGCAACATACTGGGAAGGGTCTCTCCACCTGTTATATAACTTTAAGAAGTATTTTGCCATGTTCATGCCCTGAAACTGCACTAGAGGATTTCTAGAAACTTCCTGGTAAAACTTCAACATTATCTCTATTCTTACCCTCCACAAACTGTTTTTAGCTACTTAACTGTTGCCAGCTTCTTACCTCTGACATTATCTTCTCCAAACTTGTGACCTTTGGTTCTTTACTGTCCTTAATTTGTCATTTCTTCTTCCTTTTGCATTATTGCAATTCTGCCACTAATTTATAAATTCTTTCCTCAGTATCTTTACCACTGAAAATTTCATTTACTTACAAATCAACTGCCCTCTCTATGCTTATGTCTCACAGATGGAAATCTACACCTTTGCTGGCCAGTTAAATGATCCAGCTGTTTGACATCAGAGATTATCAGATAACCCCCTATTTATCCAAATTAAGTTGGAAAGAGTCTGACCTTTACACTGTTAATTTGAATTTTTGTATGGTTAATAATTTAACTGTTACTTGCCATCACATGCATTTAACTGTTGTTTGCCATCACTGCATTATGATCTCTTTTTTTGTGTCAGACATGGATTTATTTGGTCTTCTACTCTTGTCATTTCATCACTGTACTTATAAATTAGGGAAGATTCAATATAAAACTCCTCTGGCTCTCCTAGTGCATCCTGTTCTAATTTATCATAATACCATTTCTGAACTGTATTTTGTGATTCCCATTCTGAACAGTATTTTCTGCTTTGTCCCACCTCTGCATCCATATTCAGCAATTACAAACCACAGTAGAACTTGTTTTGGGAGGGAACTTAAGTAAGTGGCCCCAACACTTCAAAAGTCAAGTCTTACTAATTGCCTGTTTGGTTTTGGCTGGAGCCCAAGAAAAGTAGAAGTCAAGCACCAGTTAGATACTGTGATTGCACCGAGACAAAATACAGCAATCTGCATATTAAAGTTAGCTCTAGCACTTCCCAGAGCATTTAACATGTTGCCATATGTAATGTGTGTTCCAGCAATATTATGAGACAGACCTGACTAAAACCATTCAACTCAAGTGTCACAGTTTGGTCAAGGCAGCTTTCTAATCAGCCAACAGGCATTACTGAGGCTGTGACCAGGCTCCAAAGTGAAAACTAGAACAAGAACAGCCAGTGCAAACCATCTGACAGAAATACATACAACGTATCTTCTATTTGCTTCTCCTGCTTCCTTTCTGCCCCTTCCTCAGAGCTTTCTGTACTTCGAGCATCAGCCTTAGATCTGGATTATGTATTAACCAGCTAGTCTTTAATGAAGTATCAAACTGTCAGTTATTTTGTATCTGTTCTGCTTGCAAGTTAGGTTTTTAAAGGGCCCAGTCTTTACTGTTCTAGTACACAGGGCCAGTTCAGCTGTTTCACTCAATCCACACCTCCCACTTGTGAGATGGAACTCCTAGTGTGTTTCACCTTTACCTTTCCTTTAAATTTTGTCTTAGACTTTCATGTGAGATGTTTTAAATTGTCAGCCTTGTGTTTTGTTGGCCCATCCTGAAACCATTTCCTATTTCCAGGTAGAAAAGTCTATGAAAAATATAGACTTGGTTGTCAGAGAAAGAGAAATTGCTTTGAGGCTTTTACAAACTGGCCATGAAAAACCCGCACCTGGCGAGTGGAGACATGACTTCTTAGGACGCACCTACTGGTAGGGGAAAGAGAACTTTATTTTCATATGCGCGCATTTTTCTTGTGGTGTGTCTCTTTACCAGAAAAATCCTTATCGAATCAAGAAAGGATGCATATACGATATATGTTTTCTGGTCAGCATTCAGGTGCTTCTTGAGTTTTGGGTTTTGGTGTTTTTTTTTTAATGTGGTTATAATTGTTGCTAAATAATTCAATGGCAAACTCTACCATTAATTATAACAAAATTAGCTCCATGTGACTAGTATGATTTCTGTACTCGGAGGATGTCTGTTACTGTAGCTATTCTCTAACACATGAATGAACTAGGGAGTAATCTTTAAGTTGAACCACCTGGACTTCCCTAGTTATAATGCAAAATGCACATATTGGGGGACAACCACCCAAAGTATTGCATCAGACCACACAAACATCCGTTGGAATTCCCTACTAGTCTTGGCAGATATTTAACTTTGTTAGAAGCTTCTACCTTTAGAATTATTTGTTGTCCAGATACGCTTAATAATCTGTAATTTTGGGTGATGACACTGAATTCTCTGGCAGGACCTGCTGTTTCATTAACCAGTGTTTTACCTTCATCATATTGGCATCTGAAATGCTAATTAGAGTATTCAGCTCTGCAATAACAGTGTAGGTAACAGAAGGTCACACATTATAATAATGGTGAATTTTCATTTGTTTACCCATTAAATATAAATCAGCAGAGTACTAAATGCACTAACCACGAGATCTACATCTCTAGGGATAAGTCTTCTGTCTATCTCTTTCTGCTTGGAAACATTGTCCACAAAGAAGGGTTTGCCCACATATTTGGAAGCCCAGTCCCCAGTTACAGCAGGGGCAAGGAGCAGACAACATGAAACAGTCTCTAAGCACAGGCAGAAACTCTGCAATACACATAGTAGGTCTGACACAATCTGGATGCACTGGGGGCTGTAGGTAAGTCTGCACAAGCCATCTGTGCAGCCCATATGCAAAAGAAACTCCAAACAGAAATAACAGAGTCTATATTTAGAGGGTAAGACTTATGTTCAGGCAGATTTCCACTTGACATGACACTCCAACACTGGCATTTAAAAGAAGAGTGCAGTAGAAACAAAACTCTCTTCACACACAGTTTGTTCACATCAGCTTTTGAAAGTTTTCTTACGGAGGAGTAACTTTAAAATATAAATGCAAAGAATCACTATCTGTACTGGGCCCTCTCTTCAAACATCTACAGTTTTTAAAGCATGACCACTTTCTACAGAAAGACGCTGAGCTACACATGAGATGTAGTTACAAACCAAGCCAGCAAGAGCTGAAAGTAAATACCCACATACAAATTCTGCGATCTACCGGTCAGACCGCTTTATCACTGTACTGTAACCAAGTGCAACTGGTAGAACCCAACGACAAAAAGTATATGTTCTATAATCACGTTTATCTGTCTTTAACAGGTACACTTACAAGGAATGGCCAATACCATGGTACTTGAACAAAAAATACAAAAAGAGGAAATTCTATTACTTACCTCATGTGAATCACTTCATCAGGTAAAAGGATCTTTTTGACATCAAAAGTTATTTTCTGACCTGTTCCTCAGTCCTCCTCATTCCACTTTGCAAGGAAAAAATAGTAGTAATCTTGTTTTTACAGCTAGTAAACTGACAATAAGGCTTTTTAAAATTACAGCTTGCTCTGTTTGTTTTTGCTGTTCCCCTCTTGGTTATTAATTAAGAGATTTGGTTATCGATGAAGTTACACTGTAAAAGTAACTTTACATTTGGACTACCTGAGATCCTCCCAGAGGCTGAATTTCTGTAGAATTCAAAAGCACAAGGAAAAAAAAAAATTTGCTTTGCAGGCATTTTTGCTTAACAAAAGCAAATTAACAGTGAAGTTCTTAATCACTGGGAGCCTCTATTTCATTAGAGGGGTGAGTTCATTAAGTTTCTTACAAGCTATCTAGAAATTGACCACACCAACTTCTTTATTTCAGGCTCAGGCTTGAAAAATCTTTATGTAGAAGGGCAAGAAGACAAAACCTAGAGAGGAAGAGGTGGAAGGTTTTGGAAAGGAAGTTCCCTCACCTTGCTGTAAAATCTCACAGCCAGTAACATGCTGGAAGCGCGCTGCAAGCAATCACTTGAGTATCTCTGTGACTGGAACATGAAACAGGTTCTGGTATCAGCGAACAACTCGACTGAGCATTCCTGAGAGTCTCCATCTTCATTTGTTTTTTTTTAATCACACATTTGACCTAAATTAAACTTGTGATCTGGAATTAACAAGCAGCTTTGGTGCATAACTCAATCCTAACAGTTCTTTCTAGAAACGTTTGAAAAATGACTTATTAACCAGTTATTATAAAAGAGTGAGACATACATCATTAACAGTGAAAAGCAGCAACTGACTGCCAGATGAAAGTATAAAGTACAGGGATAACATTTACCTGGTTTAGTTTAACAAATACGCATTAAAACCAGACAGAAACATGAGAGCCTCTGAAGCTCACGTACTAGCCTTTGTTCTCTGACCATCTGTGTTACGGACATGTCACCTAAGTTACATGTGCTTTCTGCATAGAAGCATGGGAAAATACACTCTTCAGTCTGCTATGGGGAACTTTGTCCCTGCTTTAAGGCTGGCTTGTTAGTATGAAATATTTAATGTGTGAACTTTTACCAATGCAGTCTTTATACCTAGATTTCTAGGTACCTATGACAAATTCAAACATCTGTGCAATGTTTTTTTGCAGCATGCAAAATGTTTGAAGGAAGACTGGTAATAGTCTTCTATGAAGCTGAAGTAGAAAGGTAATGCTTCTGCTCCCAGTTGATGGTAAACACCTACTTCATGAAAGCTTTTAACCTTCAGATGAGATTGGGTAGATATATAGAACAAATTCACAAATACTAGTCCTTCCGGAATCAAGTGTGCTATGCAATCTAATCTGATAAAACACTGGAAACTCCAAGGGGAACCAAAACGGTAGGAGATATGTCTATCTCCATCATCTTGACCTTCAGTTACTCCTCTGCATCACACAAAATACCCACTTCTTAAACAGAAACTCTACAGAAAGTGTTTTGTTCTCCATAAGGTGCTAGAACATTCACAGATACCACCATCATAGTGTAGTTCTAAGATACGCAGAAGATAAGTTGATTAGACATAATGAAACCTAAGCACATGACGCAGAATGAAGGTTTAAAATGAAGTCAATTCACGAAGAGAAACCAAAAAGCCTGCTTTATCTCTTCACATCTAGCTACAAGCTGTCCAGTCAATCCTAGTACTTCGCTGATGCCACAGTAACTGTATAAAGCATTATTCATTGTGGCCTGCTAAGATACAAGTTCAGCTGACATTCCACATTCTACTTGAACACAAACTAGACTCTTTCTTCCAGAATGACAACATCTGGTGGCTTATACCACCTATTGTAGCTGACTTAAGTTTGCCTCATGTTGTGAAAGAAATATGGTTGGTCAATAGCTTTGACAAATCTGGAGCAAGCACCTTTGTCTCAAGCAATTGATGTTTATCATGATAAGAAAAAGCAGTCTGTTTTGATAAATTACTTTATTGTTTGGAGGTAATGTGAAACTGTTTCCAGCTAGAGGCCTCATCATTATTTACCCACAAGGTCTTTTAGGATATGAAAAATGTAGCAGTACTGTGTACATAATTTTTAAAAAAAAAAAACAACCGTTAAATCCTATTTGGTTTTCCACAGCTTTTAAGATAAGGAGCAAAACTTCACTGTGTCCCAATGCAGAACATCATGCAGCTGTAAATTAAAGTAAGCTTAAGAGCAACATAGAGCTGCATCTTGACAGCCAGTTCCTGTTGACCCTGAGGACACACTCCGCACGCAAAACACAGGCACTTAGTGACCCTGCTGCGAGTCAGCTGAGGGAACTATACCAGCCATAAACAAGCAGGGACTGCCCCTTTAAGTTGCAGCTCCCTGTAAAAATGTCAAGCCACATCCTGAGGTCTTCTGTAACTATTCTACTCTTGGGGAGACAATTCTTTGCCTTAACTTCACTGGCTTGAACAAGTTTTGCTCCTCACCTACATCACAAAGGCATTATATACATTCTTAGATATCACGTGGAAAGCATTGATTCCTTACTGAAATGAAACTGCTCCGTAATAGAGAAGTAGCAAACCAGTCCTTAATGTAACATTCACTACATGGAATTTAACACACTCATGAGACAGCAGAAGTTTACACTGAACTGAGTCACCTATAGTAGATCACTAAATACAAACTCCATTTTTAAAACAGAAGAGTAACTTTCTCTGCAAGTACTCACAAAGGTGCTCATATATGAAACACCAGATTTTATTTTTTAAGAGAGAAAAAAAGAGCAATTTAAGGCCAAAGTACCAGCAAGGAAGACTAATATGTGAAAGTAGACAAGAGATTTTTAATAAATTTGCATGGGCATTTGCAAGGTTATGCCTATATCTATTAGCTAACCTGTAAAGCTGTTCCCAGGAAAAGATACTAGAGAAAATAGATATTTATACAAAATTATAAAATGCTTGTTACATGAATTATTGCTTTACAAGGGATGTAAATATCCTTTTTCTATGATAGTACCAATTAGGTCTCAAAATTTCTAAGGTTTGTTAAAACGGAACTTGAGTTATGCAAAAAATCTGATATAAACTTTCTACAAAAAAGAGTCCATCACATTCCTGAGTATGCTAAAGCTATAAAACAGAAGGAGCGCTGAGCAGGCAGCAGTTTTCACCATCAGAGGTTTAAGGACATTTTCTTTCTACACACTGTTTCCCTCCTTCTTCATATTCTTGTTTAGAAATCCACATCTGTTGAAAAGTACCCTACAAAAAAAAAACCAAACAAACCACCAAACCACAAAACACACAGAAAAAAAAAAGAAAAATCAAAACCCAAATGAAGGTTAAGTGAAACATGATTAGCTTTTCTTACGAGGAAAACCAAGCAAGTATTTACATTAAATGAGGTTAGAGGACTTGAACTGCTTAACTGTCTTTTGAGTTTTGTATTGCTAGCAATTAAACTGAAGACAGTTTCTAAAACTTCTAAAAGCTGATTTCAGTCTCCCTTTCCCATACTGCTAAATTAATCCCCACAAACCATTTCAGTACTCAGTAATTTGTAGAATTAAGCTCAGAAATATGATGCAGAAACAGATTTGCTGCTTTCATGGTGTACTATATACATGTCATTTCTAGATACCGTATTTCGAGCCTGCACCTTGCCATTAAAAATAGGAGAATGTGGCAAGTTATTTTTTGATTAGAAATGCTCATGTTGTCTTGTTTTTTTTAAATAGATTCTCTTCATCTTACCACGAGGATAGGCAAGATTATGATAGCTAGGGTAGCACTAACCCTGCAATGCAGGCTTAGGCAGAATTAGCTTTCTGAGTGACAGCCCTACTTAACATAGCAATATAGTAACACAGTTTACTAACCAAAGAAGCCAAAATTGAACCACCAATCCATGAGCTGAACCTCCGCTCCACTGTTGTGTTGTTCGCTATCAACTTCAGGCGCATGCTCTGCATAGAGGAGGAGGTAAAATGAAAGAACAATCAAACTTTAGGGACAAGAGAAGGACAGCACAAGGAACTTGGTATATATACCAACATGTAGGTGAAAAAGGCCAATTTTATTAAACTTGCAGTAATGCTCATCTGCCCTGTACTTAGAATTGACGAATAGCCACAGTGGACCAGAATATGTACGACTTTGGTCTTGTCTCCCAACAGGGAGCAGCAGCAAATGCTTAAGGCTAGAAACAAGGCAGGCAGAGAGCAATACTACTCACAGTATATATTGTCATCTCTAACACTGGTCTACTTAAAATGCCCACTGGGACTACAATGTCCAGCGTTGCTGAACTTAATTAATCTAGTCCTTTTTGGACCCTTTCATTCCTTTTCCTTTCAAAATGCCTCGTAGCAATAAATCTTGGCATTTCAATGCATTCCTCCTCAGCTATTATAAGCAGCAGCAAGTAACTACCTTTCTCAGTTTCTCGTAACATTCATGATTTCAGAGTTGCTACAAGTAGAACATTTTTTCTTGAATATAAATACTCAAGAAATATCATAAGCTATATGTGCTCTCAAGAACACAGGTGTAAGTTATTAATACTTGCTTTGACATCAAGTGATTAAAAAACCATACAAGTATGTTAAATCACCAGGTTTTATCTATGGGGATAGGTTGAGTTGTCTGTCGAATCCAGGAGGAACAATTCCCATGACAAAGTGACAAGGCCTCAGGCAGAATGACTGAAGATGCCTCAAGTTAATCAGCAACACTTCAGAAGAGAGGCCATCAAGGGAAATAGTGACTGTTGCTTAGGGACAATTACAGAACTTAGAATCACAATCTGAAAGCAGGAATGGAGAAGTAAAATAGTCAGAAAGCAGTTACAATATCTGCTGGAATTCATTTCATATAAGAACTTTTCAAGACTTCTTTCTTTTCTTTAAAGAAGGAGGATATTTCTTACCCCACAGAAATCTCTTCAGCTGTTGGGTTCCTAACAACGTCAGAGCTAGGATACATGCATGTGAACTGATGTGGCAAGAAAGCAAAATGATAAGTTAACTCAATGCAGTAATTTAAAGAGTTGTTTTACCGGTGGAGTTTTCTGAGACAGTTCTCTGTTCAATCTGTCTGTGAAACTCTGTATTAGAGTGTTTCCTCCTGCTACAATCACGCTGCCATAGAGACCCTAAAAAGAGAATCAGCAACCCACAATATTAACTCTGAAATCATTCTGAAAACAACCATTTCACAGAATAGAGAGGAACGGCACACAAGTACATATAATCAACAGCAATAATACATCACTTGATGCCAACAATATTACCTCTCCCAATCCAATTAATTTTTGAATCACCTAAAAAATATTTCAAGACAGCTTAATATTAAATTATACAAGGAAAACAGAAGCTATGTGATTAACGATTCTAAATGATTTCACAGAATATTTTCTACTATAGAAAGCCCTACACCTACAGATATCTCCTGTATGCACACTGTTGGTTTTCTTACCGCTGGATGTTCCAACCACAGAGGAAAACCCCACAGCACTGCAACAGTTTTCAATCTTGCTAATGTTGCAGTTGGTGAACACAAACCATGGCCTGGCCTACTAAGCCTGCCTGACATACCAGTTAGGAGGAAAAATTTTTGAAACAACCCGTATGCAGTCTGTATCGAACTTGAATATTTTCAAATTGACACCTGACAAAGTTAGAACATAGTTTTAAAAAGGAAATTTTCCTTTAGTACCTCTTTCCTTCCTTCTGCTCTCTACAGAAGTTCCATATGATCGGTTATGTTTAGAAAGTATATCTGCCACACCCCAAAATCTGAAGATAATGCTCAAAGTTATGAACAGAAAATGCTGATCTGAAGCCAATCCAATGCACATTATGCAGTGCCAGCCACAAAATCTGGACATTAGCTATTTAAATATAGGTAGAAACATTGAGTGAAAGTAAAAAAAAATCCTGATTTAGCATTTTGTAAGACAAAACAGTAATTGTACATACTCCTATATACAAATACGTAATACTTAAGAGAATTATTCTAATGTGTTTATCATTATCCTAGGAAAACCACATTTCTTCATCAACAGTGTTCTAGTCCCAAAAAATTATATCAGCACAAAAATATCTATGCCTTAAAATAATACGTCTGACTAACACTTACCGGCCTGATGTCTATATCACACATTCCAACGCTTGTTGTGACAACGTGGCTCACACCCAACATCGTGTTACCAGATAAACCCTAGAATTAAAATGAGTAATCTACACATCATCGCTGCAAAAGAGCAAGGCATATAAAAGCCCCAAATGAGTTGAATTTACAAGTATTACTAGAGAGGGAGTTAAGCATTTTTTAGGGAAGGAAAAAAAAATTTCCCTATTTTCCCATTCAGCTCATCACTACCCATTTTGAACCACATTTTGTCCTTCGCTTGCCCAACCCTAATACAACACAGGCAAATGCTACCCCCAAGAGAACCACACAGTGTAAACACACACATACATATCATGAAATTAAGAACATCATACAAAAGGAAGCCATGTGATAATCTAGTAATTTAAAGCCTTCCCATTACTACATGTCATAGTTGTTTTACCTTTACATTAGAAGGGTCAAACAATCCCTCAGGAATTTTTAGACGCTCAGCACCAAAGTCACAGTTATAGCCATTGGGGAACTCGTAATGAACTGTTGGCATCTGTGCTGCTACCCTGGAGCATCAGAAAGTGAACACATCAAAGTGCTACGTAAACAGGACGTCAAGTTATCTACATAGCTTTATAAACTAAGGTTTCAATGGGAATATTGCGATTGATATGACTTACACATTCCATAACATTTATTATGATCTCATGCATCTTGGAATATTGAATAAAAAACTACTACCTGGATGTACACTGTATTTCTACTTTCAGAAATAAACAGGTTTTATCTAAAAATTTGTTCTGTAATAAAGCCAGCCAACAGCAACAAACAGGCTAAGCACCCCATGCACAACTGATAATTAATTTTACAAGAAGGAAAACAGTGACATACTGTTCATCATAGGTTGAATCTGATACTTGGAGGACAGAAGCTTGGAAGTCCTGAATGACACACTACGGAGTTAAGAATAATATGGTTATAAGCATGTCAATCTTCAATTTTACAGAATTTATAGAATTGATACTGACTTTTTAAAGATTTTCTAGTTCTTCAAGAGGAAAACCTGATATACTTGCAAACCAAACGTCTTTATGGTATGCCTAGGGGAATTTGAGAGTGGGAGAAATGACCTACTTACATTACACATATAGTTGTGCCAAGACCTAGTGACCTGGGGTAGCTTCTCTTTTCTCTTCCAATTTGCTGGCGACCCTTCACGAACTGCCTCCTGAGATTGTAGGAAACGTGATCATCAGTTACCCATTTAAGCCTCTCCCCAAGCAAACGCTTACTAAATAAAGTTACTTTCCCACCTTTGAAGCAATCATATATGGAGGAATTATCTCTATGTTCATTTCCTGAAACAATTCCCGGCACTGCATAGTAATAAAGTCTCCTGCAAGTGGTGATTTTACAATGCCTAGAAAACAAAAAAAGAGAACTGAAAAAAACAATAAAACCCCCACCAACCTGGAAAGCACTGAAATCACGAATAAACTCTCATAACAAACTATATGTCAGCGAACACTGTTAGGGCTTTTTTCAATATTTAAGGGGATACACAGATTTAAAAACAATAACAAAACTGTAAAAACAGAAAAAAAGCTAACTTGACCTTGATACTACAGTGCTGTTACTCATGAAAATTTTTACCTTGCTGAAGTACATATCCATCATGCACTGGAATAGCAGTGGTGTGTGTTGCTCCGCTATCCAAAATGAGACCTGTAGATCTCCCATTAGCAAAACTAGCCAAAATGAGTAAGGAAAATATTGTAATTTTCACTTTAGAAAAAATGGTGCCATACAATTAGAGCATAACTAGGAATGAGGACCCCGATGTGTTATTCCTCGGCACTACAAAAGTATTTGCCATTTTCCGGTATGCACCAACTTTCTATGAAGTGCACAGCTTCATAAAGAGAACAGCATTTAACTTCTGTCTGTGAACTAACCTGAGGTT
The DNA here is from genome assembly GCA_034782735.1 of Sagittarius serpentarius. NCBI lineage: Eukaryota > Metazoa > Chordata > Aves > Accipitriformes > Sagittariidae > Sagittarius > Sagittarius serpentarius. The sequence continues at coordinate 34,195,506 of JAVKLA010000084.1, forward strand.
TGGACGTACAAAGGTGAGATTTCACGTCAATACTATGCAGCAAGCTCTAAGTACATCCAATTCATTTAAACTCTGAAGCTGAAAACATGTTGTTAGTTTAAAATAATTACAAATATTCATCTTAAGTCTATGGGAACCTCAAGCTCTAATTACTGTATTTAGTAGTCTGGACAACACCATTTCAAGTCTGTAATATTCTTAGCCATGGTATAAAACGGGGAAAAAATTAAAAAGAGAGTGGGGTGGGGGGAAGACATTGCCTCCAAGGAAAACAGTTAGACTGGGAGAACTTCAAAACTGAGCTCTAAAGCTTTAAAGTTCAGAAATGGAATTTGTTTACTTCCTTCTTAGATGTTTATGGAAAAATTAGTTTGAAAGAAGAAGAGTTAGACATGCTGTTACACTAGGAATTGCCTAGAATAAGTTTACCGTAATTTCCGGGGGTGGTGGGGGGTGGGGAAGCGGTGAAACATTCCAAAGGATACGCTGTTAGAACAGCAGTTTTACACAAGAAAAAAGCAGGGATGTTGTAGTGTTCAAACATCAATTCAGTCAGTTTTTCACGCTTTGCTCTAGTATTCCACTAGAAGAAAAAAAACAAAACAAACCACAAATAAGTGACCAAAAGGAAGATATGTTTATCTTAAGGATAAGGAGAGCACACTAAAAGAATGCTAGCATAATAGAGAAGTAATTAGAATTATTAGCGCCACGGTTTCAAATCAAATGAAAATTCTATAGGGACAGATTTCTAGTAATTTACTTCTTTAGAACCTTTTTTAATTTCCATTCTACTACAATACACTAATGCTTATCTATCACACAGAATTAAAAGTGGTGTACGCTTTTACCGTTACAATAGAGATTCTTTACACCTCTACAGCTCTTCCAGTATCTGTCTCTCAAAAGAACTCTCTAAATTTTACAAGGGTAAAGATACATGAAATAACTTGCCCAGTTGAAAGAAAAATAAATCCAGATTTTCCTGTTTCCAAGGTATTTCCTACAGTTCTACTGTACTTGTGATTAAGCCACAATATGTATCAAATATTCTACATGTTACTGAAAACGTGAAGTTTTTTCCAAGCCAATACATTACAGTAAGATTAGTTCTGTAAGGAGAATGTTAACGGGAACCTTTATTCAGACACCCACTGAGCCATCCAACATGAAATAACCTTTGCAAATTCATCCATACTCCACAAGCTACAATTCAACACAAGGGAATAATGAAAAAAGAAAATTCTTTTCATATGATTTTATTAAAGAAAGGCATAACTTTTGTATGGCATGTCTACCTTTTGTATTCTGACTAAGATCTGCCCTTCAAATGCTGAGCATTATCAAAGGACAGAAACCTTGTCCACATATTTTCCCAGAAATTTGTATTCATCCACTTCACTTACCTTACAGGGCCAAATTAAAATGAAGACAGAAAAATTAAAACATCTCCATTATAAGTATTATTCTCTGTCACGTAGTATTAGTTGTAAGGCTGAATGAAGTGACAGACTTTCAGTGGCATTTTGTTAAGTGTAACTTCCAAAAACATCCAAACATCTTTTTGCTTTTATTCTAGGCAGAAAAGTAAGACTTCTTTTTTTTTATTTTTTGACCCCTTTTTGGTCAGTGAAAAACAATAGCACATTGCAAATACTGTCTAATAGACTCATGCAAACTATTTCAAATTGTTTTCTTTTTTAGACATTTTTCTTAAACAGATTTCCTTCCAGAACCTGGCAAAGTGTTTTACAATTGTTATTTCTGTAGCTAAGTCTTAACACTCATATCTACAAGCCTTGTCGAAGACTAATGTTTGTAGAGTCAGCAAGAGGACACAGTTAAGACTTATCAAAGTATGCAAGGCTGCTTTTACTCACTGGTGCTTCAGACATAAGGACAGGATGCAAACTGGCTTCAGATTTAATATGCATCTTGTAAGTGTGATCCAAAATTGCCTGGAAACTATCCCAGTCTTCAACTGTAACAACATTGAAGTGAGCAGATTAGTTACATCTAAGTTTTGTTCCACTTCATAAATACATAAAGGCTTCCCAATGCTTTTTTTGCATAGAACTCTTTAGTCAAAAGCTATCCTCAGCAGACATACACCTCTTATAATAACTTTGCAGAATTTTATTCCTCTGTAATCATCATGATCATAACATTTCAAGAGTTATGCTGAAAGTCCACTAGCACTGTAATCCAACTATACTTCATGCAATTTGTAAATCAGGTATACATTCTTACGGCTTCTGTTGCCATACATAGCATCTGTGTACATGAAAGCTATGAATTTTTGCAGCCTAGCAATGCTATTTTAAAAACAGGTAGAAAAAGACAGAGCACCATACTCATTCCATTTTTTAAAGGTGAAATGGCCTCCATATTTTCCCTTGGAACTCTCAGGGCATTGGTGTCTATGTAGTAAGTTGGGCCCCCTTGTTTGCCTTTGTCACCATCTATCTCCATCAGAGTGGTGCCATTGTCCCTTTCTAGTACCACACCAATGGCTGTTGGAAAATCAACCTGTAAGGCAAAAGGTAAGCAGTATGAGAATTATTAATGTTTTGGGTAGGTTTTTTTGCTCATAAATGCCAAGCTTTCCTGATACAATACAGTCAGAACAAAAACCAACGTATTCTGAAAACTCGTAACTAACAAGACCTAAGGCATTCAAATTGCATTTCCATTGAGTCACACAGATTCTCACCTTTGGACAGTCCTCGCCTGCATAGCCTGCTCTCACTGTATACGAGCCAATGTCAAAAACAAGAGCCCCAACTTCATCTGAAAAGATTGTTAATAAAGAGGTAGTGAATGGTTATTACACTCTACTACAATCCTGAACCTTCCCTGCCCACTGTCTGTTTTGCTTGCAAAAGAAGAAAAGCAAGTCAAGGCATCTTTTTCAAGGCAAGGAGAAACTTTTCTATTCAGAACTCCAGTTATTGGAGAGCTATTAGAAGACTGCCGATAGACTTTAACTGGGACATTGCACAACCTTCTTTGGCATAAAGGGGAATTTTAACACAAGAGGGAGAACATAGTTGCATCTAAATAGATTACAAGATAAAGCTTTCAAAAATCGCTAACTTAACAGTCACACAAAGCCAGATGAGCCCAGACCTCCCGGGGGTGATCACAATTAGAAAGGTGGGCCTGAAAACACCAACTCTGTAAATGAAGGCTGCCACACCATGAAGGGCCCTTATGCTTGTGTGCCCCGATCCTCACTGAGGTGCTCTGCACACCGTCAAAACCCCAAAAGTCTGAAACAAAACACCTGGGGTTTACTCCTGACGGAAGGGTGTGCAGAAGTGCTCTGGGAAAGAAACGACACCCCCAGTTTCCAAGGCGCGGGGTCTTCTCGGGCCACCCTGCACCCCAGCAGCGCTAATTCAAGCCCAAGGCCACGGCTTGGCCCGTCTCCAGGGGAAGCGTCTCAGCGAAACGACGCCGGGAGGGACACAAACAAGGCCTGCAGCCGCCTCCTCTTCCTCACGCATGCTGCCACCCCGCGTCTAAGAAACGGAGGTACCAGGAGGGCTCCGGCTCCGCTGCGGAGTTGCGGGAGAGCCGGGCCGCGGCCCCCCGCGCTCAAGGCCTGAGGGAGCGGCGGGGAGGCGGGAAGCGCCCAGGGGAGGCTCGCACGCGCCGCCTCACGGGACGGCGCCGAGCTCAACGGTCGTGGGGCGGGGGAGGGGAGGGGAGGACGGGCAAGCGAGGCGGCGCCGAACTCACCTCCCCCGTACACGCCGCCGCTCATGGCTGCCGCTGGGCCCGCGCTGCCGGGCCCCGGTGTCGGCCGGCTCCTCTCTTCAGCGATCCGGCAACAATAGAACCTTCGCCCCTCTCTTCGCCGGCGAGTCAGCCTAACCTGCAGGCCGCTGCCGTCCCGCCAATAGCAGCGCCGCTACTGCCCGCCCGCCCACCGCGCGGCGCCCCGCCAAACAGCCGCTCGGGCACAAGGGCCAATCGCGACTGGCGGGGGGCGGGGCCATGCTGCAGATAGCCAATCCTAGGTCAGGAAGGGGAAGGCGGGTGGGCGGGCAAGCAAGCGTAGGTGCAGTGTGCGAGAGCGGCGGTGTGAGGAGCGTGGCGAGGCGGGGAGGTGTGAGGAACGGGCTGGTGAGGTTTGGGAGGTCTGATGAGGTGGGGAGGGTTGAGGGGAAGGCTGCTGGGGTTTGTGGAGTGGGGAAAGGTGGCTTGGGAGTCCTGAGGGCTCGTGGGGTGGGCTTGCTGCCGGATGAGGGGATATGGAGGAGTGGGGTGAGTAGAGA
>JAVKLA010000084.1:34199888-34246225 GCA_034782735.1 Sagittarius serpentarius
GGGCGGGGGGCGGGGGGCCGGCGGTGGGAAGGAGCGGCAGGTACTGCAGCTGGGCCCTCCCCGAGTCCTTCCTCTGCCACTGTCACCGCTTCTTTGGGCTGTTCCACCGAGAATAAAATGTGTTTAAAGTATATCTTGATGTTCCAATCTTATGTTGTTCCTCTTTCGCTTGGGGCACTCCTTCGCACCTCAGACCTCGATCCCTGAGCCTAGCTTGTCGGGATAGTTGGGCACTTCTGATTTGCCAGCTCAGCTGTCAGTTTAGCAGTTGAACTTGTAATTAGGATTTCAGATTGCCTTGTTTGGCATCACAGTTCTCAGCCAAATTTGGCGTTCAGCCACAACAACAGAGAGGGGAGACTATAAAGTTGTAGGAATTAAAGGAAACAAAAGAAAGAGACCTCAGGCATAACCAGCATTTAGCAGTAGAGAAGACTAAAATTCTAACTGGAGAACAGGGGAATTGGCTTAAAGTGCAAGCATCCCTAGTGTGCACCTTTTTGAATTCCTATATGAGGGCTGATTTGTTTTTTGAGGGGATGGGGAGCTGGTTTGGTGGTGGGGTTGTGTGTGGCCAACTATAATCATGAATGTTCAAGTTCACATAAAATTTATAGCTTATTTCTGTCATACTGTAGTAAGGATCTCCAAGTGATTAGATTTAATCAGCATAACAGAATGACATTTCATTTATTACCTTTACATCTACCTATAAAGTGTTACATAGCACAATGAATGATCTTAATAACAATTAAATATTGGACTGTAAATAATAAAAAAGTGTTTCTTCTGTTTTCACCATAAGACAAAAATTAGTGCTATGAGTCTTGCTGTGTCTTATTTTGATAGGGAGTTTAGAACTTCCTACAAAGCTTTGTGTTTTTTCTAGGTTGTAACTTAAATTTCAATTATATCTCCTTATTTACACTGAATTTAATCAGTCAGGTGAGAAGAGAGATAAAATTTATGTTTGGTGTACCCAGTACTTTTATTCAGGAAGTTTGTAAAGCTGTCGTGAAGAGAACCGATTATTACAAATTTCATCACACTTTATGCTAGTGAAGGAGAAAAGCAGCCTAGATGTGTGTGTTTGGACTACAGTTCCCAAGATGCTGCAGTTAATGTTAGGCTGGTGATCAGCAGTCCCCATTTAAGTCTCTTCCTGAATAAAAATATAGGAAAAATAGTAAAATCCAACAGTAAGGGACAACCAGTTAGGTGCGTTTTTTTAAGCACAATTATGAGAATATCAGGAGGTGACTGGACTTACTAAGTCTAGAGGGCAAGGAATTTAATTTGACACACACTTCTATTCTGTATTTCTTTAATGAGCAAACTTCATAATTTTATCATGCAATTAAGAATGTTGAAGTTTTTACATAAGTTATAATAAAATACAACTGCAAAATATAGAAGCTAGCCTAGGAAGATAAATACAAATACTGCTGTTTCACTAACTACACCTCATAAAGTCAGTGCACCTTGATTTTGTTTTACGAAATCTTTTAAAGTTAATGTGTTATCATGATTTCCAGTATGTGGCACTAATATTCAAGGTAGAGTTGTTTGAGGAGGAGGAATTAATTGCAGATGGGAAAAGCAGTTCAGAAATTTGGAATTATAATGCTAGAGGATCTTCATTTAGCTCCTGCTTGTACTTTATTTTGTAGTAATGCTTCATTGTATTCATATGATAATTGGCACTTTAAGCCAGATCCCGCTTTCTGCACAAGAGCTGCTTATGATTGATCTGCAAGCCAGAAACAAACACAGCATTCTGCTGCTTTATTTTTCTTCGGTATTTCTTCAATGCAGAAGAATTCCTGGTGACGCCATCAGAAAATGCGTGCCAGGGTAAAGAGTCCTGTGGCTGTGTGAGACATGGACAGAGGGCGTGCCCGTGCTTGACTCGTCTTTACTGCTCCAGTGGCTGATCAGGACTGATAGTAAGAACTGCAAGGTAATGTGCACTGGAAATCATGCTGATATCTAGAAGCCCCAGGATTTGACAAGCCTAAGGAAATAAAGCCAAATCTGTGTAATCCTCAAGAAGCCTGGAGGATATGGGGAAGGAAATTTAGACTGACAACTGTCTAGGTCTTACTTTGCCTTGCACTCTTACAGGCATTTACATCAGCGGAAAGTGTGTAGAACATCACTGTGGTTTGATAACGTTTTACAGCAAGTTTGCCTTACAGCAGTGTGGATAACCCTACAAAGTTGAATGCACTGAATTTGAAGAGAAATAGACTCCAGGCACCTTTTTTCAGCAGAGTCCAACCTTGCTTAGAGAGGCGCAAATCTAGGATTATTTTAGTGAGTTCCTGTACATCTTCCTACGTTTGCATAAGAGCAGGTGAAATCTAGAGTTTTGCCACCACTGTCCATAACGTACTCAAATACTTTTGGGGTTTTTTTTTAAAGTATTTTTGCTTAGTTTCCTCAGAAGCAAGGATTATAAAATCAAAGTAGATAGAAACAATGAATGTATTTTATCTAGGTTCCCATATTGGTACAAACGGCCACAGTATCTCGGCAGAGTTGCAGGTATAGGTATAATGCAAACCATGTGCTTTTCATGGGAATATCACATGCTGATTTACTGTATGTGACATTGTATATAATAACTCTAGAGCCAGACACTAACATAAATTGTCCACAGGAATAAACAGAAGAATCATTTTAAAAGTGAGGTATGCATCAAGACACCAAATGATGATGCTTACTAGTAAGCAAAAGTTAATTCGATCAGTGGTAATCTGGAGAATCTGAAGCTTCCTGATTATTGCTTTGAGGTTTTTAAAACTTCGTTAAGATGTAATTGTTTCAGGCAAGTGCATTCACCTTTTTGGTAATATAAAGCAATGTAGAAGGTGATGTATATGTCAAGCCAAAACTGAACAGAATGATTTGCTGTTTCTCAACAAGCTGCACTTCCCCATTGGGTGGCTGATGGCCTGTTGCTTTTGAACGGTGCCATACAGCTGCCAGTCAATCTCCCAGACTGCAGTGCCAGCTTTTAGATGTGGCAACAGACTGGCTGTGACAATGGGTTATTCATAATGTCTGTGTTCCTCCTTGTTTCTTGATTGCAAAATGCACGTTAAAGGTTTTATTTTTCTTATTTTCAGGTCTTAAATGTTTATGTGAACTAAAAAAGCATCTGTAGATGAAAAAGCAAAATAATCATTAATATTCATTCAAGAACCTTGTATGACCTCTCAACTTTCCACTTTCTTTGCTAAAGTACTTGGGTACTTTGTCAATTTTAATGCTTCCCTTCCTTACAGGGGTGCTGCGAGTATAAATACGCTGTCATCTTCCTTCTGCAGAGAAAAAGCTAGAACAGAAACTAAATGCTAAACCTTGCTAAGGGGCCTCCACATTGCCACACCTGACCTTTAGGTTCTTACCTCAGACTGGAATCCAAGTACTGAACTATGTTTCATATAAAATGTACTAAAGACAGACACCTTAAAACTGGGTTTGTGACAGCGTAAACACTGTACAGGATGTTTGGGCTTAGCAGTTGAAAATGCTGAGGAGAGGAGATATGTCTGAAAACTTTCTGTGACTCCAGCAAGGCAGTCATGGGGATGTATGTTCCAGAAACTTCTTTTGGAGCTGATATGTTTAACTTGTCCTTTTGTAAAAGACCCATGACTCACTCTTATTTTAGAACATGATTGAAGGAAGAGGTGATGGTGCTTGCCATTAGTATACAGTCAAATTTCCATCACCAATAGATGGCCTGACTAGTTTTCAGAGGGACGGGAGGGCAGGGAAAGAAGACAATACAAGCTGAGATTCCATCTGACTGCCTGGAATAGTAACAGCTAGGATACACTGGAGAATGGGGGGGAAAAAAACCCATAATATTAGTGCTGCTTTATTGTTCTGAACTGTAAGTGGTTCCTATGAAACCAAACTGGAGGACTCTGGACCACTTTCCTTGTTTAGCTCAGGCATAGTATGAATTCACAGAGCCATGTTAAGTGCGATGGTGGTACAGCAACATTTGCCTGTGACTGGCTCTGAGGCAGTAGGTCTGCTGGGCTGAGACAGCCCTGGCCAGAACTTAAGTGTGCCTGTATTGCCCTTCTCAAATGAGTCTCTTGTGTACATATGTCTCATTTGGCTCAGATCTGGCCGAACTTACTGTTTCAGGCTTAGTGCTTGGTCTGTAGTCACTTTAGATTCTTGCAGGGCTTATTTGCTTGGCAGCTGGGCCAAACCTGACCTGGCTCAGTACCTCTCATCTGTAGAAACAAAGCTACTTATAGTTGGGAAGCCAGCTTAGCCTGATAAACAGAAGATCTTTGTGTCAGCTGAGCCTTACCATTTTATCAGGCATTTTGATCCCCTGCGCTTCCCACTGCTAGAATGGAAATTTGGCTGTAATAGCTGAGCAGGTAGCATGGATTATAGATCTCCCGTTTCTTGGTCAGATGCTCTGTCTTCAGCCTCAGAAGGTTCAAATTCCTATTCCCAACTTTCCAGGAGGGTGCTGTGTTGCCTCACTAGCAGTTTCAAACTGTGATACTGTGCAGCTAAGAATCATGGCTCTGTGCAGCCAGAGGTAAGGAATCCAAAAGGAAAGCCTGCTGATTAACCTTCTCCTCTGAGAGAGAAGAGCCCCGAGTCCCTATTTCTGCATATGCATTCTTTATTTGGTGAAATAAGGCAGTCTTTGGAGTAGAGCTGTAAGGGTGTGCTAATCAGCGATAAGAGTTGTGACACTTTTTATGTTACCCTTTTGGAGCCCTGTTAGGCTTGGAATCTTGGCCTGTTGTACTATAGAAAGCTGTTTTCACCTGACATTTGGAAATGTTTGTTGTGAAGGGGAGGTTTTGGTGTAACCATGTCTATTCTCTGCAGTGTTTGTTCTACCCCCAGAAGAGGGCATAGGCAAAACAGGGGGCAGAGACGCTGGCAATCAACATCAATGTAGCAGGTTTTGGAATACAAACCAGAGTAGCGCTATTTCTACTGGGTTTCAAAAAAGGTGTTGGCTTGATTTTCTAGATTTATGTATTATTGTTTCACACACACAAAAAAGGATTGTTATAGACTTAATAATTAAATGGTAGTGAGAAAAAATAATAGTGTATTTGCTGGATGGGCATGTTTGCAAAGAGCTTGTCACTTTTTTCCTGAATTCATTCGGGTCATTACTATGACAAGTATGTACTTTATCATCCAAAACGAGTATGTAGAGCAATGCAATTGCACTGCAGCAAGAAGTCTGATGCAGAAAAGGGTGTTCAGGAGACACCAGTTTATATGGGGAAGCTTAGGATTGCAGTGCTATATCTGAATATTTATTAACAGAAAATCTATATTCTAGGGCAGTTGTGCTACTACTGTTCAAAAGTATCAGTCGCTAAATTACAGCATCAGCACACATCCGTATTAATATACTTCATTTTAAAAAGTCATTGGGGTGGTAGATAAGATCTTTGCATTATTTGATCATCATTGAAATTGCTGTAACAGCTAAGTTCATGGCATTTTTAAAAACTATTATAAGAATTCTGATGTTTAGATCACATGCAAATTTGTAATTCCTTTTTCTTCCACTTACATGGTTATCTGGGAGTCTGATTCTTCTCTCTCACCACTCATAACTGGCACAGTGTCTTTTATTTCAGTGCAGCAGAATTGTAGCTAAGAGGTGCATCAGGCCCAAGGCATCTTCCTTGCAAGTGAAATTGAGAGGAATCAGCGTTTCCAAGTGTTGTCAGGAAAAGATGTGGTACAGTGCAGAACCTGACAAGATCTGCAGATTATGAGCTTTCCTTGAGTCCTGATATGTCAGCTTCTGTGTGTGGGTAGTCTTCATTATTTACTCCTTTATATGAAAATTAGCTGTGCCTCGCCCTGTCTTGTGTTGGAATGGTTAGACTTGCCACTGTCCTCTCTTGTCAGAACTACTCCAGTTTTCCTGCCCCAGGGTTCCCCAGCTAAGGTGGATGTCACTTATTGGAATATTTTGGCACATAGTTTATGGGGTCAGGAGAGACTGATCTGAGTTGCAAAGGTGCTAGACGACAAATGCTGGAAGTGGAAAAAAGATGGAGTGAGAGTAATGAATTGCTGGTTTTGGATGCATCTTTGTTAAAGGGCAGACTGCGTCTATGATTTTGATTAAAATGGAGTACTAAAGGATACTAACAGCAGTGTGTTCATATTCAGATGTTTGCATTTTCTGAATGTTAGTACTTTCTATTCCTTAGTTTATCTCACTGAATTTTGCTGTAATAAATTTGCCAGTTAAAGCCAAATCATGGGAAGGCCAGAGAATGCTGAAAGCCTATAGTTTCTGTTACTAAGGAATCTTGTTATCTTTCAACACGGACATCCTTGACATCAGCTAGTCTAGCTGCAATATCACTAATGGAGAAGTGCAAGGATGCTAATAATCGGTTTGGCATCAAATGACAAGGCACACATCTGTCCTCTGGAAGGACAGAGAAAGAAAAGAAAAATATTTTGCTTACTCAACAGTGTATTGTTCAGAATCATACTCAGAGCTTAGGAAACAAAAATCATCATTCACCCCTTTCTGACATTTACATGGCATGACAGTGCCGTTGTAGAAATAATACGTTCTGATAGTTTTTTTTATTTTCTGTAACTGTTTGGCATATAGTGCATTGGGCCTGCTAAAACCTGAGCTAATTTTCTCCAGCTAAAAAACAGATTGGAATAGACATACCTAAGAGGAAGGACAGAACTTGGAAAATATGGAGAAAGCCCTGTGCGATTGTATTTTACACCAGGTGACTATAGGCATGTTTAAGTGTTGGGATTCTGCAACATGATGCATTTCACAAGCACTTAAATCGTTGGTCCAGAAAAATGCTGGACTTTTAAATCCCACAGACTTGAGTGAGCTGATCCTTTCCTGGGATGAATCACTTGGAATAAAATCAGTAATAACTTACTTACCAGATGATTCCTGTCTCCAGTCTCTTTTTAATATATTTACTGATTTTAAATTTAATTTTCTAATGTATTGGCAAATTTTATCAGTGTGTGGAAAGGATTCTTTAACGATTGGCAACCCTATTTTCCATGAGGCACTACATATGTTAGACTCAGCAGCATGGCTGACACAGTGTCACACAATGGGTGTAAGATTCTGTCACTGTGCCTCTTCCTAAGACTCCATTGGAAGCCTTGTTCCCTGACTGCAGCTCTGCACCAGTGTCTTCGCCTTCTCCCCATTCATTGACTGGTTTTGTCCCCGTTGTGCTGCCCAGAATGTTCACATGAGTCAATCTCACATGCTGAGACAAAGGCAAGTTGGTAGAGTTGGATATGATAAAAAAAGATGGTTTTGTTAAGACCATCTGTTTGCAAAAACACAAACTTTTTGTATATTTAAAAATACTTTTTGGTCTTGTATCTAATAACATGTCATACAAAGTATGTCCATGACAGACTGCATTTGTTCTTAAAAAAGCAAGTTTCGGAACACTGATGGTAAGATTTTTGTTCACTTGTGGTAATGAGTGGAAGGTAGGTAGAAAGTTTGTAGTTGGATCTAAATTTCTGCAAAAGGTAATTGTGAAAAAATGAGAAGCTTAGATTTGGACCATCAAAGAGAAGATTTATGGGAAGCATAGAGCATGCATTGGCCATCTGCATATTGGTGAACTTTGCCTTCTGTGGTTTCTAAACACAAAATAGTGCTTGCTGTCCTCCTGTCAGGAAAAATGTAGTATCAGAGGTAATGTTACACTGAGGTTTCACTTCGCTCAGATCAAGATATTTCTGTCAATTATAACCCAGCAAAGCATTTGCTAGTATGATGTTGCCAGAGTTTAAATAATTAAAAATGAGTTGTCTTCAGCAAATAAATAAAGTACACCTAATGGAGCATTCTCTTTTGAATATCCTTTCTGTTCATTACTTGTTTTGTCATAAATTTCAGTCACTTGCAATGGTTTGCTCAGCCTTTTTGGAAAATTGTCATAATACAAGTCTACTGCCTTCTTCCTGATTGCAGGGGAATAGTAGATTTTGAAAATAATAGAAATGAAGCCCTTTCTTATATAAACCTTTTCAGTGATAGCACTGAAAGCTCTTTTTAAAGGAGTTAGAATCTTTATTCACATTATGCAGCTCAGGAAACATTTTGTGAGAACTCATCCAACAAGCTAGTAGTATAGCTGAGTTAAATAACTTGGTCTCCTTAAATCTCAGCTTACTGCTCTAGTCATGAGGACAATCTGGGACCTTGCTGCTGATTTTAGTTACATTTTCTCTCAGGTAGGTGGTGATTCTGTATAGATTTAACACTGACTGGAAACAAGTGAAAAAAGAACAAGCGAAGATAGTCTTCCCTCTTGTTACTCTGCTTCCAAATTGCAGAGCTGGGAAAGATTCAGTCACATCTCCAGTCTGACCAACAGCAACCAGAGGGTAAGGCTAATTCATGCTTAGTGTCAGTAGGCTGTTTCCAGGTGCAGAGCAACAGTGCACCAATGTCATGCCTTTGCCACTCCCTGGAACGGAGGGCTGTCAGTAAGGAAATCTCACTGTTCCAGAGCAACTGTTCTGATAAAGATTTTTTTTTTTACATCAACTCCATTATTTGGAGAAGTAGTGCATGTACTTCTCTGTACAATTATCAGTTCAGAGTCTTCCTTCTGTTACACTTAGAAAATCATATTTTTAACAGGATTTCTTTGGTAGAAATGTGTACACTGCACTTAATACACTTGATTCTTCCTACTTTTATAGCTTGTTTGCTCTTGAAGGACCTGGATGTAATTTTTTAACTTGGGTGTTGGCAAAGTTTCTTGCCTTTATTCTTGTACGAACAAGCTGGGCTTCTGAAGCCTGTCTATCCTCTTCTTCAAGGACAGCTAGATTTGGATGTACCTAAATTTCAATGAGTGCTAAATTTTACTCCAAAAAGTTTTAACTAATTGAATTTAGGCAGCTAGGTACAGAAATATCCTAGTTGCAGCTGCTGGTTACTTCTGTTTCATTTAAGGTTTGAACTGGGGCAGAGTTCAAATACATCTAACATGTTTTCATCATGAGTTCATCACAAAACTCAGTTGTCATGGTAGAGCCATTCCCATCCAACTTTTACATAATAGCTAAGTGGTTGGAGCAGCTACCTCGGTTCACTTACTTCCTCAGTTCTTATTTCATCTCTGAGAATTGTGCCCTTTCCTTTAGGTTATTAAATGATCTGAGTATGCTCTTTGAAAGTTGGCTTATGTGCATTTAGGAATCCAGAAACCCTGAGTCCAAAGAAGAGCAAGTAAAAGGATGCCTGATCCTGAATTGTAATTGGTAACATATACAAGCAGGGGTGGAAGATGCTTTTCTTGGGTTTTGTAGCCAGAATTCCTTCAGTTTTACTTAATGGTGTAAAGAAGAGTGGTGCGGATGCTAAAGAATCTCAAAGCAGATTTCCTTTTTATCTTACTTGTGATTTTTTCTTAATTGTGGAAGAATTAACCACACCCAAATTTCTCTAGCTCTGTGATGTACACATCATAGTGTGGTCAAATTCACTGTGATCATGCTGTGCAAAAATAAGAAAATGCTTTTTAATTTGTTCTCTGATGTTTGGCTAGAATCATGTCTTCTTTAGGGAGAGTATAGTTATCAGTAACACTAAATGCAACTGCTAATGTGTTTATTTCTAATGATATAAACACAAGAACTCTTGTACAATTTGTACAAATGCATTGTTAGGGAAAAATAAGGGTAGAGAATTAATGTGAATAAGTATAATAATAAGTAATTTTATGTAACAATAAATAAAGTGAAAGGAGTAATGAAAAATACATCCAGTCTTGTCTGAATACCACTGTGAGCTATTTTAATGGGAATTTTAAAAGAATTGGAAAAAAGAGAATAAAACCAGTGTCTGAATTATTAAAATCATCAGAAACCAATTTGCTTCAATTAAAGACTTAAAGATGCTCCCAGTGCTTTGATTAAGAAAAAAATTAGAAAGTTTCTGGTTCACCTCGGCAGGCATCTCTGCAAAATGGAAGGTCCCTTGTGCTCCTCTGAAGCCATTTAATGCATATATGAGCATGGATTCGCAGAACTATCTATAATGCATATAGTGCTTTCTGCTCTCAGTGGCTTTTTTCCCACTCTCTTTACGTCATTTGCCATTTGTGAGGGTTGCCAGGGTAATGACCAATCATCCCTGGAGAGATGCCTGCTAGTAAGGACAACATAGGCTTTCTCTTTTTTGGTATGCTGCAGTATGTATTTGAGAGCTATTCTAGCATCAAGATTGCAGAACTTTTGTTTAGTTAGTAGGGAGTGAAAGTTTACAGAGTATGAAATAACAGCTTGCAACTATTGAGGTAAGTGAAGATTTTTCTTTTCTACTTTATTAACAGCTCTGTCTGGATTTATTCAAAACACTGAGCATCACCTTTTTTTTTTTTTTTTTTTTTTTTTTTTTTTGCTATACGTGTATCTGACCTTGAAATTAGTAATAGCAGAGAGGTTTTGCCTAATTTGAACAATGAAATCTTAGTAGTGCTGCATATACAGCAGGTCAGGATTTTATTCTCTTTGTAATTATGAATCCCACAGCCTTTCTTACCACTACATTCACCATTATACATCCACTCATCCCAAAAATATTTTCAGAAGAATTAATTAAAAACAAAAAAACCCCACAGTGTGTTGTAATGCAGATTACAGAGCATTAACTGTGGTTGCCTCTAAGGCAAATGGGGAGTTCTGAATAGTCTTCATTGTACTGTATGTATATAATAGGCCACATCAACTGGAAACTGAAAATCCAGAGTTGAGCCCTAAACTATAAGACGTTGAAGATGTTGAACTCCTGTTGTTTTTAAATTTTGTCTATTAAATAGATATTTGCAGGCTCATAGGCTAACTCTTTGCTTACCTGTGGGCAATAAGAAAATAGAGCCTCCAGATTGCAGAATTTTTTTCTGGAACTGGTCCTATCAGTGGAAGCTGGTGGTGGTAAGTGCCTCGCAGAATGGGCCCAAATTTTGTTCTTTTGCATGTGAGGGCACATAAATAATATGTAGGAAAAAATCCATTCAGAAGTTCCCAGTGACCTCAGAAGTTTCTGTAATCTGGGTTATGACACATGACTGAAGTGGTTGCTTTCAGGTGGATTTTTTTTGTTGTTTTAAATGAACTACATTGGAATTATTTTGAGTCAAGAGCATGTTTGTTAGTACAGTCCCCTGTTTGTGTGCCGGCTTCCTGGGAGAAAGGGGCAATTGACGAGGTTGTTGTATTGTTTTCCTGTAGAATTGCTAAGGTATCGAAGTTCAAAATAGTAACTGCCTCATCAAAACTACCATTTTCTGCTTACATATATTTGTACCTGTGCATGTGCTTCACATCCTGGCAATCTTACACGTCGTGGTGGGCACGACATACGTTAACCAGAATAAAGCACATATAATTATTTTGCTCTATTTCCTGCTTATTGCAAATACATACAAAATGTATATTTCCCAGTGGAAATAGACATTTCGGACATTTAATTTAGCATGGTAAATTCCAGTTGCTAAATTTTAGATGTTACTATGTATTCAGATGTGTTTATGATAGCTTTGGATTATCTAAACTACTGGAGCACAGTAGTGAGTCTGGATGTGTATAGATGAGAGAGAAGAGAACTGAGAGTGACAATTTTAGTCTGACATGAAAATGATCGTTTCATCAGGCTGTTGAGAAAGTATGTTTGTTCAGAAAGTAGACCTGTTCCCTTTTTCTAAAAATTGTTACTGTTTTTTTGACATATCTTTTCTGGATATCACTTTTAAGCAGTTTAAGATATGAATAATAGTTAGTGCTTACACTGGAGGAAAAAAAAATCAGTAAGATCAAAGAAAATTTATCATTATCTAATATTCCTAGTTTATCAGCATTCCATATGATTCCACCATTTTTAGTAATTTAGGAAGCAAAACCACAAAAAGATCATTTTGTATTATTCTAGGTGGTGTCTTCTGACAGAAAATTAACATGATGACAACTAGATAAGGCATATTGATTAGTAAAGTAGGTTTTCAAATGAGAGATTCAGAGGTAAACCTTTCTAGAGAAGATGGTGGGTAGCAAGCCTCAGTCTTTATCTTTCTGTTCACTTCTTTCCTGTCTATCTGCTTCTCCATCTCTCTCTTTCCAACCTGAAAATGCTCTGTGACTGTATTATGCAGAGAATACCATCTGCTTTCAGACAGTGGGACAGAGAGATAAAAGCTGAATGGAGGAGAAGGGAATGAAGTCTGCATTTTTGAGTTGTTCACAGTATAATGTCTGTCAGCAATTAGGGCAAGGTATTTGTGGCTCTGAGGAGTGATGCAGGAGATAGGCAATTCTGCGGCAACAAGTCTGAGAAATCAGGAGGCAAATGGACTGGGAGTAATGAAGGAAAGCTGTAAAGTTAGGTGAAACTAGGTGGTTTTATCAGTGCTCATAGTGAGAGTACAGTAAACTAACCAAGTGGTAGAGAGCTCCAGGGAGCAGGCTAGGAAGAGACAGGGTTCCTGGAGCATCTAGATGAAGCTGGAATGCAGGGTTTGGGGTGGTACGCCGGGGAGGATAGGCTGGATAGAGACAGACACTGAAGTTTGAGATGCAGTATTTACCCTTGACACAGTGTGAGTGCTGTTGAGCAATCTGACCCTTTTAATGTTATGTCTATTGCTGGAAGCTTTGGAGTGGTGAATTCCAGTTGTTTCTTTATCTTCTACTTTTGAACATATAGAAAACAAGAGGAAGAATTAACAGCACAAACTGATCCACTGATGAAAAGTCAGGCTTCAGACCAGGATGGAAAAATATGGCACAGCCTGGAAAAATGAGGAGATATTCGTGAATGGGAAGACAAGTTAGGATGACAAAAGAGAAGCAGTGCTTATCCTAGAAAGATTGCGACATGCTGGATAAGTGCAAGAATATATAAAAACATTCAATACCCCAAACTCCTCATCCCTTGAGAAACAGAAGGCGAAAAATAAATGAAGGTGAATAATCATTGAGGGAACAGTAGTTTGTAAACATAGTATATGACAAAGCAAATCATTATTGATAACAGTATTAGTACTATCACTGTACTGGACAGCTCAGCCTAAACTGTGGCCTTTGCTGGTAGAGGTTAATTCTGCCAAGACCTGATTATTTTATCTGATAGGCGTCATGTATCCATTATGTGGCATTACCTTTTTTGTTGGTTAGGTTTAATTCGTGACTATAGTGATTAATGAGACCATCTAATGAAAAATTTACTAATTTGTTTTTATCTAACCAAAGTCCTATGGTTCTGTTTTGTTGCTCTTGTTTGGAATCCAAGCTGTTATTGCATTACCTGGACCTGACTGTCCACTGCTATGAATAAGCATAGCTCTATTACTTCTTGGATCTGGTGACGTAATTCCAAAACTCTGATGTGAAATCATGAAATGTGTGTATTCAGGGCATTAGAGAAATAATTTAATTGCATGAACTTAGTTGAAGTGGCACCAGAAGGCACAGGAATAGTTACAGTATAAATGTCTGATTTTATATTGCCAGCTACTGGCATTTTTGAAAAAGAGTGGTGAAAATGTGCTTTATCATCCAAAGGTACAATCCAGGAACACAATAAAGGCATGCAGAAGGAAACTTACTGTTACTTGACCAGAAGTATACATAGTTAGGAAAAATTGAAATTTAGTATGTATAACAGTACTTTTCAACGTCTCTTTTAAAGTGCATGTTAAGGTTCACCTTGAACAAGTAATTAGAGAGAAAGTGTTTCGTGATTTAAAACAGAAGTGGTTGTCAGAAGATGGACATTTTAAAGCACTTTACTAAAAGCTTCCAATTTATACTTTTAGTCCTATTTTCAAATGATTTAACTTGAGTTTTATTACACATCTGTAGGTTCAAAGTTTCAAAGAGACAGATGCTTTTGAACATCAAAAAACTTATTCCTGAATTGTTACATATTTACTGAATGATGTTGGACAAGTCCATTAAACACTTTAGGGCTTGCTTCTTCCCATATGTAAGCTGGGAATAAGTAGTATTTACCTTCTAAGACTATGGACGTTAACTGTTATTGTGTAGTGTTTTGAGTAGACACGTTGTTCAGGGCCCATTTACTTAGATATGCAAAGTACTACAACACACAGCTCTCTGAGATCCCCCAGTTCATCTTGTTTTTCTGTTGTAGTTACAAGGTCAAGTTGAAATAATCCATATGATTATAAGAACTTGTATGAAAAACTTTCCTGGAGAGCAACATCTGTTATCTGGTGGTAATAGTGATTCAAAGGAGCTCTCTGGGAAGAGAATACAGTCTGTCTCACATGAACAGGATGAATCAGTAGTTCACATTTGGAAAGAGAAACATTATCCAGGCCTCACAAACGTGATTCTGGAGACTCATTACATGCGTTATTACATGCTTTTGTGAAGCTCTCTGACACAGAGCAATGTGAATTGTTTCTGGCAGCCATGATCCTGTGTTCCCCAGAAGCGGAAGTGATACCAAATGATCTGCAGTGCCAGTGCTGCATGCTGACTCTCATTCCTCTCGGATTCCTCAGTGGCAATGCATGTGGCTCTCACTTCACGTGCTTGGTGATAAAGCTAAGTAAGGGGTGTGACAGCTAAGGGCTCTAACAATTGCTGAAGTCCCAGAGCCTTCTAAATCCTGACACAGGTTACCTTGTATAAACTACCCTGTAACGTGATAGCACTCTGCCATACATGTACCTGTTTATTGGTAAGTGTTTAACAGCTGAGAATATAGCTTGGGTTAACTTGTTTAAAGAAATTATATTACTCTGATGAGTATTATGGGCTATGGACATGCACATCAAATCTCACAAGGATTTAATTTTATTTCCCATTTTATCTAAAATTTGAGTCAAATTCAGTCCCCCTTACTGTTTCAGGCCTACAAATCAAAGTGGCCTTATAGCTTCACCTAGATAAATTAATAGGCATCCTGCCTTAACGTTGATTGATGACTGCAGTTCAGTTTGACTGAAACTACGCAACTGAACTACATACGGGTGCTCCAGTCCTGTCTACTTTTAACAGAGGCTTGCATCTTGCAAACATTGCCCTATACAAATAAAGCTCGTAGGTGCTATGTAGTAACATTATGTGAAATGCTACAGACCTGAAATACTGTACACCTTAATTGAGTGCAACTGCTGTTGACTTTAATGGATGTTTTATTCAATTAGGGACTGCAGAATTTGGATCATTGCCTTTGGCTTACATCATTGCAAATATTATTGAAGCTTATGAAGCTTTCAGGGATCTTTCAGGCTTTTAGTCCACAAATTGACTGCAGTATGAAAGTCTTGCTCAGGGGTAAGAGGAGTACTTATATCCACCTCATCTTTCATTTACTTATTCCTGAGTCTTTCTGTGCTATTCCTTTGGGAGTGCTCATGTAAAATACGCGATTTAACAACGAGGGGGAAAGTAGGGTTGTCTCAATATAGCAAGATTCAAGTTTCATTTTTGCACATTGGAAGTATGCCTTTCTTATTTTCTTGCCTAAAATGTAGAAGTGAATCTGATTAATTCTCATAAAATGATGAAATTAAGGCACAGTAAATTTAGAATGAATATTGACGAAAATTAACAGTTTCCCAGGGGTGAGCATGGATACAGCACTTGAAACTTTAAAACTACGCTCGTTGGAGCACTAGAAATTTTAACAAAAAGAACTAACCTGCTTTGGTGAGAAGGGGCTGGATGGCTTAAAAGAATTTTTACCTTTCTAAACTGCATGCGATATAAAGCCAGGGCCTGAGTTACTCTACATGAGTAGCACAAGGAGGCCTTGTGTAACTTAATTCTGACTACTCAGCCTCTGATCGCAGTAGGAATATGGATAGATAGATATCCTTATGCTGGCTTTGTGTTAGGTCCAGAGAGAAACGGAATACAGTTTCTACTCTTTTCCATTCAGTGCTTTGGGGAAAAACAGTGAGTAAACCATTTCATGTATAGTGCATGTAATTGCATGTGATGCTGCTTATCTAGAATCAGCAATGAAACATCTAGGAAAAAAGAATATATATATATATGAAAGTAAACGAAAACAGAAGAGGTTGGTAGGGTTGGGCACAAACACTTCTACAACATGTATGGTAGAAATGTGATTGCATTTCAGGCAATATAGTCTTACTATAGATCTTCCTGGAAAAATCTGCAGAAAGAGCTAGGAAAAGTCACACATATACACATGCATATTTTTAGGTTGTTTTAGTAAAATTTGAGAAATCCGTCTATGGGAAAACTGATACACATCCTCGCTAGAACACCAGCTATTTAATTCTGTCATTTTAAGGTGAAGTGAAATTGGACTTAAAAAAAAGGTAGCCTCCTTATAGAAGGCGTTTTTTGCAGCAGCAGAGAGCATGATAAATGTTATCTGTCGGGGAAAGAAACAGGCTATTTAAATTCAGGCCGCATAGCATCTTCAGGCGGAAGGGCTATTTTTAACTTCAGATGTAGCTTAATTTAGAAACTGAGCAGTTGAAGTCCCTTTTTTTTCCCCACTCCTCCGACTGGAGATTTTTTATAATGGTTGTAGATATCCTTGTGTGAAGATACTGAATAGAATAAAAAATACATTATCCTGAGCTTCAAGGTCATGAAAATACACAGCTAAACAAAGCAGATTTGCGGCAATATTGTCATACATGTGTAAACACAGAGATTAGATTAGATTGATGCACTATTTCGTAAGCAAAAGGGCCATTTTGGCAATTTGCCAGGAGGTTGCATATAGTTTTTATATCCATTTATGCAAGATCTTACCCAGATCTGTATTATTTTATGTAGGAATTGCTGTAATTGTGTATAGCTCTATACAACACATAATAAAGAAAGTGTAAATTTCAGTGGTTTCTGAGGGAGAAATATTTATGAGAAAACTGGCAATGATTCCCTGCATTGATTTTTCTGAACCAGCTTCTTGTATTTGGCTTTGTTTGTAAGTTAATCACAAGAATTGAGAAGTTCATCTCGTTACAGAAGATATTCAGAATTAAGAATTGCAGATTTGACTCTATTAACTGATTACAGGCTTTTTAATGTATTCAGATTCAGAATATGAAAAAACCTCGCACAAATGGAAGTACTTCCAAGATGGCTTGTTGCAAACAGTCTTCTTGCATAATTGCATACTCTGTGTCACTCAACATTCATCTATTGAATTGCAATAGCATTTCAGCATAAAACTCGATTCTAGCTGAATTTTATAGTTTACCTGTTCAACCTCAGCCAAAAGCGATTCTGAAAGCTACTGTAGTTGCGTAACAATAACAAAAAGCAGAGAGAGACATGTGCCATTGCGACAGAAATAATTGGGTTATTAATAAGCTGAATGTGACATGGAAAAGTCGGCTCTATTTCTGAGCATAGTGACACCTTTACCATTAACTCTTAAGCGCACACAGAACTTCTTACAGTTTCTGAAATTTTGCCTAAATGGTTGAGCATTTGTTCACAGACAGAAAAGATAACTTTTTCTGTAGCTACCTAAAATCCTGCAATTATAAGTGAAAGCTTCTGCTGCCATTTATTCTTTAACTTATGACAGCTAAAATTAGAGGCTTTCATTCCATTGTTTTTATACACAGGGTAGCATGATGTAATGTAGTAAGAACATCATAAAACAAGTTAGAAATTTAGAGTTATAATCATTAATGTTCAGTGGAGGTTAAAAAGAAATACCGTCTAGAGCTGGATTACTCCTGAATTACCCACTTTGGCTGGGGATTCTTTCATCTTACTCTTAAACATTTATTTTTGAGGAATGCTCCTTTCCCCGTCTGCTTTCGATGCAGAGGGAATGTGGGACTTAGCTTAGAAGCGGTTACAACCATCAGGCTCTGCTGTGGGGTTTCCTTAATTATCTGCTGGCCAGATAAACCTGAGTTAAGGCTGGACTTAGTCTCTGGGAGGCATTTCAGTAGTGCTATCAGGCTAGGAAATTCAGACTGTGATGCACAGTTTGGATTGGGAATGGGCTTTATCAGACGTGGGGGAAGCTTCTAGCAGCTTCTCACAGAAGCCACCCCTGTAGCCCCCCACTACCAAAACCTTGCCATGCAAACCCAACACAGAGCCCTTTGTTGAAGAGGATTTTCTTTATAAGAGGAGATATATTGCACCAATATTTGCTGAAGTGTTTCAACTTTGGAAAGAGAATGTGTTTTTCTCATCAAAGGCTTGATCTGAAGCTTGTAGCAAAAGAAACATTCAACACATACACTTTCTTGTTTTAGGTATGTTGGTATGCTGTCAGGAGGCAGGATTCAGTTTGCCTATTAAAGAGGTTTAAAAAAAGACTAAAAAACATCCAAAAGGAGCAGTGGGGTTGTCAAGAAAAAGCTGAAATCTTATGGAATCGAGGGTAATATTTTTGGTCTTACAGAAACACAGGATATACTTATATTAATTAATATAAATATTTTTCTGAATGTCTTTATAAAATCTAATCATCTTCAAATTATAACTGTCCATTTGTATCTGCTTTGTTTTCATGCAGTTTGTAGTAAAGAGGAAAACAACTGTTTTGAGAGCAAATAGTAATTCTATTTTCAGGCATTCTAACTCTTAAATGCATCTATGAAGAATTACGGTGACACACAGATGATGAGGCTTAAGTAAGGATAGACTTTGAGACTTGAGTTTCAAGTAAAGCTAGGGTTTCTAATACAACAGCCCTAAAATACTCCATCTTACCCTTAGGAGGTTTCTGCCATTTTAGGCCAAACTCTTCTGATGAGATTATAATTATAGTCACGAGTAAGGCTGAACTAGAAAACTGATGACTTTTGGTTCTGGATCCAATCTAATGGTAATAATTAATTCTTATTTAGTAGTTTTCATCCACAGATCTCAAAGTGTTTTATAATGAAGGTCAATATCATGACCTCATTTTACAGAAATGGAAGCAGAAAAAGGAAGCAAGTACCTAAGATCAATGAGCAGCTTGGTAACAGACCTAGGAACAGACCCAGGTCTTGTAACCCAGGTCTGGGTCTCATGTCCTCCCCATCTATCAAACCAAAGCAGTATTTATATTTTCATCTGTGCATCTGAAACCAACTTCATCATGGCTTGGCCTTGAATTTCTAGTAGTGTTTCAGATGGTAATGTTATAATCCAGAAAGGAAATTCAGAAAACCAAACAATAGCTAGGCTTGGATTTTTGTACCTTGTGGTTTCCTACAAAATTCCTGCCTAAATGTCCAGATAGATTTGTGTCCCAGAAGCATAAGTAATCCAAGCAGGCATTCAGGTACTACCCTGCTAAGAATAACAGGATAAGAGGATGGCTGGAGAGAATATCCCCAGGGTTTCATGAGCAGCCCCCTAAGACCTGCTCAGTACCATGCAAATTCTTCACTTTGTCTCCAGAGGGACTGAGATATCCTTAGCATGACAGATTCCATGTTTCCCATTGTAAAGTGATTGCTGTGGAGCTGGGAATGTTTTGTGCAGCCATTTACATCCTGTGACCTTCCTGAGAGATACTGACATCTGCTCCGTAACAAAGACAGCCTGCTTTCCCTCTGCCTTTCCTTCTCTGGGTAGCTACCAGCTATTGTGAGTGGGTCACTTTTAAGACTTGGTAGTGGTCCATACTATAACCTGCAGGCTGGATTCAGACCCGATGTGTCCAGCAGGCTCTCAGAGATGGAACCAAGCTGCTGGAGCATACTGATTTGTATTTCTGTCTGATCCCAAAACAGTGATTGCACTCTGCTGTCTATCTAGATAGTCTGTGTAGACTGTTTCCATTGGCAGGGAATCACATGCTTAATGTACTGGCTCTTCCATATGAATTTTGTTATAATTTTTGCTTCAAAAAGTTTAAGCCTTCTATTCTGTGTCACTTGTTACAGAATTTTTTCACTCAGCAAAGAAAATGTATCAGTGTTTTCCACGCCCACAAATCACAGGAGGGAGGACATGCAGTACACTGGAGTTTTTATTAAGCAGTATGCTGTCTTCTCAGAAATGGGAAATCGATTTTATCGAAGTGTGACAAATTACAAGAAGTAAATAGATTGATATTCAGGTGAAATACAGGCGACTAACAGTCATACTGTGTATCTGATTATAAAAATACAACATGCTACGTCTGTATAGGGATTTTCACACATCAATATGTAAGCAGTTCAGAAACATACATAGGCATCATCATCTCATGTTATATAGATAGGGACATCTTTCATCTTGGAGAAGATGGTCATAGATGAGGTACTAAAAATAGTCAAATTTAAGAGCACATGCTCCCTAGAGGGGATCAAAGACTGAGATGCTGTTTAGACATGCAAACAACGAGAAGTATCAGAGCAGGAAAGAGTGTGGTTGAACCAGTTAGTGCACTGATAAAATCTGCTACTTCTAGCTTCAGCAAAATTTGTGAAAGTAATAGAAATGGAGTGCAGAAACACAGGGAAAGAGATCTGTAAGGCAGTTCCTATTGCCTAACCTTACATGCCTAACATAGGGGCCTAAGTGAGGAAGACAAATTTTCCTGGGCTACTGAGAGATTAAATGCAGAGGATGTTCTTTCAGAAAGTAATTCAGAATCCACAAGTACAGCTTCTGCTCTGAAGCACCTCTAGAGGAGCCTGA
Source organism: Sagittarius serpentarius (assembly GCA_034782735.1). Lineage (NCBI taxonomy): Eukaryota > Metazoa > Chordata > Aves > Accipitriformes > Sagittariidae > Sagittarius > Sagittarius serpentarius. Next base: position 34,220,544 of record JAVKLA010000084.1, read on the forward strand.
CACTCTTCACTGATTATGTAGGAGACTTAGGTAAGCTAACTGCTTACCTTAAGCCCCTGAGTTAGGTATTAAACTTAAGTGCTGGTAAAAACCCAGTCCATGCAGGGTCACTGCAGAGGCAACTTCGTACGTAGGACTACAAACCTAATATTGATAATGTTTTTAACTTGTATGCCATCACCTCAGGAAACTTCCATTTTCCCCTCAGACTTCTCTTTCTGTTCTGTATATGACATTCAGATCTCATGTACGGAGGCTGAATAGCATGTCTGAAAGACAAAGAAAGTCAATGGAAGACAGTACCTTAGATCTGTGCACTGCACTTGTAACCAAATCTAGAGTCAGACAGACGCAAGGACTCCGCTCTTCTGTGTTCCTTCCTGGAGATGGGAGGTTATTTCTCTAATCAGGATTGGCTTTTGTAAATGTCCCTGGCAAAATCATAGATTGTGCTGTTTAGTTCAATAAGATCTCTGAAAAATGGAGAAAAGTTCTTAATCAAAAGAAAAGCAATAGTTTTTGTGCCATTTCTGATTTAATAAGAAAGCAGTATTTACTGAAAAAGGAATATAAGTAAAATCCGGCTATTCATTAAAATGAATGAATTTTTTTTAACTCAAAAAGGATTACATTTTGTTATTTATGGTTAAAAATACTTTTCAAATGTCATTACAGAGAATTTTGCATCCAAGGCCTAGCTTCAAAAGATCTGTTGAATTCTCTGTCCTTTGCATCTGACTTGCAGCACTATTAACACTTTTCATGTTTCTCTGTTGCACTTGTCTTGTTTAATACAAGACAAGAAGCCATGTGGGTGACAGCTTTATACCAACAAATCTTTACAGACAGATGCTACAATTTGATCCTGATACTCACTGTATGTTTTACTTACTGCTGCGCACCAGCTTTTTTCCTGTATACATCACCATAAAAAAGCCTGTTCTGATTTAATGTAATATTAATAGGAAACTATTTTTAACCTAAATGAAGCAGGGGGACAATGACATTAATACGTTTCATGGTGCAAGAAAGGATTTCTTCCTTTGGGCTGACATTCATCGCCAGTTCTTGCATAAGCATTCACCATACCTAAATAAAGCAGTAAGAAGAAACTTCCTCCTCCTATTAAGTGGCCCTTTATACAGAGAAGATCAAATTTAGCTGATAATGTCATCAGGAAGTATGTGCAATATTTAAAATCAGGCTGACAGTGTAAATAGTCAGCAAGGCATGCAGCTGTGGCAACAGTAAGTTCTGTGGCTGGGCACTGGGTTGAGGTGTACAGGGTGGTTCCCAGAGCCAGGAAAACCCAAGGAAGAGCAGAGAGCCGCACCAGGAGCCAGCAGGTCTTGCGAGAGAGGCTGACATGGCTTGGGCGTTGGCAGCAGCAACCATGGGAAATTTGAATGGCCCTGGAGAGCACTATTGACCAGGAGTGCTGCAAACAGGGATTCAGAGGGCGCCGCAGTTTGCGCAGCACGGTGTATGAGAAGGGCCATGCACCCTGCGTGTAGGCCCACAACCCAGGGAAGTGCTCTAGGTCTCTGCCATAATGGTGGGCACTCGCCTCAGAGTTAAAACCAGTGTTGCTACAGAGAAAGCCCCTGAGATACCTGATGCTTCCACCCAGACAGAACTGGTAAGGAAGGGGACTTCAGTACAGATGGTAGGTTGCAATGAGTGCCCAGACCCTTCTCCTGGAGAATAGATAAGTACCTGCAAAAGATGTGCACAGGTTGATCATCTGTTGCATCAGGTGGCTGAGTTGCAGGAAACAGTTAAAAGGCTGCGCAGTATTAGAGAGACCGAGACGGAGATAGATAAGTGGTTTCAGAGCCATGCTCCTGTGGCAGACACCACAGAGAATGAGGCACCTTGGACCCTGGTGACTCACAAAAGTAGGACTCTGCTTCAGTCCCCACCCTCCAGCATTACAGCCAAAAGCAGACAGGAAGCTTTAACAGCTGTAGACACCCATGAGGCAAGGTCTGCAAGGAGAAACTGTACTAGCAGCACAGAGTGCGTACCGCAAAAAGAAACAGTATGTGCTTGTAGTGGGTGACTTTTTGTTAAGGGGCACTGAGGCACTTGTCCGCCAGCCTGACAGGGAGGCATGAAAGGTATGCTGCCTTCCGGGAGCTAAGGTCTGAGATGTTGCTGAGAGGGTGCCACAACTTGTCAAGAGCACAGACTACTATCCATTGCTATGCTTTCATGTGGGCACGAATGACACCGCAAGCCGGAACCTGGGCAGAATCAAGGAATACTACAAAGCCCTGGGGGTGCAAGCAAAAATTATTGGTGTCCAAGTTATCTTCCGTTTTACCAGTTAGAGGAAAGGGTGCAGCCAGAAAAAGCCGTACAATGCAAATCAACTTCTGGCTTCATGGCTCGTGCCATCGTGAGGGTTTTGGCTTTTATGACAATGGGGCATTCTTTGATGACTATAGCCTCTCAGGGAGGGATGGGATCCACCTCTCCAGCAGAGGCAAGAGAATCTTTGGCAGAAGGCTGGCCAACTTGGTGAGGCAGGCTTTAAACTGAAGGCCTCGGGGTTAGGGTCCGAAGTGGCAATGTTCACATCATTGCAACCAACTAGGGAATAAGCCAGGCCAACCAGAGCAGTGACAAATGTTCCTTAGCTGCCTCCCAAGGTGAGAACCAGAAGACCAACCACCTCAAGTGTGTGTATACCAATGCACGCAGCCTGGGGAACAAACAGAGGAACTGGAGCTTCGTGCCCAGTCAGAAAGTTATGATATCATAGGAATAACTGAAACATGGTGAGACAACTCACATGACTGGAGGATTGTGACGGATGGCTATAGGCTGTTTCGTAAAGACAGGCAGAGATGAAGAGAAGGAGGAGTCACGCTGTATGTTAAAGAGAACCTTGAATGTATAGAAGTCAACTGCAGTGATTGTGGAAGCCCTATTGAATGCCTCTGGGTCAAGATCAGAGGAGTCGTCTCCAAGGGGGATCTTATAGTAGGCGTCTGCTACCAACCTCCAAATCAAGATGATAAGGCCAATGAAGCAATACTTGGGTCACTTAAGCAAGCTTCAAGTCAACAGAACTTGGTTCTTATGTGTGACTTCAACTGCTCAGACATTTGTTGGAAGAACAGTACAGCAGCGCACATGTCATCCATCAAGTTCCTGGAATGTGTAGAGGACTGCTTCCTCATACAAATGTTCAGTGTGCCAACAAGGAATGAGGCACTGCTGGACTTGATACTCACAAACCCAGAATACCTGCTTTGTGGTATCTCCGTTAGTGATAGCCTTGGCTGCAGTGATCACAGTATTATGGTTTGGGATCCTGCTGAGCATGCTGAAGGTTAGTACTAAGACAAAGGTTTTAGATTTTACAGGAGCAAACTTCAGCTCACTCAGAGCTCAGTTGGGAGGCATTCCATGGGAAGCTTCCATGGAGGATGAAGGAGCTAGCGAGTGCTGGGAGTTTTTCAAGAACGGTCTCCTGAAAGCACAAAACCAGTTCATCCCCTTTAAAGGTAAAGGAAGTAGGAGGATCAAGAGACCCCCTTGGCTTAACTGCGAGCTCCTAAGTCTGCTCAAAACCAAAAGAGAAGCGTACCAGAGATGGAAAAGTGGATGAATACCCGTTGAGAACTACAAAGGGCATTGCAAGGGTGTGCAGAGATGCAGTTAGAAAAGCAAAAGCTCAGCTCAAATTGAAATTGAGATGTCAAAAACTACAGAAAAGGGTTCTTCAGGTATGTAAACAACAAGCAGAAACAGGAGGAAACTATTGGCCCACGGTTAAACAGGAGAGGTGAATTAGTCACCAACAACACTGAAAAGGCACAGGTTCTTAACACTTTCTTCACCTCTGTCTTTACCAGCACTGTTGGGCCCCAGGCCTTGGGAACAAAAAATCCAGGTTGATGCAAACACAGACCCACCGTCAGTGAAGGAAGAGTTGGTATGTGAACTATTAAAGGAGCTTGACCCCTACAAATTGATGTGCCCTGATGTTATCCACCTGAGGGTGTTAAGAGAGCTGGCTGACGTTGTGAAGCTGCTCTCCATAATCTTTGAGAAGTCGTGGAGATCGGGGCACGTCCCAGAAGACTGGAAGAAAGCTAATGTTGCTCCCATCTACAAGAAGGGCTTAAAGGAGGATCCAGGAAATTATAGGCCCATCAGTCTTACTTCAGTGTCTGGGAAAGTTATGGAACGAATCCTCCTGGGGGCTATTACGAGTCAAATGAAGCAAATGATTGGGAAAAGCCAGCATGGATTCACCAAGGGCAAATCGTGCTTGATAAACCTGATTGCCTTCTACAACAAAGTAACCTGCTTTGTTGACATGGGGCGAGTGGTGGACACTGTCTACCTGGATTTCTCCAAAGCTTTCAATATGGTTTTCCACAGCCTCCTCCTAGAGAAACTGGTGCCGTACAGTCTAGACGAGTGGTCTGTGCGGTGGGTGAGGAGCTGGCTGGCAGGCTGCACCCAGAGGGTGGTGGGAAATAGCTGCTTTTCAAACTGGCAACCTGTCACAAATGGGGTCCCCCAGATCAATAGAGACCAACGCTGTTTAATATCGTCGTAAGTGATCTGGATGATGGGATCAAGTGTACCCTGATGAAGTCTGCCGATGATACCAAACTGAGTGGGGAAGTGAACACTTCAGAAAGGAGAGCCACCCTGCAGGAACACCTGGATAGGCTGGAAGAGTGGGCTAACAAGAACCTTACAAAGTTCAGTGACAACAAGTATAAGGTCTTGCATTTGGGAAAACATAATCCAGGAGTGCAGCACAGGCTGGGATCTACCTGTCTGGAGAGCAACTCTGTGGAAGGGGACCTGGGGTCCTGGTGAGCTCAGTATGAGTGAACAGTGTGCTGCTGTGGCAAAGAAAGCCGGCAGGATGCTGGGTTGCATCAACAAGGGCATCACCAGCAGAAATAAGGAAGACATTATCGCACTCTACTCAGTGCTTGTCAGGCCACACCGGGAATACTGTGTTCAGTTTTGGTCCCTGCTGTGCAAAACAGATGTGGACAGGCTGTAGAGGGTCCAGAGAAGGGCCACAAAGGTGATCAAAGGACTGGGAAGCCTGCTATATGAAGAAAGGCTGAGAGAACTGGGTTTGTTCAGCCTTGAGAAAAGAAGGCTTAGGGGAAACCTTATTACCCTGTTCCAGTATTTAAAGGGTGGCTACAAGGAAGATGGAGACTCTCTTTTTACAAGGAGTCACGTGGAAAAGATGAGGGGTAATGGATACCAATCACTGCTGGGGAGATTCTGACTGGACACTAGAGGAAAGTTTTCCACAATGAGAACAGTCAGCCATTGGAACACTCTCCCCAGGGAAGGGGTGGATTCCCCAACATTGGACACTTTTAAGATTCAGCTGGACAGGGTGCTGGGCTATCTTGTCTAGACCGTGCTTTTGCCAAGAAAGGTTGGTCCAGATGATCCTTGAGGTCCCTTCCAACCTGGTATTCTATGATTCTGTGATACTGCTGCAGAAGATAAAAGTGATGTTGCACACTTCAGGTTGGTTCTGTGACAGAATTAAGAACAGAGTCATTGGTTAGAGTTTTTACCACTATATGAACAGTGTTAGATTTAGGAGTTATAGGAGGGAATCTGAAAAGGGATTTTGTGTGCTAAATGCCACAAAACCATTCTGAAACCCTGTTGCTGGACTGACTCTCTAAAATGGCTTAGTGAAAGGCCAGTTACCGGACTTACATGCCTGGATAGAAGATATTACATAATAATATGTTAAGGAACAATTTCACATTAGCTGAAGGGTGAAATAGGAATATGTTAATTCTTTTCTGTAATTTTGTTTGAGTTGTTTGATTTGCTGTTTAGTTCTTGTGTGAATGGGTCCTTTTTCATTGTCAGTTTTGGTTGTAAGGTTGGTTGATTAACCAGACAATCTGTGGTCCTACAGTACTCCATAATACAGAGAACAGAGAAGTAATTTCAGTTAAAATAAAAATTAGAAACACTGAGCGGAGATGCCCTCAGCCAGAAAATTAGGAAATTAAATCCCTCATATGTAGCATGGAATAGCAAAGTCATAGTAGGTATATTCCCCCAAAACTGAAAAATTAGAAATTGAGCAATGAAACAGATCTTTATGCAATATGGTAATTCAGTCTTGGAGGTGACAAAATAATGAAGCCAAATTTTTATTTAGGAATCTGAGTATTATTTTCTTGCATATATAAATAAGGGTAAATAATGTGTAAAAAAAATTGGACTAAAAGAAAATCTCAAGGCAAAGAGCACAAGGAGAAATAAAGAAATGGTTTGAATGTATAAAGCAAGACTTGTTCAGTGAACCACTCAAACATTTGTAAAAAATGAGCGAAGTGGTAGCAAAGACAGCTAAAAGGAAATGCATTTGAAAATTCTAGCGAGTAGACTTTAACTTCTAAATATAACTACTGTAATAAATGACTTTGGAAAGTTGTACATAGAGACACAAAATATACTCAACGCTATGGTTGAGAAATGTCATGAGTTCAATGGAAAAATACACTAACACTGTTCATGGATGCGTGTTTTGTTGAGAGAAAATTTCTGTTTCACTGATGCATATTCATAAACAATGAATTAATCCAAGCCCTTAAAATGCATGCAACCTATATCTGTGTTGGTGCTAAACTCTTCTAATACCAAAGAAAATACACACACATATAAATCTCATTGCGCCATTGTTAAGTTTTACTATTCTTCTCAGTCTTTTTTTGATGTACTTTTTGACTGTGAGGAGAGAATAAGCAGTTGCAGTTACAAACATGTTCTTCTCTAGACAAAACTCTTGGTGAGGGTCATGCTTCCACATTGCTAGGCCTGCTACTGTGTCATCCCGTTACTTCTGGTGCCAGCAATTCCTCTGTACTTGTCTGATGTGGGTGCTCCTACACTGTGGCTTATAACAAGCCTTTCAGCTGTGTTTAGACAGATCCTTTAAATGTCCCTCTTTGACGTCAGCTCAGCTTTGGGGACTAGTTGGTATTTTTCATGTGACTGATAACAGGAGGTTTCCTGATATAGCCATTCAAAGGAATGGGCAAAAGAAGCACAGCATGATTCTCTAGGGGACATCATCTTTGATCCTTGAAAGGGACCTTTTCATCTTGGGCTTTGAAAGATTGTACACCCAACATGCTTAGGAGATTTAGAACATCCTTGTTTAGATTTTTGCCTCCGGAGATTACTGTCTGATAGTTAAGATAGTTAAGAAAGAACAAAATCCAAGGTAAATTCTAAATGTTTAATTGTTCATGGAGAAAAAAATATTTCACATGAATTTCAGCCTTGTGCATGAGATTCCAGGTGCTCACGGTGTCAAGTGCATTTAGGGAGAGAAAGGAAAACTGTTAATAAGGGGATATTCCTGAATGAAAGTATCACACACCATTTCTTCAGTAATTGGTATTGCTGGTTAGGTCACTGTATTGATACTTGTTATTTGCATAAGCAACTGCTACAACTTCTATGCAAGTGTATTGTACTGTATATAAAATGTATATTCAGTGTAAAATAAGAAAGAAGTGTGTCGCCTCATACAAAGGCTAGGATACAGATTAACAGTTTGAGAGCTGTGACCCACATATCAAATGAATGTTTAGCCTTGGTTATCAATGTAGTTGATGAGAGCAATGATAATTCTATCATGTGAATTATGATGATGCACTAGAAATTACAGCTGCTGGCATGGTAGCAAAGCTTACTGGTAAGACAAATTTAGGTGATGCAGATAATTTCCAGAATGCTGAAAAAACTGCAGTAATGTGGGTTTGTAGTGAGTCTGGGTTTTTGTTTTGCTTTGTTTTATTTTGTTCTGTTGGGTTCTTTGGGAAGTTGTTTTTTTTGTTTGTTTGTTGTTTTTCTTTCCTGTGACGGGAACATAGCAAGTGTGGACCTATTTTGGAATAAATTGTAACAGTGTTTTATCAAAGGTAGATCATAATGCTCAATATATTTCAGTATGATAACTGACTTTTTACGAGTAATAAAAGTGAGCTTTGTCCACTTAGATTCCAGTAACTGGTACCCCATAGGAAATTGTTCTTGAATTTGGAAATGATGGTGGTGAACACAAGAATTGTGAGCTGGTTAAAGTGCTGACTAAAAGTAATATGCAAAAGAAAGTGACAAGGCTGGAGAAACGTTACTAGTGGTGTTTCTCTGGGGTTAGTCTTTGGACCTGTTGTATTTAATATATTTGCCAGTGTGTTGAGGTGAACTTCCTCTTAGATAAGACAAAGTTGGGAGGTACTGCCAATGCTAAGGAAGACTGTGGTGTTGTGCAGAAAGATTTAGACTAACTTTTTATACTAGCTTGCTGGTAACGTCATATAAATAAGTAGCATATTGTACAAAGCCATACACTTTGGATTCAATAATAACTTCGTCTATAACCTGGAGGTTTATGAACTGGAGGTAACAGGGGTAGAAGCAAATCTGAGTGTACTTGCCAGTGGAAGGATGAATATGATTAGACAATGGAATATAATTATGGTAGAAAAGATAACGCAGTCCTGGAGGTTGAGAGTTTTTTAACAGAGAGAAGGAAATACTGGTACCATCTTATAAGGAGTGTTAACTCCTTTTGAATATTTCTACAGTCATGTTCAGCTATTTTCAGACAGATGAACTTAAACTATGAGAGGTGCAAAGAAGAGCTACGGGATGAGCAAGGGAATGAAGCTTCACCTTTTGAAGGGAAATTAGAAATGCCTCATACCCAAGAAAATGGAGGTTTCTAGGGTGATGAATCATTAAATATACTGGGAGCAAATACTGATAAATGGATAGGTTCAGTGTCCATGATCATTTAGTCCTTAGCCTCCCTGAGATCGCTGGTGAAGCTGCCAATTGCTGCCTGTTCAGTAGTTTTCTTTTGTGATGTCGATAGTTAAATGGTGTTAATTCTTAAAGTCCACAAAACTTTTGCATGTGACACTGACAAGACTGGTAAGACTATATTTTTATTAGTACTGAAAAAACTATTCAGCAGCCTTAGAAAATGCATACCATTTTTCAAATCTTGGCTGCAGATTACTTACAAAAGAAAGAACTCTTTATTTGAGATCTTACTGAACTTCCTCCTGTTTGGTCTTTTGAACTCGGCTCTGGTGGTGTCACTCCCTTACCCTTGCCTAATGAGCCAGCTCACCATGATGACAGCTGCTGCTGTCTGCTTTTGACTTTCGAGAGCTCCGTGAGTGCAAAGTGTGATGACATCATGCTCCCTAGGGTGTCAGTTATTAGCTGCTAAAAATAGTTACAGGCAAACACAGAACAGAAAAATCAAATGTCTCTTTAAACCACTAGTGAATGGGAAGGTAAAGAGATAGAGCTCAGCTGAGAAGCTTTTTATTTAAATGCAAGGGCAACCATGTTGGACTGCAATCCTGGCAAATGTTGCAGATGCTGCATTAGGACTCTGTGAGCTGGGAGAGCCCACAGAGGCAAGTTCATCCCTGGTGCAATTCCAAAACTGTCATGGTAAGTGAGCTTTTTGTGCTTATTTCCCACTGGTTTGGCTATCTGATCTGAGTAATCTGTGTTTTGCAGTTCTTAATGTAACTATGGGATTCACAGCATGAGAATGATGTTAGTGTTACTGCCAGTATAATCACTGTTCTATTAAAAAATAAAACAGAAAGCAATATTCATATTGTTAAATGAAGTGTTCAAAGGTTGAGAAATAATGTACAGTAAAAACTATATACAGGCATAAATGGTGCCTCTGATCTCCAAGTTGAGGAAAGTATCCTGCTCAGCACGTGTTTTGGGGCTACTCGGTGCAAGTTCTTTTGACACCACTTGCGACCTTTAGGCCTCGATTACAGATCTACAAGCTAAGACAGGCTTGAAGACAGAGGTCACATTTTCAGGCTTTAACTTAATTCCAGTTTTGTAATGTAGACTTCTGTTTAATGTTTCTGTGGTACTAGCAAGGTGTTTCAGATAGTAAGCTGCTCCAAATTAAAGCTGATCTAAAAAAGAAAACATATAAATACGGAAGCAGTATAACATGAAAGTTAATCTTAACATAGGACTGGGTGTCTCACAACCTTTGAAAATCTCATCCTGGGTTTTTTATACTAATTAGGCCATGGATAGAAATGTTCAACTAGGCTTATCAGTGCTGTTAGAAGATTTTCTAACCTGAGCTACTCATAACAAGCTTTTTCTACACTTAACTTGCTGTGTAGGGGCAGGCAGGTGTAGAAATATGAAGCTGTGACTATTCCAGACAAACACCAGAGATTCTTATTACAAGTTACAAATGCTAACCCATGGGCCTGGAACTCCCTTGGCCAAAGTATAATCTTTTTCTCATCCATTCGGGGTCACCTACAGCAGCTTCATGGTGATTCAAAACCATCAGAAATCACTTGTAACTAGCGCTGGTCCCCTTATCAGGGAGAACAACCTGTTCTCCCTCCAACTTTTGCGCCCTGGCCCCAAACTGCCTGGTCTCCTGTTTGCAGCCAGTACACAAGCTAAAACCCAAGTCTGCTGGTCCTACAGACCCTGACTCATGTCTCTGTCAACCACTTGCAGCAGCTTTCCCCAGAGGGAATGAAGAGCTTGATGGATGTTGTACTGTAGGTTATCAGAGTGCGTGCTAATAAAGCAACAGATCCATTACAGTATTTATCCATTTTGCAAGATCCAGTTACAGGAACTTTGTGAAGTATAAAATAGTTTGATTTTACCCTGTGTTCATCCTGTAAAAGATGATGTCTCTAAAAGATCTTCCCATCCTATCATTATTTCCTTGTGCTGATTCATCTATGTTCAAGACTGTTTAGAGCCAGGATTTGATTGTGCCTTGTTACTGATGTTTTTTGCAAATCTGTTTGATAATTGTCGTGGATAAAGCTGAAGAATCCCTAGGTCTTTTTCTTGTGGGGTGTGACATGTAAAGTAGAAGTTTTTCTTGCAGATCAGAAGGCAGGGGACTGACGTAGGAATTATTGTGTGAAACTACTTTGTCTCTGTTATGTAGGAATTCAGACAGTGATCGTGATAGTCCCTTTTGTCCTTTAAAAATGCGAATTTATGACTCAAAAGATGCTCCTCTGTCAGTCACAAAATTTTTACCATTATACAGAATCTTATTTTTAATGGTATAATATCCTGTCTTTTTAGTTGCAAGTGTGGTGTTTTGAATGCAAACTGATTTACAGTCATTTTCTTCAGTCTGCAAAACAGGCACAAAAAAAAAAAGATGGAAGAAATTTTATATTCAGTGCTGGTGGCTGGAGGGGCAAAATATAGTATCATAAAAAATCCTTATTGAAGAATTTTTCTTCTTTGCATGGGTTTGTGAGATTTATTTTTTTTAGGAAGAGGACTATTTTTAGGTGACTTTGTAAAACTACCTGAAGGAGTAGCATCTGAAGGAAAATGATAGTAAGAAATAGAAATACAGGGAAGTTTTTACAACATAAAATGCATACAATTTTTAGCAGGTGGCCAACTTTTTGCTTAGAAAGATTTCCTGCTGCATTACATTTTCCTTGCTGTATCCCCCAGAAGACTGAATGTTGCTATCTCCTGCAGACAATGCAGCAACGCCCTTATTTTGTACTAGCAAATGATTTTTCCATTCACAAGCTGTTTCAGTATTCCAGACCATATCACTGCTGTAGCATGCATTTATCTGAATTTAAAGTAATTTATTCATAAACAGATTATTCTTTCTTTGGTTTGGGGGATACCGTCAGGGATAAAAGCACATGCAGTAACACAAACAACTGAGGTCTTCTGGCAGACTTTCTGTCTGCTTAACGCTTTCACTGATGGCCTTGACGCTGATTATAATGCCAGTAGAGTAAAATATCCTCTGCAAAATATAATTTCCTGTTGGAATGCTGGCAAAGTAGTGCTGATGTGGCATACACTTACTGTGTCATCTATAGGTGTGTCGTGGTTTAAGCCCAGCCAGCAACTAGGCACCACGTAGCCCCTTCCTTACTCCACTCCCCCACCCCCCCGCAGTGGGATGGGGAGGAGAATTGGAAAAAAAAGTAGAACTCTTGGGTTGAGATAAGAATGATTTAATAGCTAAAGTAAAATAAAATGTAATACTAGCAGTAATGATAATAATAAAGTATAATGATTGTAATGAAAGGAATGTAATAAAATAAGAAAAATAAAACCCAAGAAAAAAACAAGTGATGCACAATGCAGTTGCTCACCACCCGCTGACCAATGCCCGAGCAGCGATCCACCCCTCCCGGCCAACTCCCCCGAGTTTATATACTGAGCATGACAGTCTATGGTCTGGAATATCCCTTTGGCTAGTTCGGGTCAGCTCTCCTGGCTGTGGTCCCTCCCCGCTTCTTGTGCACCTGCTCGCTGGCAGAGCATGGGAAACTGGAAAATCCTTAACTTGGTTAAGTGCTACTTAGCAACAACTAAAATATCAGTGTGTTATCAACACTCTTCTCACATTAAATCCAAAAAACACTGTACTGTAAGAAGAACATTGACTTTATCCCAGCTGAAACCAGGACAAGGTGATGGCATTATCTTGCATGTTCTGTTTTCAAGGTTACACAAAGAAGTGTACAAAATACTCTCAGCAAGAGGTAGAAATACCTGAGCCTTAGGTCTGACTTTTACCTGAGCATTCAAACCCTTGTGCTGTGCTTTTTGTATGCAAATTTATGTGCTGTGTATGTAAATTGCTTCTGTTTAAACTGAGATAATGTAGAAAACTGAACTAAGGAAATGACTGTGAATGGTTCTACCTGATTTTTTTAGAAGATCTAAGGGTGGTGGACCTAAATAATCAATAAAATTAGGGTAAAAATCTGTGTAAAACACCTGTGGAAGTAGATATTTATTAGTTTTACACATCCCAAGCTAGATCACACTGAAAGGATGGACAATTCAACAAAATATATGCCTGGTATGTGTTTCGATCCAATAGCAGGAAGCTGAGTCCAGATTGACTCAGACTGGAAGTGAGGCATATATGTCTGTTAGGGTGGGTCATTAAACATTAGCATACCTAGACAAGAAATATGCAATATTTCACATGCACAGTAAATTGAGGTTTTGTCTACATAAGACTATACACATGTAATCTGAATTAACATTGACAAGTTAAAGGATCTGATGTAGGAACTACTTAGGGAATATGGTTGACTGTGGCTGTAAAATGTCAGACTAAAGAATTAGAATAATCTCTCTGACTGGAAAATACACAAGACTATAGCAATAGCTCTGTACTGTATGTGCACAGCAGACAGAGAACAAGAAAAAATTTTCATTCTGCTGCGTAAGAGGATATTAATGGCACTGTCTCAACACCAGTTTTCACACGATTAGACAGTTAGATCGTGTCAAATCCTGGCTCATCACCAAGACTACTTGCCATAAAAATTTCTGACATCAGAAGAGGGACATCCACATTCAAGTAAAATTTGAAGATTGTCTAGTATGTAAATTTGTGAGACAGAGTCTTTATCCACAGAAATAGTGTTGTCAGCAGCACTGTTTGCTTGAATTAAAGCTGCAGATTGGATCTAGTCATTGATGCTGATCTCAACTTTTATGTAGGACATAAATTGAATACACTACATTTCATTACACCAGGCCAGTATTCTCTGACGGAGATACCAAAGCTGAAGTAAATGGGATCAAGCAGTGTTTTCCAGCCTAAAGTGTCAGGCCATTAGAAATTTCAGGTTCCTAAATGTAAATGTAGTATAGATATCCGAGTTGAAAGATGTCTCAAAAATATATCCAAATATATATATTACTCTGACAACACACTGGAATCAGCTATTACTGCTGACACTGTGCCAACCCAGTGAAGGAGTCTTTTGATGTATTTCAAGAAACATGTAAGTTCAGTGTCCTGTAACTGCATCCGTAACCACCAGCCTCTGAGGAAAAAACTTGAGAAGGCTGGTTTTTTTTTTAATCATTAACTTTGCACTCTTGTGCCTTCCTTCCTCTCCAAGCTTCCTTTTTGTGAAGATGAAACCTAGTGATGCAGTGTTTGCCTATAGGCGTCCTTTTTCCTGTGAACATAGAGAACCCTGAAGAACAAACAAACTGTTTAAGTTGCTGATCCTGCATGTTTGCAAATTCATTGGGAGATTTGGCTCACATGTAAGGACACAAGGATCTGGCTCCTAGGGAATAAACGTCAAAGAACATGAAAAGAAAAGCTTAGTAGGCACTGGGACTATAAGAACAAAGACTGCTTCCAAACTGCAGTAGTGAAAACCACTGGGAAATGTGGAATAGTCTGACAGAAGCAGTAAGAATGATGGTTCTGAGTCAGGCACTGAATCGGGGGGGGAAAAAAAAGGAAAAAAAAAAAAGAGGCTTCATCCAAGTGAATTAAAGCCACTTATATTCCTGGAAATGAATTATTTCCTCTTTATCAAAAAGGAAAAAAAGACAAAGAGGTTAAGAATGTAATTATATGTTGCAGAAAGAATTATATGGCAATTTCTGACTTCCAGGCTTACGTTCAGGTTGCTAACCAGAACTCTGACACACTGACTGACTTTCTGTAGTGAGTCTCAGCAGCGTTGCCTGCACTGCCTATTTACTTTTCAGTACTTCCTCTTGGAGGCTTTCTTTTAGTCTTATGTTCTCAGCAGGCTTTTAGAGGAAGCTCTGGGTATTATTTTGTGTCCAGAATAAACAGAAGGCACAGTACTGTCTTCTGTGCATAAGCTCTCTCCTTCCCTTGTGAATTTACAAATACTGCAGAAAAACAAAATTATCACAGAAATAGTGTTTAGTTAAATGATCACTCAAAACTAGTGCTGAGGACTTGGTTCCTTGCTTTGTCAATGAGTTCAAGCGTATCAGGTACATAAGTTGCTATTTAAGTTGTGAAGGCCTTCACGAAAGCGCTGAAGCCTGTGAACCATCTCACCCCTTTCCTGTCTTAGGCTGAGAATATTTTCATTCCATTCATCTCTGCTTAGATGCAGAGCGTCTGAAGACTGTTGCAGAGTATCTGTTTTCAATGCACACTGATGTTTTGCCAGTCGTGCCATGAGGGAGCATCCTCCCACAGGTATGAACAATATGACCATGAAATGAGACAAACAGTAACTGTATTATGTCCTCCAGAAGATGGACAGAAGTTAAAGGGAATACGGTTTTGTGCACTGTGTTTCATGGCCTTGCTCATCAGTTGCATGGCACTGCTAAATCTGTTTCCTAGCGTTTACAAATTAAATTAAATTAAATCAAGGTTGTAAACCAGAAAATTGTATTCATATGCTTTGTAGCTTGCTGATGACAGACGTACCGTAAAATGCTAAAAAAGAGATCAGCTACAATTAGTCTGTAAAGAACCCAATCACCAATATGAGTTTGACAACCAAGATTTCAAATAGTTAACTTCATTCTGACCTATATACCCACTAAGAATGTCTCTTTGTGTTGATTTTGTTGATGGATGGAAGTTGGTTGGAAATAATTATATTAAGATTCAGTTATTCATAAAACTGTATCATTTAATAAACATTAATTAATCATTTAATTTTTATAATTAATAAAAATCCATTTGCTTATGAATACATTTAGGTTGCTGCACTGAATGTACCCAGATTCCCATCCTCAGTCATCGAAGAGGGTCTCTGTCATTCGTAATTGGCTGAAGAGTAGAAAAGGACTGGGGCAATTTCCTACAGACTTTTTTCTGACTCTCCTGGTATGATTCCCTAAAGTAGATGAGACACTGCTGTATCACAGAGACCACAGGGTTAAATTAACCAGGATGTAATTAAGATTACAAAAACAACCCACAAAGTTTTATGGGGTTGCAACAGCATTATCTCTCATTATCCCAAAGGAAGTTTATTTCTCTCTACTTCCCATGAGAGAAGTGTTAAAAATTACCCTATTATGGGATGAGGACTGCCCAATAGATAGCCAGAAAAAGCAATCTGAGGAGTAGCATGGCCAGCTGGAGCCCAGCCAGCATGACTGTGACTGGTGATCTCCCGAAACAAAACTGTGGAGCAGAAGCTGCTGCCCGCTGCCACTGCAGAAAGCATCCCCCAGCAGGTGCCATCTAGAGAAGCCAGTGATAGCCTGGCCTGCGAGAGTCTAAGACGAAGCAAGGTGAATAGGAATGAAAGAAAAACAGGAAGGGGAACAGCGGGAGAAGGAATTAATCTTTATTTTGTGTGCTGGAAAGATCAAACCGCATTGCACTGTTGCAGTGTTTAAGTACATTTTGTCTTAGGACCTGACTCTTCTTATGCCAATTTAAGTCATCAGTTTAATACACAGTGATGCAAATAAGCATCAGCCCCTTGCTTGCCTATTTGTACAGACACACATTTATGTTGGATGCTTGCTTTTTCGCACAGTAGTGGACCAACAAGGCTAAAACACCATATGTTTTGCTGTGTCAAGGGAACCAGCTATCAGTGTAGCCACATCACTAAATCACATTACAACCCTTGGTCTAACGACATTTGTATAGATCTGCTCTCTACTATTTGTCACTAATCAAGAGTAGTCTGATGATAATCATGCAGGGACATTATCCCATTTGATGTTCTTTCTCTTTACCTTAGCTAATCATTTCTACAATGCACACACAAGCCAGCATGTCCTGACTTCTCCAATTCCTTTTGCTATCTTTATTTTTCTTTATTGTAGCAGAAATAATTGAGAGATCAATGAGGTTATTGTGCCAGGCCTATTGCTCAACTCCCCAGTTTCCTGTTGCAGTGGGATCTAGCAGGAAACTTGAAGAAATCCAAAGAACAGCCAAACCTCTTCTCATATTTGCTCTGAGAGGCCTACCCTGCCTGTGTAACAGGGATAGTTGAACATGATTTAGCCTTAAAAGATTAAATATCTTTTTATTACAGTATGCCTCATCCCAATGGAGACAATGTTAGGGTTTGTATTAGCACTACTAAGTGCTTTTGTTTTCTCTTTCTGTTTCAGCAATGCAAAAAAAAAAAAGATAAAATCTTTTCTCTGTTACAGGTGCTTGAAACTGCAATGAATTTCATGAAGTGAACAGAATCGTGTAGGATTTTAAACAATGTAACTGCAGAATTTGACCATCCATCATAAAATGATTGTATTTATTTTTAAGATTCAAAATGTTCTAATAATAATTTAACAATTGTAGGGAATATCCTGTTATATTGACCTTGAAAATGTTATTAAACAGTAAATAAAACATTTGCTTGCTAAAATGGAAAGATGAAATTCTCAGTCACTTAGAGCTTCATATGGTAATCATCAGGAAAACAGCTCCTTTTTTAAATGTAGCTGTCAAACTGACAGGTTGCAAAAGAAAGATTCCCAGCTATTCAGTAGTTACAAAAGATTGAGATAATCCAGTTTCATCAGACCATCAAAGAGAGGGGCTTGAATTTGTTGAATGCAAATAATTTTTTTTTCTGTTTGCTCACTTGGGCTAGTCCTAACCACAGGTTCATAAGAAATTAATAATAAACTTCTGAGCTGTTACTCATTCCAAGGTGGCACTGAACATCAAATAGCTGTCAATTACAAGGTGGCAGAGACTTGAATAAAAATGCGACTGTCTTTTTTGAGAAATGCTTTGGGTTGGTCACAACCACTTTGATATAAGATGCAATTCTCTGCAAGTGCAGATAGCAGCTGATTCTGGCAATTTCCTTATGGGAGTTTTTCCAGGGGTATTTGATGTAAGCAAATGTCTCTGAAAATAAGCTGTGGATGCACTACGAGCATCATTTAGAAGTCTTTTCTGAAAAAGACACCTCTGTGTCTGCTGTAGTTTAGACAAGATTGTATAACTTTATTGATTCCTGACCCTTTGTCCCTGTCTGTCGCTCAGCTCCACCACTCCAAACCAGCCTTTTCTTCTTTGGAGTAGTGGAAACTTTGGGTTTTTTCACATGCTTGTTAATGTATTTGCCAAGATATTCGGGACTTCTTTGCAAAGGTGCTACTGCTCTGCTGATTGACATTCAGCATGGGCAAGCAGAGCAGGCCAAGGAAAGAAGCAAGAAGCCAGAAAGGAACAAAAACCTTCAATTTCTGAGTTCTTATTCCAAATGTCTTTGAATCAGCAACTCTGGGCCCTTCCCAGCTCTTGAAGGAGTGCCAGTTCAGTACAGTGAGTGAATAAGGTGTGTGCGGGGGCGACTGCGTCTCTGTCAGTTGTGAGAAGCTTTATTTTAAAAAGTGCCTCTTTTTTTGCAAGCATTACAGAGGTCTGAATGGTTCAGAGAAGCTGGTAATGGTTTACAGAGGCTTTCTTGTTTATGGCCTGTTGCCCAGTCAAATCCATCCCAGGTCATTAATTACTAGAAACTGTTACCATGTTAACACAGTCTGATGGATGATGTGAACTGTGCCCGAGTCCAGTTTCTAGCAGAAAAAGCACCACAGAAACCAGTATTGCCGTTGTCCCTAACTGACTCTTTCGCAAGCAAAGGGGGACGGAGCTGTGCTAGCAAGTTCGTTCGGGGCAGAGCTGAGCTGAGGCATGCAGCTGAGTGCTGCTGTAGCAAGCTTCCTCGGCTGCCGCACATCCTTCCCTTCTCTGCAAAGAGAGAACGTTAGCCTGCGAAGCTGTCAAGCTGATGCTTTCCTCAGCATCGAAATGACAGGCAGTGAAAACAGGCAAGCAAAATGAACACAACTAAGGAGCACCTTGGCTAAGGAGCACTGGTATCTTCTGGTAAAAGATACACGGAAGAGCATGAATGGTTTCATTCAGAGTTTTGGACCAAAGCCCTGTGTATATGAGGAAAATCATTAACACACCATTAGCAGTCGTGTTAAAATAGAAATTACTTCTTTGTTGTAATCTCTGATTTTATTTTATAATTTTTTACTGTTTCTTTTTTGCATTTTGCTTATTTGGACCCTCGTACTGGTCGTTTTCACTCTTTATATATAATTTCACTCCTTTGTTGCTTGTTTGTTCTTCCATCTGAAAAGCTCCCATGTTGGGTAACTTGCTCGGCAATAATGGTAGAAAGAAGGCAGGTGGGCAGGCAATCTGAATTCTGATTTTGGCTCTGCCACTGGTTGCTTGGCAAGCTGTTTACACTGCTCTGTGCCTTACTTTCCCACAGAGAGAGACTCATAGTTGAAGAACAGTTTAAAATCTTTGACAAAAAAGAACTGTGCATCTACTAGTGCTATTTACTGAAGGAAAACACAAATGAAACCAAGCATTTTATTCCATGGGCTCCTTAAAGTGTGTATGAGTTGATTAAGCCCAGTAAGCCTCTGTTCTCCGTCTTCCTTTTTTGAATTAGGTCTAAATGTTCAGTCATCATCGATGTACACATCCAAACCACTATAGACATCTTAGCCTTCGAGTTGTAAAAAAGTTCTAGATTCTTCAGCCCATTCAACAGATGTGATATGCAAGTAGCAAATCATCGTAACTAGTGCAACACAGTTACGGTACAGATCTGAACTGGCACTGCAGAGAATATGTATTTCTCGCTCCCTAAATTTCAATATTCTCTATTCCCTCCCCTCCCAATGTAATTTGGATAAAGTGTCCACCAACGGGGCACAGTAGTTCGCTAAGGGCACAGTTGCTGTATAATTTTGTATTACATACAGTCTTTTAAAACTGTTGCAGATAACAGTAGAAATAGTGACTTTTCTCTGCCTAGGCCACAGTGCTGTTTCCAGTATCATTGCTTTGCTGTAACTGAAACCCTTTTCCCTCAGGAATGGCTGGGGTCATAGCAACAATGTTGATGCAGATGCAAGTTAAGAGCCAGGAGGAGCAATATGCTGAAAAGCTTACTAAAAATGGTCTCTGTTTCTCTGTAGACCTGGAAACCCAGCTTCTTGTATCGGATTTCCTCATTCATGACCATAAAACTCTTCAGGTACCAAAAATTCTGTAAGTTAAATGGCAAAACTTAAAAATTGCAAGCTTGAGTAATACTCCTGACAACTCAGTGGAGCTCAGACTCGAAGTTCAGGGGAAGGTGAAATATATCTGTAATTAGTCTAATATGCTGCACTTGACTAGTGAAAATTTCTTACTGCACTACACCTGGAGGTTAGCATAGATTCCAAAACTGAAGAATAAATAGCCTTTGCCGTCTTTACCGTAATGCAACTGCAAGTCACCGAGTTAAATCCTTAGCTCATTTACTGATCTTCACCAAAGCGTTTGCCAGTGTGACACCTGATAGCTCGGTATTCTGCAGTCTGCAATTAGCACCATTGAACGGCGTTCAATGGGACAGTATTGTATTTATATACAGTGGGGTTTGGCTATGTAAATGCCTTCATTTGTTGGTGGCAGTATGCAAATACATATCCTAAAAAATATTACACCTATTATATTCTAAGATATTGGATAGCAGTGAACTGCAAGAATCTTTCATTAAAAATGTGAAAAGTAGTTGGATTGTGTTGTGATTGGAAATGAGCTTATATTTGTAAGAATTTCTAAAGCTCATTAAAGGACATGGTCGTGCTTCTTCAGCTGGCTTCCTGTCTTGTTCCATAAAAGGGCCAAAGAGTCTCTGAACAGACTGAACAAAATAATACTTAATACTTCGTTCTTCCTAATTCCACACTTTTACTACCCATGTCAGTTATTGAAAGCTTTGTTAAGGTCCTTTCATGACTATTCACATTTTCTCTTTTGTCTCCACTCATTCCACTTTATACCTGGAACACAACTTTAATGTACATTACGCTCTTCATTTGTTGAAGAAGTAATTGAAAACTCACACAAAGTGATGACTTGCTGTTCTATGTGCAGCTAACTACTCCTTGTTTGCTCTCTATTGCACACACTGTAAAATTCTTAGGGTTTAGGATTAGGGTAGGTATATGGTAAAGTAATTGTCATTTCCAAAGCAGGATCTAGAAAATACCATTCATAATAGTTAGAAGAAGAGCTATTTGGCTGAAAAGGGTTGGGAGATTTTTCAAACTGAGAGTTAAAAAGGGATCTTCATTGTTTCTGCCCCTCCCATCTGCTGTTCTCTGCAGCTGAAAATGGGGCAGAAAGCCAACATCATGACATTTGAGCAGACAGCAGTTTATGGAAGCGTCTATTACAATTCCACACCCACACCCTTGGTAGAAAGGAGCCTTCTCCCTGGCCATTTCAAGCAAAGTTGCTGCCAGAGAGTTACAGTTGATGTGAGGCTTCATCCCTTGAGTCTGGGATTTGTAGGCAGACTTAAGTTTTTCTGTGTGGGTTTTAAATACAGATTCCCGTTCCTCTGCTTGCTTACTCCTATCCCTCTCCAGAAGAAATCAAAAGAATTTCCAAAACATGCTCACGTGCCATTATTACAAGTGGGTTGGACTGCGGCATCAGAGAATGTGCAGAAGCACAGTGATTAATACGAGCATTGCCTTTTGCCTCACTTGGTGATCTTAAACATTGGTGGAATACCCTGCAAACTACAGCAAGCAGGTGAAACCCGCTACTGATCTCTCTCAGTGTTGCAACTGGTCTTAGAGGGAACAGTATAGATGAAACAGCTTTTTCAGCCTGTTTGATTTTTGTTGCTGTTCTTTTACGGTAAGTACTTTCAGCAGTTCCACAAGTATCCTTCATCATTTTGTCTGAAAGAAATATTAATATATATTATTCATAAATACATGCATAGATGCAGGCCATATGTAAAGCATCTGTGCATACATATCCACTCCCTTTCTTCTATTTAAATAGTGTTCAGTGATTGTTCAGTTCTCTCTAAAGGATGAGTCACCTGGCTCACTCTGGAGTCAGGAATCTAGACTCAAAACTGTATCTGCACTACGATCCAACTATGTAGCTTGATCAGTTATTTTACTGGACCTCAAAAAGTAAATGCACTTTCTGACATCCACTGTTTCTTCAGTCTCCTAAATAACAAGAAAAATATTATTACTGTTTCTCCTTACATTCTTTTTCCTGGATTTTTTTATTTGAATTAAATATTAGAGAATAAGCATGTGGATATAAAAGGAACTGAATTATGCTAGATTGGCAGCCCTAGAAACTCAAGTTCACTGTTTCTTGGTAGCACAAGGACACTAGTAAAGTACAGCAAGGATACTCCCCTCCACCTGCCCAATTAAACAGTGATCCAAAGACCAGAGCCAGAGGTGAGCAGCTAGAGCAGCTGCCATACGCGTTCTTTCTTGGAATTCTAGAGAGACGTACACAATGTGAACTAAACTGCCACCTTAGATGCATTTCATGTACAGCATCAGCTGGTGTGCAAAAAGATCACCGCTCCTTGGTGCTGTGAAAGGTCACCCGTATGTAAGCAGAGCCACTGACAGAATGACAAAAGATGATCTGTCATGCTTCAGTTGTGCGGCTGAGCAAGTGGAGGGTTCTTGAAATGAATGAATGTTAGACTTCAGTAAGAATAAAACCAGGAGACTGAAGGTAAAGCAGTAGAACATTTGCTTTCATATTTAGGAATGAATTGAGGAAGGGGTATCTGAAGGTGGTCGTGCTTTCCCATCATGTATATAGAATATAAAGATAATGTGTAATCCTGCTTAACAGAATAATTAAAATATATCAGTAAATTAAATGAACTTTTAAGCCTCTGGCTCTTCATATGGCTTGAATAGAGATGTGAGATTGCTCACTTATTAGTAAGGGGTTAATCACCTTTTTAATTCCTAGATCTGAAGAGAAAGATGGAAATGTAAGGGGAAAAGAATGTAGTTTAGCGTATCTCACCTGAATAGCTGTGTGGATTGCAGTAGCAGAAGTGCTGTCAGATGTAAACAAAGAATGAGGACAAGGCAAAAGGAAAGTGTACGTACTGCGGGAGCAGCCCGATTTAACCAATGAAAAGAATGATGAAAGGAAACCAGCATTGCCATTATAGAGGTGTCAAGAAAGTGGATTGCTACATCAATAAATTAATTCTGAAGTCTGAATAAGCAATTTATTTTTTCTTTTGTTTTCCTGAAGTCAGTCAAAGGGGTGGTGTGATTCAGTCACACCAGGGGAGGGGATTCCCTCTGGATCTTTGTCTCTTAGTTACCTGTTGGTTTTTTTTCCCCTTAACTTCTCCCCTGAACAAACATGATTACTTCATGTATAGCCTGAAGTGTTTGGGAAGGAATTAGATAATGGGCTGATGAAACGTGGGGGTTTTCTGGAACATGGAAAGTACCAGGCTGACAATGAACTCTGCATTTCTCTGGAACCAAGACAAGACATGCATAGACTTTAGTGGTATTTTTAGCCATTTAGATTATACATGTGCCTGTCCATCTTTACGCCTTTTGGTCTCAGGCCCAGCCAAGACTGGGGAGTTTTTTAGAAAATGTCTCAGTGCTTCCTAGTACCCATTCACTGATTTAACACGCAGTATTTCACAAGATTTCCATCAAAAGGGTGTTTAGGGTGCAGCTGGAGCTATCTAATTACAGCTGAATCAGCACAATCTCCAAAGAAGTTCCCTTCCTCTACCTTCCCTTTGGAGATGTTTCAGACTCATTGGGCAGGAGTCCAAGCACTGGAGGCCTCCAGGAGCGTTTAATCTATCAGAAACCGAAGCTGCTGTGTTGGCTGTAGTAACTCATAATTCAAAGAGAACATGTTAGAGAAACTGATCTAGATATTGATTTTAAACACTCATCTGGCACTGTATCTCAACATTTCTCTTTCACTGCAGAAGAAATTGATTCCTTATATATTCTAAAATAAGACAAAGCATATTGCTGAACCGGCATAAGAATAGCTCCATTAGGGGTAGCTCTGATTTTGCAGGGTAGGGTTTAGCATATGAAACCAGGGATCAGAAGCAGAACTGGGTAAGAACTGGTTGTAAAATATTGCCAGTAGCAGAACCGGGGATTTGTTTCATTAGGAATTCATAATTTCTTCATATAATAAATGACTAAACAGACTACACAATGGGTGAGATGAGTTTTAGAAGGAGAGGCAATTTCTTTTATTTGTATCACTTGGTCTGAGAAAAGATACTCCTCCTTGCAAACTTTGCTTTGCTGTTAGCCTTGGACCACCACAGCTGCAGCAATGCCACTCCTGCAAGATGAGTTCCCCGGCTGAGAGCCGTGTGCTCTGTGCTTCATTTTCCTAGCCTGCAACTGAAGGAAATTCCCTGTCTCCCAAATGAGTCATGAGGATTAATTATGTAATTTTTATAAAATGTTTTAATTTGCTCCAGTGGAAGGACAAAGACTGATAATTTCATAATATGTAACTACCTAAACACCATCTGAACTTTTCTGGGGCTTTGCTTACTGCCTCTTATTTTCCAGAGCTGTTTCGAAACAGAAGATGAGAAATGATGTGCTCATTCTGGGACCGTATCTTGTCAGTAATCATTACTCAGAGTTCTGAAGATTGAATTAAGAAAAATATAGGGAACAAGCATAGTTTAAGGGAGAACTATCCTTATGCCAATTTCTCCCTTTTATAAAAAGTCAAGCAACTTACACAGTGATACAGTGACTCTGAGAAAGTTTTTTTCCTCTTCAGGTATGGTCCAACAAAATCAAGCCCATTACTTGTTGATTTTTGCTATGTGATCACTCATTAAATGCAAAGTAAACATATTGCTGAATCACATCTGTCCTTTAGATAAACGGAGGACAGATGTATTGCAGTGCAGGAAAGCACAACGTAGACTTTGCAACCAGGACAAAGCTATTAAAAGAGTAGGTTTGAGTCAGTTAAGGGAAATGCCTAAATGATTTTTAAAACTGATTTAAGGTAAGCAATGAGCTCGTTCATTACAGTACGTACTGTATGTTCCAGTGTGTACTACCATTAACACTGAGCCATTTATCAGTAATACACTAGTAGCTCAGAGATTGCCATACCCACAGTAGTTATAATACTCGTGTAAAATATTTTACAAAAATCTTGAGACTTCAGGATGCTGATGGTGTGGCAGGCCCATGCTGAGAAGATGGATGATGCAGGTGTCCCATTTTGAGTGTTGGAGCACTGACCAGGGCTGCCTTACGTTGGCTGTGCTGAGGCAGTGACTTCTACAGAGGCGTCCCTGCAGCATCAAGGTTAGTGGAGCAGGCAAGACTCAGAGAAGGTGTGGCCAGAGCATTCCACAAATTAGCTATCCCATACATTCTCAGGTCTCACGTTGGCTGCGACTGTAGTTTAGCAGTTTGTTCGTAATTTGAGCATTGGATGTGGAAGGGCAGACAGATCCACACTGAGACGGATATACCCTTGGCAGTCAGTCTCTGATGGTCTTTCTGCTTTCCACATGCTGGTATAAGGATGGGTGCACCATTAAGGGATGCAGGATCGCAGCTTTGTGATGAATACATGAGATCTGAGTATCCCTTCACACAATCACTTCTACCTTGTTACTGATCTGCAAAGTTCAGTAGAGTTACTCCTTGCTACCAACCAGAGAAACACCGCAGCCCACTGGGCGTTGAGGGCGAGGTAGGACTTTCCTTGATCAGGTCCACAGAGGCCGGGGCTGCTCACGAGGAGGTAGCTGAAAACGCAGAGTTTAGGGCCTCACCCGGTGTCACTTCCCGACACCCGTGAGCAGCTCCACAGGGGCCCTGCAGCCGCGGCCTACACCTCCCGGCCAGGCCAGGGCCTGGCGCTCCTCCCCGGGCCGCTCCAGTGGAGCGAGGCAAGGCGGCCATGGAGTACTGCGGGGGGGGGGGGGGGGCGCCGCGCCGCCGCCCCCCCGCGCGGGGGGCGG
>JAVKLA010000084.1:34247938-34268318 GCA_034782735.1 Sagittarius serpentarius
GGGGTCCGCCGGGGCGTCGCCCTGAGGCGGCGGGCGAGTGAGGGGCGCGGTCCCGCCTCGGGGCTGCGGCCGCCGACGTCCGCCGGGAGCGATCGGGCCGGCAGGGGTGGGCGGCATTGCCGGCTTCCCGTCCTGTCCCGTCGTCCCGCCGCCCCGGAGCGCGGGCATGCCGCGGCGCCGCGCCCAGCCTCCGCGGGGAAGGGTGGTGCTGGGGCAGGGCTAGGCCTCCGCGGCCTCGGGAGGGCTCCCCGGAGGTGGTGCTGGGGTGTGTGTGGGGGAGGCTCGTCCCCCCGGCGTTTCCCCAGGCTGGGGGGCGAGAGGCGGGGCGGGCGGCTTCAGCCGCCTGGGGAGTCGGCGGCCCCGGCCCCCCCGGGCCCTGCCGCCAGCTCCGGCACGGCTCCGGCGGGGCCTGGCAGCCCTGCCTGCTGCAAGTTGTGAGAGCAGCCGTAGGTGTAGGTCGCGGAGAGACGAGAGCGTCTTGGGGCCAAGGTGCCCCTTCTCGCCTGGGAAGTACCTCCTTGCTGCCGGGGGCCGTCAAGGACAGACGTGGCCCTGAAAATAATCGGATTAGCAGTGCAGGTGGCACGTCGGCCTGTGCACAGGGGTGTTCAAAATGCTCCTGTCATCCCAACACTATCAGCTGGCCTAGCAATTTGGACTTAAAAGTCTGTACAGCTGGCAGCAACAGGCAGTTTCCAGGTGTATGGAATATGTAGGGCAGCTCTTCTCTTTCTTATTTCTATAGCTATCCAGAATTTGTTTGGGTTTCGGCATTCCTTAAATTGGTCTTGTGGCAAGGGGCTATGACTTACGTGCATTTCGTGAGTGTTGTGACAAGAGTCGATCTGAAGGTACTCCCCATCTTTAGGAAAAGTGCATAGTCATGAGATGCTTTCTGTGTCATACTTTGTAGGTATTGCTGTTTTCCACATCCAGATTTTTTTTTTTTAATTTGCACTTATTGCTGAGTCTATCAGCTTCTTTCATTCGTAGTTTGGTCTTTGTAGGAAATTATGAAAAGCATCCAAATTGCTTATGTCTGGTAGACAACAAGTTTAGCTTATGCTGTAATACTGTCTGAACTAATGCAAAGTAAGCCTCTGATCTGTTTCCCTCCTGTTAATTATACAGTTTGGGAATAGACATGTTGTCTTTTATTAGACTGATTATTGTAGCTTGGAAAATACGTGATTTTCCAGGCTGGTTGTCAGTTCTGAAATAGGAGCACAGTAAGTTTCAAAGCTAAGTATGAGTTGAGGAGAAAATTGCTTAGAGTTTAATTTGATTATATGTAATCGATTTCTGGAAACAACAGAATAGTAGCTGTTCTCTGCTAGGTAGAAAGTATTAGGGAAGGAAAGGAACAGAATGGCAAAATGGTCTAGGGAGAGGAGACAGGTAACCAGCCTCCAAAACCTACCATAAAAGTGTTGGGAGAGATGAAAACTGTAGTTTTCTGAGTCAGGTGGGTTTTATGTATTCAGTGGAGTTCTGTGTTCTAGTTGGGTCTCTGCTTTGAAAAATGTTTTGTCTGTTTTCTACCGAAAATCTGAACTGAGTGAGTGATTGCTCAGTTAGAGGCGGTGCGCTGGTGGTAGCTGGGTGCTTTGCCTCTTTTGCCAGTTGTCAGCGCAGACTCGTTCTGGTTCGTAAGGATTGCCGTGCTTCACCTACAGAGTTAACTGCAAGAGCATTTGGTGTGCTTGCCAGAATTTCATATACTTCTCTAAGTATAAATGAAGGATCCAGAGATTTGTGGTAGTTCTTGTGGGGAGTTGTGGGAATATCGAGGGACATGAGCCTGCAAAGTCATTTGAGTGTGCAGAGGAAAACCTAAAGCTGCTCTCTGACTTCTGCTAGAAATACTGAAGTGATGTAAAAGATAATCACTAATATGACAATTAAGTGGCAGGTATAGTAGATGTAATTACTGGTTAAAGTTGGGGAAAGTCTGAAGTAATGTTAACAGGGATAATAACTATATCAACAAATTAAAATGAAACAAACCACAGGACAAACGCTTACAATCCTGAAAGTCTTTTAATGGGATGGGAGTCCTCAGTGGGTTTTTGCAATGTTTGTTTGTGATTCTTAAGCATGATAGCTGTGGTGAAGTTAATTTGTGCTTCCAAAGAACAGACTGATTTTATCTTGGAAGAAGGGGGGTAGGAAAAAGAGGCAGATAGTAAATATATGGATACATCTCGCTGTGTGTCTGATATGGCAAAATATAGGCTATCTTGAATGATGTATTATTTCTTTAAAATTAGCAGTTTTTACAGTGGATAATGCGGATGAGCTATACAGATGTAATAGGTTGAGAACCAAGGCTATAACAATAGCCTTCATTTGTTAATCATGAAAAATTTGAGTTTGAGGTTACAGGGATGTCTTTTTCTGTATTATTAAAGTGGTACAGAAAATAGCTGGTGCTCTGTCCCGTTTAGCCCTTTCCTGAGTGCTTGAAAAGTTGGTCTTGGTAGACTGCTCAGGTCATTTAAATCTTAAGTAGGAGATTGTTGGCTACGAATGTAATCTATTTATGTTGGATAATGAAAGTTTCAACTATATCTTCGTGTTCCTTAGTTGAGTACTAATATATCTAGTGTTTAATTTGTCCAAGTATTTTAATTTTCCAAGCATCTTCTAAAGGAAAAACCTAGGACTCAAAAACCTCATTAGAAAACCTTGCAAAAATATTTTTGAATACAGAACTGTGCATCGTTCTCTCCTAGACCATTATGCAACTTTTAAAAATGCCACAGAATTTATGACTATACAATTTTGAAGGTGAAGAAAGAAATAAAAAAAACCCAAACCACAATATGCAGTGCATTGTAGATCTTCCTCAGTTACTGTCCTGTCTTCCAGAGTCATAAATTAAGACTGCTGTGTCACTGAAGACAGGTCATTTTTATTTCTGTTTTTTTTATCTCAGGAGTCACTTTTAAAAGTCTCATCAAATTAGTAAGAAATTCAAAATCTCTGAGCTTGATGTCCAGTGCTTGCTCATGGAATGTAAATACTTAGGGACAAAGATAATGCAGTGATCGTGTTTTGTACTTAATACTGCCTGAGGATATCAGTGCCCAGATTAATGTAATTCCCAACTGCCTGGAACTTGCTGTTTAGAAAGTATGCGTAGTATTGCTGATCAAGAAAAGACATTTTAAGTTCCACCAAAATTTTTCTCTGCTCTAATTGGACGCAAACCTGTCACTTATTTCATCTTCTGAAGTGTGTAATTAAATTTAGTTGTTATTGTTTTGTTCTTTTATGAAACCTCCGTGTTTTGCAACCCACTGTTTTGTAATAGCATTTATGTGAAAGATGCTAAAACAGAACTAAAGCAAATGGTCATGAAAAACATGAACGTATGCTGTTCTCTTAAGGTTGTGGTTTGATATCCGATACTAGGGCAGAGAGCTTCGTAGAGCATTCTAGATAACATTGAGGCAGTGCTATACAAAGCTGCAGCTTTAATTTAGAAAAACCTGTACTGTTTAGGATTGTGTTAATGTGTTCAGCAGTGTGTGAACAATGAAACAGTCCGTCTTTGCAGAGAGCCTGAAAGAAAAGACCAAGAGGTGAACTTCTTAATGTTTTGAATGAATGTCGACTTGGATGCCATCAATGATACTCAATGTTCTGGTTATTATGAATTGCTATAGTTAGTGCAGGGAAATACCATAATGAGAACTGAGCTGGAGGTTTATAAAAAACAGAATTGAAACAAATGTAGATGGACATCAACTAGCAAATTGTTATGCTATTCAGTGAAGACAGTTTCATTTCCTTTAAGATGTCTCAGCTTCCAAAAGTCTATGAAATCAATTAAAGTAAAACAAATTTTGATTCAGTTACTGTAACTCTTGTAGTCTGTTGCCTTCTGAAAGGACTTAAACTGGAAAGGAGGGGAAAGATAGAAGTGCCTGACTGTAATGTAGAGCAAAAGGCACTTTCAAGTTCCACCTATTACATAAAATTGGTTGTTCAGAGGCAAAATAGGTTTGCCAATTTGCAGAAACTGTAGTTTTCCCCTCCTTCTTACATTAGATCTCAGACAAATATTAATCATATGGATTTTCAACATAAGCCAAGTGTTTGAGTCATTGTGAATCCTACTGTTTTGAAACACTAAAAGAGCCGAGTAATGTTAAGACAAAAATTACAAGATTTTAATTCACAAATGGGGTGTGGGGGGACAAAATAAAATAATCAAATCAATCCCAGGATTGAATGTGTTTCTTAAATGAGATTGAAGATCTTGGAGCTGCTCTCGATGACTGGCTCGGTGTTTTTGACAACAACAAATAACCTCCTCACTATCAGTGGTGAGAACTCTTGGGTCCGTTTGGTTTGTTAGTAGTGCAGTTACTAGTTCAGGTGGTCAGCATCTGGTCTAGCATAGAGCAGCCAAGCAGTTCCTGGATAACTTGATGATTTCATTCTTGTTGGGTTAACTTTTGTATAAATTTTTGCTACCCTATACATTTTTTTTTTTTTTTACTGTAATTATTTCTAACAGAAATTGCACTTTTGTCCTTTTCTGTTTATATACTAAAATGCAATTAATGTCATATTTGTACACGTTTAAAGTCTTGTATTAAAAATTAGGATGCTTATTCACGATCTATTGTTAAAACACATGCGGTATTTAAAATTGATCTGATTAAAAGAAGTATTTGATCTCCTTATTTTTCTGCTGACTCTTTGTCATGACTGATTGCTTTAAGCGATTGTTCATGTAAACCAATTTGTCCCTAGTTTGGAAAAGGAAGACATTTTCCTTCCTTCAGAGTCTTGATTTAAATTGAGCTTAGTTATTGAGCTGAAGGAAATACTCAGACTGCATATATAGATGCTACGCTTGTCAAAATCTGATTTAACACCCTGTAAGTTTAGAGCCTCAGTATGTATCTAGTGACTTTGATCAGTTTGGGTGACTTGACTTAAAAGATTTTGACAGTGCAGTGTAATGTCAAGAGTACTAAAAAAATCAATAAATCTGTGGTATATTAGGTTTTAGGTAGACTTATTCTACAAAAGCTCCCCCCCCCCCCCCAATTATAAATTAGATTTAAGCAAATGTATTCATGTTGTGTTGCTATGTGAGAATGCAAACTGGCATCCTTTCCTTTACATGTGCACGTTGGTGATGGGAAGGAAAGGAAGTAGAAGAGCTGATCGAGTTCTGTAGCAATCTCCAATCTCAACATTAGGTACAATAGGCAGAGTTCAGAAAATGGCACAGCAAAGCATCCAAGAAGACATTAAGTCCAGATGCCCTAGAATTTGAAGAAATGAATGATGATGTTAGTACCATTTTCCTTCCATTGGATTGGTAGGAAGGACATAGCAGGGATATTGGGTGCCCCTAACAGTCTTAGCGGAGAAGAGCAGTGATCCACAGGGAAATGTTGCAGCATTTTATAGGATACTAAAAGCTCCTTGTTAATCTTACTGACTGACACTTGCAGGGCAAGAAACTTCTCCATTGTGGTTGCTCTTTCTAGTAGTTTGGATACAAGGTGTCTAAATAAAAAAACAATCCAAAGTATGGAGAATGAATTGGCCAGGAAGTAAAACTACTATTTTGGGTGCTACAAACACAACCTTAATCTCTAAGATATGGAACAGAAAAGGGGAAACTCCACTTCTGTCGTAGAAGCAGCCCAAAGGAGGGAGATGGAGGTTGGGGTTTTTTTGTACATGTGATGTACAAAAATGTTATACAAGTCCAAAGTAAAAGTGCTATAAATGAGTATGTAATGATGTCAGTGATTCTTCATTGCTGTTCCCCAGACTTTAGGGAAAAGCAGCTAATTGAGAAGGTCGGCTAGCTGGAGACAGGAAGTCATTAAGGCTTTCTTTTTCCCTGTCATCTATTAAAGTTTGTTACAAATGCAAATAGATGGGCATCAAAAGCCACTTTGAAAAGGGATGAAATGAAGAAAAGAAAATTGACTTTTCCTAATGGTGTTGCTTCAGAAGCTTGTGCAATTTTCTGTTCTCAATCTGTGCAGAAACCTTGTGGCCCTGAGTCGTAGACCTTCGTAGTAACTTTGACAGGATGACAGCCGAAAGGCTAAGATCCTAAGCAAACAGTTAAATTGCTTGAATTTCATTGGTATGGCTAATGTTTGCCTTTTCATTGAGCCAGATACCCTTTTGCTTTGCGCCTAGCTTCTGGAAGCGGGAGTTTAGGAATATTTAGCCATTTTTACTAATCGTTCAGTTACAATTGCCAAAAAAATGCTGAAATGGTAGTATGCATATCCCAAACGTTAAAACCAAAAGACTTACAAGAACAGTGTCTGCTCTTTGGTGAAAGCTAGAAGCAGAGATGATGTACTCAGCTAGGTTGCTGTTGACCCAGCTCACTTTGACTGAATACTGTAGGAAGTAGTTACAAGAACAGAAGTTTCAGTTGATTAGAAAGGTAACCTCCAGCAAAGCAGGTTGTGGAGCCATGGGCTCTCTTGTGGCCACGGTGCCTGGCAAACACATTCCTGTTTATAACCTTAGGCTTTGTCTCCAGGGGGGAATTCTGCTATTTATAACCTAGTGAGTGTCACCTTTGCACAGAAAAGTTCTAGTATTAAAATAAAGAAAAAGGGTGATACTTTGGGGAAGACTGCTTCTAGTGGAAATATTGTACTTTTTTTCCTTCAGCATTTTGTTTCTCTTCCATCCTTTTCTGTTGGAGACTTCATCTACGGTCTTTTTCCTTCCAATAGCCAGGTAGGTAATTTCTTACTTTCGGCCACTATACTATGTATGTTTGTGTGACCTGAATTTTTTTTTTTATTTTTTTATTTTTTTTTCCTTTTTGGGTTATGAACTTTACAAATACATTTGGATTTTAATGCGTTGTAAAGGTGTGAAAAATAATGAATTACAAGTTTAATTTCCAACTTCCTTTTAAATAATGCCAGCTTATCTAGATAGGGGTTTTTGTAAGAAAGGTTTTTATCTTGCCTAGAAGTTTTTTGCTAGATATAATCAGCATGTTAAAAATACTCCTGCTACACAGCAAGCCTTTATTTTGAGAACCCTGCAAGTGTGAAGATAGTTAGTACAGTAATACATACTGCTTTAACATAACATCTTCCTTGAATATTTGGTGTAGTTTCTTTTTTTATAAGTGACCGTTTAAAAATAGGCAATACTGCATGAGAGACAGCAAAAGCAATTCAAGTAAGTATAGACTAGATATATCGGCGTCATCACAAGTGGTACCTGAAGTAGTTACATAGCCTGTGTACTCTTAATCCCATACTTGCATTAGTAGGGGTGAAAAACAGTACTTAGGTTTTTCACTTTCTGGTATACGGTTTCTAATTATTCAGTGGCTCTCTGTAAAGTGAGGTTTTTGATAACTTTTTTAAAGGCCTATGATAATATGCATCTCAAAAAAAAATAATTAGAAAATCCTACTGAAGTAGTCTGCACTCTAGTCTGGAAGAGGACTTATTGACCAGAAAGGCATTGTGAACCAAGAGCAAAATTAAAATTAGACCCGAGGGCAATAGTTTTATCTGATCTTTGGATAATCAGTATAAAAAAAGCAAATGTTTATATTCCCTTGTTTTCTAATGAAAGAGTACAGCTGTATGCTAAATGTTACAGCTGCATAATTATGTGAACTGCATAATGCCTTGCTGTAACTTTGGTACCAAGGGAGTATGTGTGTGGTGCTGAATGGTAAGGAGAGAAGGGTGCTGAAGACTATGTATAGATCAAATGCGTTATTTTTTTTCCCAATCTGGTGATATATTTGAAAGGATGCAATGTGTATGTGTGACTGGTACTGCTGGGCTTTCTGCTCCTGAAGTGTGTAAGAATGTTCCACTTTCAAAAACTGTCAGCCAGAAATTATTTCAGTCAAGTCAGTAGTCATCTCAGTTGAATCGAGGCACTTTTCCTGTAGACAGCATTAGTTTCTCTTTATGAGTATCTTCTCCAGTGACTTTAAGCCTAAAATTTTCTGTGTACTTAGTGCCTTTTATGCATACTGTGCAGTCTGCCTGCATTCAGAAAACAGAAGGCTGCTTAACTAATCTTTTGTGCATGTAGGTGCCAGACCAGATTTTATATGCATAGCACTGCTTGACCCTATAAGATGCAAGGGTATGATCCTACATCAGTAAATATCAATGTAGTAGCCCCTTAAAAAAAATCCAAAATCAAACTTGTTTACAGATGGGTTTAAATGTAAGTGGTCTTTCAGAATGACTTGTCAGTCTGCAGGACACTTTTCATAGCAAAACTTGTTAGAATAGCTTCTGGGTATAGCTGGATATTTGAAGAGGCAAATAATGTAGTACATTAGCTCACTGTGTGTGTGTCCACCTGTCTGTCCCCAAGGAAGAAACTGGACTGGAACCATTTCTGTCTTGTTACTTAGGGTTATATCTTTTTGCTTCATTAAGATCTTTCTTGCCACTTCTTACGCATCTTGAATTGCAAAACCAATAATAGTTTGTTCAGTGATGGAGTATCCTGTGGTCAGTGAACCAAATTTTCACTGGAGAATTGTTATTATAGTCACTAAAGACAACATAATTTGAATTTCTCATGAAGTTCTGTTTGCAGGGAGTGTGATAAAAATAAATCTGTGCTTATGTACCAAAACATTTTGACCTGGAAATGAACATAATGAATATAAGATGCAAGAATGTTACTTTTTGAAAAATCACTCATTTGGACTGTGAAATATTCATGACTTTTAAAAATTCCTTCCTTCCTGTGCTTTTTTCAGCCTTTTGCTTAACACTGAACTACTTGGGTTTTTTTCTGGAATCTAGTGTGTGTGTGGGCAAAGAAGAGTACTGGCTTTCTGTATGTGTATTATGAATGTACTTGGCTTAAAGTTGGGTCTTAGAAACAAACTCTCATATATCTGAGCTTAAGACACCAGTCTAGTGAACTGTCAGCGTGCTGTATACAGAAGGGTAAAAGTCTAAAGTCACTGATCATTTTTTATTAGTCAACTTAGTAAGAAAGAATTATTTCAGTGTAATTTCTACACTGTGATTTCCTTTGTTTTGTGACTGCTGTAAACAAGGTCAGTATTTGTTGGTCTGTTTGTCTTCCATGGAAACTGTAATCGAACCAGTCATCAAACGCAGAGACGTGTCGCGATCTGTTAAGACTGATCGCTGTGTGGGTTTGCTCTCTCATTTGCAAGCTGTGCATGCGCAGTGTCGGCAGCGCTGGGAAAATGGCATTGACTTCTAAACCCAACAGCACTACTGCAAGACGCGTTCAAGCTGCCACTTCCTCTGCTCCCCTCTGTTAGTGAAAAACACTGAAACTTGGTTGGTACACTACTGAAGTCTGAAGGTGAACACATGTATACATATATATTTGTCTGACTCAAATTACTTCTGCTAATAACTCCAAGTAGTTACTGTGGTAAATACAAATGTTTTTGTGTGGCAGGCTTTATTTCAGAGTCATATACAAATCACAAGCTAAGTAGCTATGCGTGTGTAAAATGGCACATATTTCTGTTCTTTATGATGTGTTGGGGTTTTGGCAGAGGAAGGAAGGAGCAACATTGTTGGCTTGAAACTGCTTCTGCCACACAGTTCGTGGGTGGGGTTGTATTCATGATGTAACTGCATGGGGCATGTTGGCACATGAAGAGGCAAGACCACTTCATATCCCACTGATTTATTGTTTGCCTGTGAGTCTCTTTTGTGACCTCTCCTTTCCAGCTGTACATGCAATTGTGAGCACATACATTCAACAGTTCCTTAAAATTGGGGATGGTATCTGTTAGAGAAATGGGTGTTTAAGTAAGTTCTGTTAATACCCTTCCTCTCGAGAGGCGTTGGTTGATTATTTCCTGTTTTTGTACCAAAGCTATAATGGAGACGTATCACTTTAAAACACTTCCAAAATGTGCAGAAGTGCAACAATAGCGCTGACCTCAGCGAGCGAGGTCACACCCAGGCTGCTTC
Organism: Sagittarius serpentarius; assembly: GCA_034782735.1. Classification (NCBI taxonomy): domain Eukaryota; kingdom Metazoa; phylum Chordata; class Aves; order Accipitriformes; family Sagittariidae; genus Sagittarius; species Sagittarius serpentarius. The sequence goes on from JAVKLA010000084.1 coordinate 34,257,910, forward strand.
CTGTTTTGTTCTTGGGGAGACCGGAGGCCCTGACTATGGGAGAACTCTCCTTTACGTGTGCCTGGGGGCTCAGAATGAGACTGACAATTAATTCCATCTTACAGAACAAAAACTTAAGAATCCTAAGGAAAAGATTCAGTTAGGATTTCCAAGCTTATTTTCTAAATGCTAACGATTTTTTAAAAATTAACCATTATTCTCTTTCTTTACTGAAGTGTCCAAGATGTTCTGCAACTGATGCACCCCTCAAAAGTGTGTGTTAAAGATACAGAAGGGCAGGAGATGCACTGAAGAAGTTTGAGAGGAGAGAGAGAAAGAAAAAGGTACACAGTGGCACAGTTACAGCCCTTGCACACTGTTATTTCAACTTACGCCTCTCTGCTCGGATTTAAGTATTAGTTGACCAGTACAAAAGCTCCTTGCTTTGTTGTCTTTGTTTATTGATGCAGTACAGCTACAAGTGAGAACAAAGAATTCTTGGGAAATTGAATAGCTGGTAAGGTCTCTTTGAGAAACAGAGGAGAGACAGTACAGGGCGAAGGTACAGTAAAAAAAGGCATTAAATGTTTAATTTTCCTCAGAGGAGAGCTGAGTGTGTGTGTGGTCCTCAAACAGCTCTACTGTAGTAAATATAGTACGTAAAATTCCAACTAAAATACATTTTATCTGTGAAGGTATGTAACTACAGTGTAGAATTAATGCATTTATTTTAAATGGCTATTGTGCAGGCAGAGATTTCACTTTATGTAAGGCTTTGTCCACTATGTCAAAGTTTATAGATTTTTTGAAGAAATAAAACCTCTCTGTTTTTCTTCTCTATTCATGGCTTTGGGGAGACATAAATGAATGGGCAAAGCTGCCGAAGTCTCGATTAGTGTCACTAAATGAAGAAATGTTTTATCAAAATCTTCTTCAGCACATCCTCAATATTTAATGTATTAGTCTGTGCATGCTGCTGGAGCTCAGCATCAGAGCCAGAACCCCATCGTCCACTGCTGTTGAGACAGCAATGCCCGTGTACGCTGTCAGCAGTTACAGAAGACAAGCAGGTAACTTTACACAAGTGACTACAGCATATGAAGGTTTTGTGGACTGAAGCCTGAATTGTGTGTGTTACCAATATAGCTCCCTTGAGAGAGATCTGGAATATTTCTTGGTGTCTTTTTTCCTATAATTAGTAAAGTGCTATAGTTGGCATTCCTTACGTTTAGCCACCTGTGTGATCACTGGGAGGGACGATCATGTGGAAGCTGTGTGAAACCTCCTGTATTACTTTCTGCTGCTATGTGTTGATCACTTGTGAGATCTTACTGCACATGAGTTGAAAAATTGAGGTTGATATGTATAGGTAAGAACTTACTTCAATTCTAAAGGACTGATTTTCTGATACAAAATAAAATTCTTTACAAAATTATTATGCAGAATAATTCTTTAGTTGATAGCTCCAGTCAGACTGTTCTTTCTGCGGTCCCTCTAATCTCTATATATTTGGCACAAAAATAGCAATGCTTTGTTGTGGGGAGGGGCCTATTTACCCTTCTCTAGTAATTTTTTTTTTTCCTCCTGTCTATATGGCAACTTTACATGGGAATAAGCTAAGCTTGCCGAGGCAAGTAAAACGCCTTTTTTTTTTTTTTTTTTTTAAAGCGAATTACTTAGCATCTCAGTTAGTAAACTATAATCTTCTGTGAGACAGAAATAGCTCTGCTTTGCAGAACTAAAGGTTCCTATCACCACATGCCTGACTACTCTGCTTCAAGTAATCTACCAAATATCAGCCCATTTCCTGACTTTCCAGAGCTGTGTTGGTCCTCTGCTCCTGTGCCAGCCTTCTGCTCAGTGCCGAGGGGTCAGCAGGGCCCTGTCTGATGAACATCCTGGATCCCGGCTTGTGCAGGCGTTGTGTCCTGCCCTGCCGCTGGCCGGCGTGGCACAGAGGTCCTGGGCTCAGTGAATCTTCTTACAGTGTGTTCTCAAGTGCATTTCGAGCGAGTTTTTGCACAGAAAAGGGTGTTTTTCCAGCCACAGTGTTTGAGTCCACAGGTTGCAGAGAAAGTACTTTTGAGACAAGAACCTGTGTTAATTTGTCACTGCCTGCCTGTATAATGAAGAATTAAACTCTTCGCAAATGATGCTGCCACTGAATCGGGAATAGTGTAAGGGGTAATTTATCTGTGGAACGCTCAAGCCCGCCAGTGGCTTTCTTGACACTGGATATGCTGTGGAATCTGACTTAGTTAATTATTTTGCCTTGGGAGGCACTTTATTTTGGTATCAGTAAATTCACTTGTACAAGTCTGCTGAGGACGAATTGCACTGAGGTACGGTTCAGCCTATAAATGACATCGCTTTTATGAGGGCAAAGATGTGCCTCCTTGGTTACACACTAGTTACTGCTCGCAACGAGCTCCCTGTATTGTTGCTTCTGATGGGAAGCATCTTGCGTCCTTGACCCCGTTTCCTAATCGCTTGGGTGTCCAGCAGTGGTACACCCCCTGGCTACCAATAGTATTAAAAAGTTCTTCCCCTTCCTGTTGCTCATCCCCTCAAGGCCTCTTTGCTCTAGCAGATGATATTATTCATAGTACATCATGCACATCATGAATTGCATTTGAAAAGCAGCATCTGGCTTCTTCATCGGAGTTTCTACCTGTGAATGCTGAAAAGCAGATACCACTAGTATTCTGCATCTAAGGTAACTCAGAATACTTTTTTCTCTGACTAAACGTTTATTAAAAATATTAGTAAGTCAGGGAGGTAGACATTACATTACCTTCAGTCTCCTGAGATGGCAGGAGGAGTCCTGACTCTCTGCCCATGGAGGTATAAGAGCTGATGGCTTTGGTGCCTGCACAGCCGAATACGATACAGCGTGGCTCCTGGGGAAGTTTATGTTCAGAATAAAGAATTTTCCAGGCTGTGGAGCCGTGCTCTTTCCTGGCTGTAGTGTTTTGATCTTCCTGGAGGGGAGAATGAACAGGCATGCATCCTTTGTTAACCTAGTACAGGTTGGAGTTGAATACACTGAGTTTTTCAGTAATTTGTTGTGTGAGGAAAAATTGACAATACAGAGATCACCTCTGTTCTTTGCAATTCCTGTAAGCCCTGCAAAAGGAATCCCAGCGTTTAATCTGATAAAAACAGAGTTGTTTTTTATCTGATGACTGGTAGCATTGGGAAATAGCACACTCCAAGGTTGTGGTGATGACCTGCTGCTTTGCACGGAGCACAGGTTTATAGGATGCAGCCTCTGCTTTGCCATTGCTGCCAGCCGTCTAGATCAGTTCTGTGTTCGTGCTGTGCTTCACTGGTCACTTCACTGATACACTTGAAAACAGTATTACAGCAAGTACATCTAGTCTGGGTAATGGTCTACGCATGTAACTACATCTTGACTATGGCTTCCCTTCTTTTAACCATATCACTGCAGCATCAGAAGCATTAACAGATGCATCTGCATGTGCAAGTTCCAAGCATGTGCCTATCTTCCTGTGTTGCTGTCATGAGTATGCCACCAGTAAGGTGTCCACACGGGAGTTTGACAGGAGTTCAGAGATGCTGCTTGCAGAGTTGGTGTGAATCTGGAAGAGCATCTGTGAGAGCTTCCTCTCTACCCACTCAGTTTCTGTAATTTCCTGTGGGCACCTCACAACAGTGCTTAAAAAAATTAAAAATCCCAAGTGGAAGCATCTTGCTCAAGGTTCTGCTAAATACTTCGTGGTGGATGATCATTTGAACACACGAACACTTGTAGTGGGAGCTGCAGACAGCCAGTACAACAGAAAGCATTGGATACACTTCAGTTTAATGGTTAAATTGTGCACTTAGTTTGTTTACTGTAGTATCCTGGTGTTTATATATAGCTTAAGAATATCTGGGAGTTTGCTGCTCAGCTGCTGCGTACTGGAAAGGAATTTTAATATTTAAAGCTAGAATAATCCAGTTCTAAAATGAATCTAGATTTTGGAGAAATGCATACTGGGGTTGGAGGCTGTTATATTTGTTGAGGTATAGGTTGACCTTGAAGCACTGATACATTTCTGCTGAGCAGTAATGCTAATGACCTTGCAAATTTAGAACATACTGATACTGCTGGGACTTTTCAACTAAAACAAATCATTTCCTTCAAAATATGAAATATCATTGTCCTTTAATTTTCTTATGAATTGATTTTTAAGCTAAAGATGGGTGGGTGAGAAGGCTTCTGAAGCTGGATTATGTCCATGTAGGAACTTGTACAGGTATAACATGATTTAAAGCTGTTAACAGCTGTTTAGCTGCTGGTGCAACTTGACAGAGAAATGGCATTAACGATGACCACTACTGACATGAATGACATTAAAGTCATTAACACGGACTTTGTGGTTGAAGTGCAGCATGGTCATTGACGGTTTTTGAGTGCCAGTGCAGTGCTACAGCTAATTTTTTAATATGCTGATAGTTTTACCTATCAGTAAAAAAAAAATGCCTTGACTTTAGCTACTTGTGACCAGCCATGCATGCTTCCAGTTGAATAGTAATGTCACTTTCTTTATGATCAATTATTCTCTGTGTTGAAGTTACGGTTTACAGACCACTGAAGTGTGTGGCACATCACAGGGCAGAAGCTGACTTCCCTTCTCAGAAAATCAGAGATACATCAACTTCCCTGTGAGGAATCTTTATCTTCTGTTAAAAATAGCAAGACTGCTGAAACATTGGCAGAGATAGCTGGCTTGCTATTTAGACATTCAAGTCCATTGTCTTGTCAGTGTTACTTTTGTGCAGGTTCTAGGAAAACAAAAAAAGGGAAAACATTTTAAAAAGGATAATTTGACTCTGTCGGAACTGAAAGTGGAGCTATATTTCATAAAGGTATAGTATTCCAATCAAATATATTAAAATTGTAATTAAACTTCAAAGGCTATAAAGGCATGTGGTTAGCATGCATGCTAAAGTGATTACAGTTTTTAATGCCCGATTTTTGAAATCGGGCATTAGTGTTGATGACTTCTGTTTTATGCCTGCTGTGCATTAAACAATATTAAATAGTCTGGGCTTCTGAAATAGGGAGGTGATGGTAAATAAAGTAGTCTCTTAGAATATTTACATACGGATTATAATGTCTTTGTAGTTGGACAGAGCATAGGCTTAAGGAAGGGGAAAGGTGTGAACTTCATAGTTTGCTTATGTATAGCTGAAAATACTAGTTAGACTTCTAAGTCACCACTGTGTTCTTACTGATTAGGATGTATTTTGATTTGGAGATGATCCAGAGTTTATTCTGAAATGGACTTTGCAGTGATATCTGTGTAAAGTGTGGAGGTTCAGATTGAGAGAAGAGTAGATGGATAATTAATTAATACTCTTCTTCTTGAGTAGTGAGAAGTCTTGTAGCTCTCAAACACTTGTGTAAGTTCTTAGTCCAAGGGTGATTATCTTATGAGTAACTTGCTTTGAACCAAAACCTTTCACTCTTTACATCTATGAAGTGTCATGTTTTATAGATAGAAAAAAGCCTTCTGGAGTCTGTCTCTTAGAGCACATCACTACCAAAGTACAAAAGAATCAGTAGCTAGACCAAATAAAGGGGTTTCACGAGAGGTCTACAACTTACCAGACACACTGTGACCTTTCTCCGCTGTTTTTTCACCATTTTTCAGTGGACTAAGTTGGGGGGACGCTGCTGTATTGTCTCTCACGCTTAAATAAGAAGCTTAGAATAATGTTTTGAATAGGTTCTTCTCCCCTCTTCCTTCCTCCCTCAATATTCATTTTGTGAGTAGTAGTCTGACTTTTGTCTGTCTTCTACAACCTAGAAGTGTTTCAGGCATTTTTAGATAATGTAGTGGGACTGCTACTTTCTGGTATGCTTTTTCTGTCATGAAAAATATACAAGTGCCTGGCTTGTTTGTGAGCAAGCTACCAGCTTATTTTGCTTTGACTGCAAGGATATTGAAATCTACATGTATGTGAATAGACTTTAGAGGCCTCTGTAGTGGCATTTGGCTGCATTGCTGTACTGGGGATAAAGAGGAAAATTGATCTGAGGAGACAGTTCAACGCGCTGAAAAAATCAGATGCAAAATCTGATTTAAAAAAATAACTAACCTGAAAGTATGTTTGCGTTATCTACTGTTTAGTAATCTTTTTATTAAGGTTGTTTTGAGTCCTTGTTCAGATGAGAACTGCTTTAGGCTGCTGTGGTCTGTACCAGTGTGAGGATGCTTTTAGGGATGGTTTGGTTTTTACTATCCCTTCTCACTGTGCGGGTGCTTTTGAAATGAAAAATCATCATACCTTGCCCAAGGAAAATATAGAAAAAAAATGTAGAAAGCCTGCTATTTCAAAATTTCCATCTTTAGTTAAAACAAAAACTGCGTTGGGTGTCATGTGCAAAGGTGCTTCTGTCACAGCATTGTTGAACTCAAAGGTACGTGTTTAAGGCGACCACTGCAGTCTTTGCTCTCTGTTGCCATCTTGGGGTGAAGACTGACAGAGGTTTCCGAGTGGGTGAGAAGAGTGGCACTACAGATGCATTCGTAACAGTTTTCTGAAGTACAGTGGGTGGTTGCTTCTATGTTCAAAATATACTTCATTTAATTCTGCTTTTCATGGTTATTCAGGAATTGAAGTAACTTAGGTCTTGCCAAATTTATCAGTGTACTAAAAGGAGTATCTATTTGGAAGCCTTTCTAAGGGCAGAATAAATATATGTAGTTTTGCGGGGGTGTGTGTTTTGTTTTTTAAAGAGGACAAAGTGATACTGAAACTTATTTTTCTTCCCTCTTATTGGTAGGTTTTCTTCACCAGTGGCGTGTGAGAAATAAAGACTGAAGAAGATGAGTGAGCTGGAACAGTTACGGCAGGAGGCAGAGCAGCTGCGAAATCAAATCAGAGTAAGAATTGCTAATTGCTTATTTTTCATGATAAAGTTCCTCCTTTAAAGGAATAAAGTGTAAGGATCACATCTATTACTTGCTCCTGTTTAAGTTGTGCTGAGCTTAAACAAATATTCTGAAAATATTTTAAAAATCAGAGAAGTGAGCCGTTGGTATAATGCAATTCATTGATAATATTTCTTGAACAAAATGTTTTATATTCTGTTGAAATTTGCTGTGTTTTTTTACTAGAGGTATATGTGTCTCTGCAAATTTTTATTTTGGATTTAAAAATGGAATAGCATACTTCTAGAACCTAGGCACGACAAGTTGGGGTTAAGGGTATTGGAAAAGCTTGTTTCTGGGCTAAAAGTGACCATTGCACCGCCACTCTTCGTAAGCATGCACGTCAAATCAAGGAGTGCGAGAGAAAACCTTCCAGGGGTGGATGTCATTTCTGCAAGCCCTATTTCTTTGCTGCCTGTTGAATTCATTTTTTTGAAAACGTGGCTCCCCCCATATGTGCTAATTTTTTGTTGAAATTACTCATTGAAGATAAACCAAGTATGAGCTGTCATGCCCAAAGTCCGTTTACCAGGAATCTGTTGCAACATGCCTGTATGTTTCAGTGATGCAGTTTTCAGTAGCGAGAAAAGTACAAAGTATAATAAGGGTTCTTCATCAAAATTTCCTTTTCCTAAACAGGAAGCATTCATAAATCTCATGTATGTGGGAATGCCTTATTTGCAAACATTCCTATTGGCTAAGATACAGGTTTCTTGGAATATGTTGCATGCACACCGACTTTTTTAGCATGGCCTCTGCTGGCAGCAGTTGTTTTGCGGTGATCTGCTGCTTAGTGCAGTGGATGTTAGGCTGCTTATTAGTATCAGCCACGTGGTAAACGCACTTCATGTGTTAGTAGTTGTGTTGGGGGCAGACGTTGCTTTCATGGCTGTTCATTCAGTATCATCCAAGGAGAGCTCTGTGTCCTATCATTTTCACTTAATACGCTAATGAAAGACAAGGCGGGGATCAGTCAGTGCTGTGGCACTCGGTATTCCTTCTAGCAGCTCTGTAGAGGAATGCAAATACATTTTAGTTGAAAATACTTTTTCTTAAACTTAAGCTTTATTATGGTATTGCACAACTAAAAGATACACTTAATTTTATAGTTCTTCCTCTGCCTGATGTGTAAAGACTTTCTCATTACATTATGCTGGAGTGAGCCAGTTAGTCTTAATTCAATCAGTAATCAATCAGTCTGGTTTTATGCAAGATTGTGTTACGTGAAGGAAGAGATACCGGGCAAGTAAGAGAGCTAGACTGTGTTGCAGGAATATTTGCTTTTTTAATTTTGGAGCATAAAAATCTGATTGGCCCTTTGTATAAGGACTTCATTTTGTGGCTTTGGGTCCATTTAACATTTCCCTTGTAACTCTATCACCCAAAGTTGTGACTGGATCGATACAGATGTAGCTGAGTAACCATGAGTAACCGTGGCTATTGCCATTGGAGTATTTTGGCTCAGCATTGGTAATCAGCGTTTGCGTCTTTGGATCTGAGTGCAGGATTACATACCTTATGCTTAATTTTAATTTCAGATTAGTACACAATTAAAAATGCTCCTGGTGACTTAGTATTCAAGAAACTTTATGACCAAATAATTCAGTTTCATATTTGTATAGGTGACTATCTTGCTTATTAAATCATTGCAGAGTTTTCTTGTTTGGGGTGGGTAAGAGGATAGATAAAGGATGTAAAAAAAATAAGGTTTTTTTAACTGTCTAGACTATTTAGCAGGCTGGTAATTTTCAGGAATTATTTTTTGATGCCCTTCTAAAAACAGGTGAGGTCACTAACAGCATTTGTTTTATATATAACTAGCAGTTTGCTGACTTAGTCATTTACTACTCTTGGGTTTTGCCTGATACCTTCTCTAACAATATAATCCTGAAAAAATCAGTGTTGTGCTTATGAGTTCCAGATAAGATTGTACCTAGCAGCTTCCTAAAGTAGAATAAACTGCGATGTGTGACTGTCAGTTTCCCAATAAACTTTTTGTAGTCTGCAATGTTTTAGAAATGTTTAGTGATTTTTATTCTCCACCCCCCCTGCCCAGTATCTAGATGATGTCAGTACCTTTGCCTCCCCATGCAGTTAGTACAGCTGTAACTCTTTCTGTACACAGACTGTGCTGGAGGGATAAAATAAAAGACTGCATGAATTTTTAGTGCAGGAAGTTTGAAACATCTGTGAACAGTGAAATATTAGATAGCAGGATGGCTTTATGGTTTAAGTTGATTCCTAGTTCTGTCTATAATAAAGTTCCCATGTGATGCATGTCCTCACTTTGAGAATTGAAATTCAGAATATGATTTTTGGAGGTGGTGTATACGTGGCACAGTGTCATTTGAAATTGAATGACATTTTGAACAAATAAGACATTGTATTTTAAAAAATAAATATAGTTTGGGGAAAAAAATGAAATCTTAAGTGTGTGTGCTAGGAAATCGGGGCTGCATATTGATCGAATGGGTAGGTTTTTCTCACAAATTCTGCATGGTCTACTCCATGAACTGAGAAAAATCTACAGTTATATAGAGGAGGTCTTTTATGTTATGACACTAACGATGCTGTTACGATGAGGTATATGTAGAAAGGACAGTTAAAATGTGAGAATTAAAATAGCCTGTTGAAACTTTGGTTTTCCTGCAACTTTGCCAATCGTATGGCAAGTATTAGATAGCCTCAAGTGTAGGTGTTGCTGATAGCTCTTTCTTTAAGACAAATTGCTTTGTTTCGTTCCGACTGCATTCAGAATTCATTTTATGTTGAACATCTTCAAGTGTTTCAGCTACACTGAACAATTAAAGTTGTTTAAAATCCAGTGTGTTTCTTCCTGTGGATGAAGTAAGTCCTGAGTGCTAGGGGATTTGCTGCTCTGGTATTTTAAACCCCTCCTGATTCCAGACGTCAACATTTTATAAATATTTCTACAGTTCAGACATTTTAAAAATAAGTTAAGATGACTTAATCCGCTCTCAGGCTTGCTTACTGGGAGGAAAGCTATAAAGGTAGGTCAAAATAAACGTGTCCAAAAAAATTGTTAAAGTTGCAATGTCAAGCAACTCTCAAGCAAGAGCTTGAAAAATTTTAAGATCCTAGTCTGAATGCCTTGATGCAGTTCCAAAATGTGTGAGTAAATGTTTCTATTCCTCCTCTCAAAGAGGACATTGCCATTAGTGTACAGATTGACTGCTTTCTTGGGGCAGGGAGGACACACAAATTAGTGGTGAAGGCGGCCATCTGTCATTTGTGGGATGCCTGCTTTATTTGTTACAGAAGTTGGAAGGTATTTGGAGAAATTGCAGGGAGTTAGAGAGGGTCTTGTGGCTGATCCTTCCATACTGTTGTTGATAGTTTTATCTTTTAACTTGTGCTGTAGAGTTCCTGTCTAATTTTAAGCCAATGTCGTGGTTTAACCCCAGCCAGCAACACAGCACCACGCAGCCGCTCACTCGCTCTCCCCCCACCCAGTGGGATGGG
>JAVKLA010000084.1:34268418-34308088 GCA_034782735.1 Sagittarius serpentarius
ACTGAACTGAAAACACAGCGCTGTACCAGCTGCTAGGAAGACAATTAACTCTATCCCAGCCGAAACCAGGACAGCCAATTATTTTAAAACTTGTTTCTCAGAAGCGGTTGCTGACTGTGTGCCTATTTTTGTTTTTCGAAGACGGGAGTCTTCAGTTGCAGGAGTGCACCGCAGTTGCAATTGTAACTGAAACCAGGTTTTGCAAAATTGGAGGGTTGCAAACTAGGCTCAGTGGTGCTCACCTGTCAGGTGTCCAATCTGTTACTCTGGTTATACAAACGAAAGTAAAGTCTGTTTTCTAGGTAGAGTTGAATAATATGCAGAAGTAAGTCATATGTCCATAGAACCTGAAATAATGTAAAAAAGACGGTGTATCTGTATGGAGACCTGAGCAGCATCCATTCCACGAAATGAATGAGGGTGTTAGTTGACTGTTTTCCCTTCATTTTGTATGAAGTGCATCAGCAACTTAAGCTTTGGTGAGCCTGCTGTCTGTCCTCCTCTCCACATCCTGCCTGTTAATTTTCATCCTGCCACTCGTAACTAGCACCGTCACACCTGCGACGGCAAGGGGGTTAATGCAAGAGCCTCACGTAGCTCAAAGCTTGCTAATCATGTATAATATGTGGTTGCTTTTTCAGGTGGATCAGTTCTTCCCTTGGTGCTCAGCACACCCTGAGCAAGCACATCCGTACCAGGGAGGGAATACAGGGAAAGAGGGTAGGCGCTGGGACTTCAAGATGGCTCCAAATGCCTTTGAATCACATACTCTGTAGAAAGGGAGACTCAAAGGTTGCTGGGGCATGGCCCTTCTTAAGTCCCTTTTCTTCCACTACCCCCAGCTCGTGTGCCAGTGCTTTAGATTCCTTGGACAATAGAATATATGAAAGTGACAGAAGGCATATTGGCGTGTAACTTGTTGTTGGTTTGTGGCTTTTTGTGTGGTGAAGTCTAGCTTAAGAGTTGTTTTTCCTATAGACATTTTCTCTCAGTTGGTGCTCAGTGTTGCCTTTTAGATTCAAATTGTTCTACTCTTTTGTTTCAGGATGCAAGGAAAGCATGTAGTGACACAACTCTTGCTCAGGTATGTTCCTCATTCTGTGTATAGGCTGTTACTTGATAGATAAAAAAAATAAAACCCCCTACAATTTATGACTGCAACAGGTTCCTATTTAGTAACTGAAACAATAAAGTGAAAGAAGCCTTTGGAAATGGTCTGTGTATTTACACAGTTATTTAAAACAAAACAACTCCACCAAAAAAACCAACCAAATAAATGAAACAGCAGAAAACCCCAACCAGTAAAAACAACCCACCATCTTAATGGGTCCTGCTTCCCATTTACCTTTTAACTAAAGTGTTTATTGTGTTCAGTACATTTAGAAAGACTTAAATAAATGTCTTTTAGCTGTATTTTGGAAACAAAAGTATTTTGCATTTAAAGTTCTGCCGTGCTTTAAAAAGTAATGGTGCAGTAAATATTAGGCATTTTTCTTCCATTGGTTTTAATTGAAAACTTTCAGATTTGGTAATCTGAAATAGCCTCAGTATTACATAGTATTACTGTAAAATAACTTTCTGAAGTTTCAGGTATAGCCATTGTCAAGTGTGTTAGTCTATCTTCTGTAAGATCAGTTTTCCTCAGTGTTGCATGGACCTAATCCTGGGTTGTACACTAGTATCCTTTTTTTTTTTATGTTGCATGCCAAGATAGATTATTTTCTATCAAAGTTCAAATATGTTTAGTTATCTTGTATATTAAAAATAGTTCTTAGTATCTCAGGGGTTTGTTTTACTTATTTTTAGATCACAACAAGTCTGGACTCAGTGGGTCGAATTCAAATGCGAACAAGGCGTACACTTAGAGGTCACTTAGCCAAAATCTATGCTATGCACTGGGGATCTGACTCAAGGTTTGTACAAATGATCCTTAAATCTGCAGCTCCAGGGTTAAAAATCAGATTGTCAGCTTCAGAATTAATATCAGGTTTTGGGAGCCATATGGTGTGGTGTTGGTGCCCTTGCAGGGGGATCACAGACCATGACTGTGGTGGTTTTTTTTCTTTAGTTATAGTTTGCCTTTTTAAAACTAGTGACGATTGCATAGTGCTAATACAGAAGCCCTGATTGACAGGAGAGGTACTTTGCTTGTTCTTATTACAAACATTTTGCCTTTTCCTTCTTTAACTAAGTTCTTTGAGTCTGTTTAAGCAGAGGAGGGTATGTGGTGAGGCATATTTTTGGAATGATGGGTATTGTATTTTCCAAGATGTTGAATAATTATGTAACTTCTGTGATAACAGATTTAAAAACCTTAGGGGCAAATGTTGTTCAGTTGAAAAAAAAAAATAATCCTTTTGTACATCGCGGGAAAAGTTACTTGGCTTCTAGGAAGGAGTTTCTTTATGCTGCCTTTAGAGCAACCGATGGTCAGATGTTAACAGTGCCTCGTAGTCTGCTCTCTGTCATGTAGTCCAGGAAGAAATACATCTAGTATCTGCTCTCAAAAAAAAGATTTTGTTTCCCCTAAATTTCTTGTTTATTTTTGTGTAGCTGTATGGTTAAAATATTAGTATATGAAAAATAAAAGCAGCTGTGGAGAGAGTTCATAAAATGTGTTTTCAGTAAGTTGTTTGGTTTTGTCCATTGTTAATCATGAGTCCCTGTGGACATGTGATTCTTCAGCCAGGTTATATGTAGATCTTTGCAGGTTTTTTTCCAACAAATGCCTCCCCCCACCAAAACAAACAAACAAACAAACAAAAACCACCAAACAAAAAAGCAAAGGGTAATAAAGAAATTAGGAGATTTCTGAATCACTTGGCAATCATGCATGGAGTATATCTGAGATATATTTTGTTGTTGTTGTTGTTTCATATTAACATATTTTATTTTGTGTTTATATTTAGGCTACTAGTCAGTGCTTCTCAAGATGGAAAATTAATTATTTGGGATAGTTATACAACAAATAAGGTAGAGTTATTTATAATCCATATCAATAATTCATGTATAATTTGTGTGTTTGAGTGAGCTTGTGTCTATTTTTTCTATGGTTGCAAGGCAAAAATGAAAAGAAGCCGTCTTTTTTGAATTCAGACAATTTTTTTTTCTTTCATGACTAGCTGATTACTAGTGATATGTTGTAGGTTGTGTCTCAGAAGCAATATTTAGGTAATATGTAACGTTTTCACTCTAATTGGCTAATGCAGTAGCTGGTAGCTACTGCTTTCTGGCTTTGTGGTGTTGCTTCTGAAACTAAGTTGGTTTTAAATTGTAGAAATACACAACCTCAGAATTTACAAGAGTGCTTTGCTTTTGAGGGCAGAGCAAGGAGGAGGGGAAAAAAGGCAAAAAAAAAAAAAAAGCAAGCTGTTAAATGAGAAAAGCTTAGGTAGAGTGTGGAGTGGTGATCTGCTTCTGTAAACTGTCCGGTCTCCATGGGTACAACCATCCCATTTTATAACCTGTAGTTCAGAGATGTAGAAGGATTGGACAAAGAAATCTAAGTAGAATAAACAAATGTTGTAAATGTTTAAGTTTAGAATAGCTTTGCTATTAAATAATGTTATACTGAAGTTCTGTATATCGACCCTGAAGACTACTGGTATTTTTCATCCTTGTATGTATGTATAAATATGAAATGGGTTGTAATATGTTGTAAAATCAGAATACTGACTCTTATGATACTTGGTGTGTTTAATCTGCTGTAATTCATTAACTGATACAAATGACCTCAGTGAAAAAATGAAAGCTAACGTGACGTAGAATTCATGAGCTGTGTCTTTCTGAAGATGCATGCGATTCCTTTGAGATCCTCCTGGGTGATGACTTGCGCGTACGCACCGTCTGGAAACTACGTTGCCTGTGGTGGATTGGACAACATCTGTTCCATATACAACTTAAAAACCAGAGAGGGCAATGTGAGAGTGAGCCGAGAGTTACCAGGGCATACAGGTGAGCCATATTTTTGCTTCAGCTTTGTTTTTTATGTTGCACCAAATGAAACAATCTCGCTTTGAGGTGTGTTGTGAACTGCGAAATAGTTTTGTTGGTTATAGACTAGCTGTGGGAGAACATTAATCACTGCTTTTGGATTTTAAACTTCAGTTATTACTCCTGGGTCTGAAACTAACATGACTGTTCTGTTTTAGGATACTTGTCCTGTTGTCGCTTTCTAGATGACAACCAAATTGTCACTAGCTCAGGAGACACCACTTGGTGAGTTTTTGAGCTCTGTTGGCCTTTTTTCTTTTTTATTTTTTTTCCTTTTTCTTTTTTCCTTCCCGCCCCCCCCCCGCCTCCAGTGCCTTAATTTGTATTGAAAACTTGAACCCTGAAATAACCACATGCATTGTGTTAATGTTGTCGCTTTATCTGCAGCGCTTTGTGGGATATTGAAACTGGTCAACAGACCACCACATTCACTGGGCATACTGGCGATGTGATGAGTCTCTCTCTAAGTCCAGATATGAGGACTTTTGTTTCGGGTGCCTGTGATGCCTCCTCGAAGCTTTGGGATATTCGAGATGGAATGTGCAGGCAGTCGTTCACAGGGCATGTGTCAGATATTAATGCAGTTTGTGTAAGTGATTGTTTGTATTTCCACATGGGAAGAAAGGGGGATGGATAAAGCTATACTTGCATGAATTCAGCTTATAGTCTACTGGGTTACCTCGATTTAAAGTCAGTTACTTTGTTAGAGTAGAGACTGTTAAATTGTGTGTAACGAAGAAGGTTGCCTAATAACTTAGGATCTAGTTTATAACTGAATTATTATTACCATTATCTATGATGCACTGACGTGTTCTTGGAATAGTTTCAGCTATGTTTTTGTTCAGTAACTGAGACCTTACTGTTTCAAGAAGCAAACAATGGAGGAGGGAAACTTTTTGCAGTGTGGCTATGTGTTAAAACTTGAAAATTGTAGATTGAGAGGGAGCAAAATAGCCAAGCATCCTCATCTTAAAGTTATTTGTTGAACGAAAGTGTACTTGATGTTTTCTGTAGAAAAGAGCTTTCAGCAAAATATTCTGGAAGGCAAAGTTAAAATCAGTATTTATGTTGAATATTCATCCCTGGAATAATTTTGTAATATTTATAAACTGGATTATATTTCCTCTCTGTCATAGTAACACTATGTTCTGATCTGCAAGATACAAGCTCTGATAAATACGGAATGAAATCTCAGTCTAAGCTGCATCTGTTTTTGATAAACATGAAATATTATTAAGGCTGAGAAAATACCAAAAGCATGACCAGTAGAAAAATGTAGTTCCTATACTTAGACCTGAATCCTGAGATGTGTTGAGCTCGTTCGTTCCCATTTCAATCAATATGTCTGTTGTAAGAATGACTCTGATTTGGAGTACATTTTTGGGAAATTGAATTGCTTGCTTGCAATCTTCTGTCTTGGCTGAGCCAACCTGGCTGACCAGCTCAAGATGGAACATTGTGTACTGCTTCACCCAGGGCTTCCTGGCCCACAGCCAGGGTGCACGTAACTGCGTTTTGCTTCATTTTGTACGAGTTAGTTGCATCCCCTTTGACTCCTGTTTTACCGCATGCAGGAATTGTCCGGGTAAAATTCCAGTCATTCAGGTGCTACCAATACTATTCTAGAAGGGTTTCATTGCGTAGCTGTGTGTCTGCATTTATTTAACACGCAGAATTTTTTTTTTTTAAATAAATCATTCTGCCTTTACGTGGTCACCCTGTCAAAATAATCTGTGATGTTTTTTGAAGTAATGCGTGAACAATGCATTCTTCTGGTGTCAAACTCCTGTCTCTTAATTAAAACTTTCAGTTTTTCCCTAATGGACATGCGTTTGCCACTGGATCTGATGATGCCACTTGCCGACTCTTTGACCTACGTGCTGATCAGGAATTAATGATGTATTCGCACGACAATATCATCTGCGGGATCACTTCTGTAGCCTTCTCAAAAAGCGGTCGCCTCTTGCTAGCAGGTTATGATGACTTCAACTGCAACGTGTGGGATACTCTGAAAGGGGAGAGAGCAGGTGAGTACACGTAACTGCGATGAGCTGAAGGTTTTCCATTTCCTTAGCAGAAGATGGATATTCAAAATCTGTGCAAAATGCAGAGCCAGTTCATTGCCAATGCTATTGCTGATGTTACAGAATCTGTTTGCTTCCTTTTAATGCTTATTTGCTTTTGGGATGGCATCCTTTTGTTTTATTGCATTTAGGTTTTATCTTCCAGTTGTTACGCTGCATTACAGTTTCATCTATATGATGTGTGGAGTAAATGCTCCAGTCAGTAAAATACTCCTGTTCTTGGGTATTGGCCATTATAGATCTGTGTGCTGGAAGATACCAGCTCTTGAGGCTAAGGAACAGCCTCCAAAATTACATTACGTCTACAGAAAATTTATTTCACTGAAATACATGAAATTAAGTAATACAAACCTACACATTTGCATTGACTTTTGTACCCGTCAGAGGAAGTAATTCGGATAGTAGTAAGTTACAGTAGTCTTTTTGCTTTGGGGACCGTAATGTCCTGCTGTTGGGAGGGAGGGGAAGTGGATACTTCTAGTCCCTGAAGTAGTCACTTCTTCAGGATGGACAGCACGTTTATAGCATAGCTACGTCTTTCTCACTTCGTACAGTGATTTCAGTGATGGGGGCCTGGCTCAGCTCTGAACCTTGCTTCTGCTGTTCAGACTGAAAATACATCCTTTTCCTTAAGGGACATGGACAGGCTGAGTTTTAATAGACCTGGATGTGGTACCTTGGGAGAGCAGACAAGTGCAAGAATGGGCGGAAGGAAAGCAAAAACAAAGAGGAAAGAGGCAGGGTACAGTGCTGCTCTTGTAATAGTCTGACACGATAGATGGGGGACTTTTCATCCTTAGGGTTTGCAAAACATGGGAAACTCAAGGTGGTTCCTGTATCCAGGGCATTGTCAGAAGACATCACACTTGATTTCTGGAAGTACTTGGGGGCTGAAATTGTGGACAGCGTTGCTGGAAACGGGAAAAAGACAGTAAAGAGCCTGAGGAAGTCTTTGGGGCAGAAAGAAGGTGAAGTCGTAAGGGCAGAGAGAAAAAAGGAGTCAATATTGTGTGTACATACTTTTAAAAACCTCATTTTTGAGTTTCTTGATGTGGCTCTTGTAATGTATGTAATTCTTCAGGGTAAGGACAAAAAGGATTATTAGATGTTGCATTACATGTTTTTTAGTAAACTTGAAGACTTACCTGGGAGAGCAGAGTAACAGCTGAAGTCCTTGATGTCCTGTGATTATTAACTTCCACTGCTTCTTCCTTTCCAGGTGTCCTTGCTGGCCATGACAACCGTGTCAGCTGTTTAGGTGTTACTGATGACGGCATGGCTGTAGCTACAGGGTCTTGGGACAGTTTTCTCAGAATCTGGAATTAACTGGGAGCCAAACATGTACATTCTCCATTTGAGATCTGGAGAGATCAATGCTGCAGCCTATAGCTGTGAAATAACATTTCTACCTTGTATTTGCAGGTGAAGTTTTTCTATTCACTGATTATTACACAAAAAGGCTTTCTGTAAACTAGAAAAAAAAAATCAAGTGAAGAAATAGGGGAGGGGGGAAGAAATCACTGACTTTTTAAAAGGGGCCAGCACACATAATCATGGTGACCGACAAACTAAGAGCCAGTCTTTTTGTTTTTGGTGGTTTGGTTGGATTGTCCTTGAAGGGTTTTTGCTTGTGCTCAGTCTGCTAATCCTGTACTTTTTTTTGTACATAACAGAATATACACATTATAGCAGCCAACCATGTAACATTTGTCTGTATGTAAAGAAGTATGTTTGCATTTTTTAAGGAACTACATTTATAGCTTTGCTTTTAACCCAAGATGTCACTTCTGAGTTTTGTAGTGGATGAACTAGATTGCTGTTTTAAATGTTTTTGTGAATTTACTGTAGATAAAGTTAAGCCAATGGTCTGTATGTGTTTTTATAATGGAAGGCATTTGAATTTTTTTTAGAGGCCCTGGAGACTCCCAGTTAATACTTACCGCCTTATTCACTCACTTCTTGACCTGCTTGCCTATTTTAATCATGGGGGCTCTTCCTTCAAGCCAGTGGTTCCTGGTTCATCCATTGGCAGTCATGGCCTCCAAACACCAAGGAGTTAATGCCAGGCAGACTTGCAACAACAGCAAAAATAATCAGAAAATAAAATAAAATTAAATTTAAAAAAAATGGTTCCAGAAGTATTAGCTTCCTTACTGCAGCTTTTCGCATCAGTTATTCCACGCAGTCCTTGGGTATGGAAGCCAAGTGACCTGCATTGCTGTCATTAAGTGGCTGAGTGCTTTTCCTTTTGACAATTCAGCTCTAACTAATAAATGAGGTAGTTTTGGCCCATCACAAACTCTAGCTGATTCGCACTAACAAAAAATGATTTGGCATGCTGCTCAGTGCACGGAAAGCAGTGTATTTGCTAAGCTTGCTCAATTACCACAATCAACTAGGAAATTTAGGAGGACTTTGCTTAAAGGAGATTTAAATGTGCAGTTAATCGCCTGTAATCCCCCTCCAAATAAGGGGGTTGCCAAAGCATACCTCAACCAAAAGCGCTTGTTGTCAGTTATGTGCAGTGTGAATTATAAAAGGAATTGTGTAACTTACAGTGAACCAAATAACCTTACTTACCTGTGTGACCCTTTAAAACTTCATAGTATAAACCTAGCGACTTGCTTGTTCTCCTGTGGTCACAGAGGTCTGTACCATGGTGGCTTATTAGATGCTAATTGTTCTGCAGCTCTGTCACTGTAAATAGCCATTTCCTCTCCTGTTCCTGATTTTATTCCGATTTTAATGTCAGTTGCTTATAAATGATAGGTTCTGATCAAGTACAGCTGAGCGTAGATACAGGAAAATCAAGTGACTGATGCCCATTTGAAACTACCTGGGAAGATTGCTTAACTTTTTGGTGCCTGGCAGCATGCCTGCGCTTGCAATGGATGTTCTTGTGGGAATCAGAATGTCGGTGGCCTTTTTGGAAAGGGGAATTAAGTCTGTTGGCTTCTCTTAAGTGACTTATTTTAAAGATACGTGAATTTTAAATCGTCAGGTTGGAAGATGTTGATCTACCCTCATCTGAAGTTATGGGGAGTCTGGGTATCTCTGGGTCAGGTAGTAAATGTAAGTGCCCGGTATCTTGTAATGTATCAAAGCAGATTTGTGGCTGAGATGACTATTTGTCAAGTTTCTGACATTTGTAATCCTAAATTTCAGTACTTCCAGACTGTGCCTGTAAACTTGCCATGTCTATGATGGTGAAGGTGCCAATAAACATACCAGTCAATCACAGTAAATTCACTTTTAAAAAAGAAAAAGGCGCATCTTGTGCTGGAGAAGTATACATTTACTAACAGCAGACTGTGTTGTAGGACCAAAATCACGCTATATTGTATGTCACAGGAATTCCTCAGCATTTTGCTTTATGATCTGTCTGCATTAACAGAACTATTACGGAATTCTTGTTACTCTCTTAAGCGAGCAGCTCTTTGGGATCTTGCAGACTCTGTTGATTTTTTAGTGGGACACTTGTATTTTTTTTTTTTTTTTTTTTTTTTACTCACAGCTGCCTTGAGTGAATCGTTCTGGATATTTGTTACTAAGGAATTTTAAGAAAATATTCTTTTTCTAAAAGATTTTTTTTCCACAGAAGTGTGTTTTGAACCAATTTCCTAGTCAACACCTTTGCGAAGACAGGTGCCATTTTTACATTCTGGTATTAAAACTAGTTTCTACTTGTGAAACTCCAAAAACAATTTTACAAATGTATATAACTTTTCTTAAAAGTTCAGGTAGACTGTAAATGTGGTAGTGGCTCTCATACAGGTATCGCTGCAAATAATTTCACTGTCCTTGTTTGATGGGCAATTGTCTGTTGGATTCAGCTGCTTTTGAAATAAATAATGAGTGCCAACTACTTGCTAATGAGGTTTCCAAAAGCATCCTACAAGTGTCTGCCAGCTTTTGCTACTCGGTTAACCAGTGTTTGTAGTGCTGCAGGTCCCGAGGTGGCTCCTTTTGTGTCGGTGCACACGGAAACGCGGGAGACGCCGGAGCACAGCTGGGGAAGCAGTATCTGGTGCTTCTTGGGAACTTGTAGAAAGCTTGTGATAGATCCTGCCAAGGTGACGTTTGCTGTTTAATTACAGTCATGGAGAGGGTTTAGATTATTTTGTTTTTTTAAAGCCTACGGATTTAATGTAACACATTGTTATTATATGAAGCCAAATAATGAACTTGCACAGGCTGCGGTGTTGCCTTTTTTAAACAGCTATCGGTGACCTTTCAAGCTTGATGCCCTTACTAAAATGGGTGCGGTTTTAATGGTAAAAGCTCAAACTCCTCCTAACGCGAGGAAGGTAATACAATGACACTTCATAGGTTTTACTTAAAAGGTTTTATTCCCAGCTTTGAATCTCAAAGAAAATGGTGCCTATAGTTTAATGTGGGCTCCAAGTATGCAGCTTGTGTGATTTCTAACTGCGCACCACGACAGCAAACTCGCTTACTGTACAGCAGATTTTGCCGCGCTGGTGGGTACACCTTAACCTGTCTTTAAAAGTTTTGTTGCCAAATGACATCATTATCTGAATTTCAAATAACTTGTGTTATCACAGAAATGGAGTAACTAAGAACAGTGTGCCAAAATGGTGGCAAGGCAGCTCTTGCCCAGCCTCTCTTCTAAGAAGTCAATCGGTTACGGCTCGGAATGTGGAACTATATGTGCTTTGTCTAACAAGATTTATTTTATTCAGGTAGAGGGTTTTTTTTGTCAGCATTTTCTAATGCTGATTTAACTTTGCAGTAGAGAGTACTAATTGGGCAAGCGCCCAGCTTGGGCTTGTTCCCGTGTAGACTTGGACGTGGGTTTATCAGTAGAGCTATTGGTCGAGATTCTGGAAACCACAAAAAGCTTCTACGTGGCATCGTGCGGATGTATACTCTCTTACTCCAGTAATGTGGGCCTGTTTCCATCTGTCTCCAGACCTTTTTATCTTCCAAACGTCGCTGTCCTCTGCCTTGCCAAACTGCAGATACGTCGCAGTATCCGGCAGACCTGGTAGTTCAATGTATTGACAACAATATATACCATTTGAAATGGAACATGGATTAAATAGGCTTTTCCCCCTGCCTAAGGAGAGGGCCTGACCTTGACTTGGCAAAGCTGAATTGATGTAACAGCTGGTCCTAGTGTGCTTACTGTAATGCATGGGTTGGAAATAGTTAACTCTTTAATTCAGTTAGTGTAACCGCTTGTCCCACAATGAAGTTCACATTACTTTAAGGTGGAATGAAAACATTGTGAAAACATTCCAAGAGTGCTTAGTCTTTCCTCTTTGAGGACACTGTCACCTCCACTAGGTTTAGTGCTGTGCTTTAAGATGTTGGTGAGAGTATTGGCTAATTCAACTAGTTGGTATAAATGGTTGTGTAGCAGAATGACTGATTTTTTGAGATAGCATTTCCTGTAAAAGTAATTAAGCATGGGTTGATGGTGCACTTTGTATACAGTAATCTGGCATGCATGCTGGTAAAACTACTTCCTACACTTCAGAGGCACCACGAGCCTTTTTATCCAATTGCTGGTTATGTAAAATACATGCAGAATGTTAATGCAGTGTTGTTATGGTAAATGTGTGAACAGTGTTACTAATTGATATAACTGATAACAGATTACATGTGCCTGACATTCTTATACCACACAGTATGTTTAGGTTTTAACTAATATGGACTTCGGTGGAATAGTCTTAGGTATTTCAAGCCTTTGTTTTACTTACACAATGGTGCTCTATTTGTGTTTTTCTCCTTTTTTTTAAAATAAAAGCATCTGAACACTTGTAGTACATATTACATCCAAAGGAGTCCAAAACAAAATGCTTCTAAACATGCTTGATTTTAAATTTGCCTTTAGTTTCCAGCATTTCTCATCAGCTAGGTTTTTTGGGTTTTTTTGTTTTTTTCACTTGTTGCTGACTACTTTCGAAAACTTCAGTAATGTTACCAATTATGAAGTGATTCTGCACTGCCTTTGGATTGTGTATGTATTCAGAAACAGTCTTAAAGCTTTTATTTAAGCTATTAAAAAAAAAAAACCAGGGACTTGTGCCATTTGTTCTTTAACAGTGCTGTTGTAAAAAGACTTCCCTGTGAAAAAAAAAATCACTTGCTATGAACTCTGTTTATAGCTTTTTTTTTTCCACGATGGATCTTTTTCTTTGTATTTGTACAGTGGCTCAGTGAAAGATGTTGCCATGAGTTGATATTGTAACCAATAAACAAGTGCTTTTAACCAGACTGTGCCACTTGTGAATGTTTTTATTAGAGCTGTAATAATGAAGTATCTCTGTCCTAAAGATCGCGATTGTTCCCACACGTGGACAGACCAGCCCTACCTAGAATTAACTCATGCTTCTCGTTACCTTCTTGCTCACAAACTCGTGTGTGTGCACATTAAACAGCAAAATGTTATGCAAGTAAACTGTCCTTACAAACAAACAACTGAGGTTATTTTTTTTCTCCCCAAAGCAGTTACCTCTTTGTACGTTTTCTACCAGGGAAGGGGGGGAAAGGTGTGTTTATACCACAGTGAAGTGAGGCAGCAGTCCTGGACTTGGACAAAAACCAGGTTTTAGAGCACTCATTGATTCTTGGTCTTGGAATTCCTATTCCACAATACCATGCTCCTGTAAGGGGCAGACACCTTCCCCTCCTTCCTTTTTTTTTTTTAAGTCTGTAGGACTAGTTATTTTCTCTAAAACCAAAACATTGAATGGATCAATACCGCTGCCTGGAGTGCACAGCTTGCTTGTGCTTGGCTGCTGCAGGAAGTAGCTTTTTTAATTCAGCCTAGGTGGTTGTGTCTTAGACGGGGTCAGCATTACATGGAAGAGTGCTGTGGTGTAGTTTTCACCTTTGATACAGGTGCCAAATAACTTACTAGAGCAAAGGGGTAGTATTTTTTTTTAATAAATAACTGTAGAACACATGCACGTAAAGTTTTATCTTGATACAATGTCCATAAAAATGCTCCAGAAAAAGAGCATTAGTACACATCTGTAACCTCATACACAAAAAGGCTGGGCTGTTACTCATTTCTGTATTTCAGTTTCCCTCAACAACCTTGAGACTCCTCCTGCACACTGCCTAACGGAAGTTCCAAGAGAGCCATGCCTGTGCTAGCACAGTCAGAAACAAACACCACAATACCTTATGGTGAAAACAGTGTTTGTTGTCTTCAAATAATTAACTGCCTCTAGCCTTCGATTTTACATCTCTTTCCTCTTAAGATAGCCCTTACTTACCAGAAAATAGCAAATCCTTACATCTTAGTTTTAAAGTTGAATATTTCATCATGTTAATGCTTCCATAAAAATACATATAAATATTCTGAAAAGGCTCCCCTCTTTTAAAATAAGTTATTTTTAAAAAGTCTAGTTAGAAAAAAAAGTAGGTGTTAAATGACTGCAGATGGCAACAGCAAAAACTTTTTGGTTTTAAAAGAGGCTTTTTGTATTGCTGGAGGTGAGCAGAGGTAAACTGCTCCCCCACCCCCACCTGAAGCCTCACCTGTAAGAGACCCCATCTACAGCAGAACCAAGGGACAGCTCTGGATGTTGCGCGAGTAAAAACCACCCCTGCTCTGTGAATCCAGCAGTAGGAGCTTGAGGTCAAAGCCTAACACCCTAGGCTTCCCCACCCAACCTGCAAAACCTGAGTCCAGACCATCTGCTCAGCAAGTTCTCCTTTGCCTGGACGCTAGCGTGGTGGCAGCGGTGGCACACACCTGCAGCTCACCGGGAGGTGGGTTCCAGCGGTGCTCTTGTGGGCCAGACCATTTCACCACCTGCAAGAAATCTGACAAGCTTGTTGAAATAGGTTTATTTTTCTGTAATCAGTGCCATCTTGTCTAAACGTGGTAGCCAGAGGGGAAACTAGAGCCTGCTGCCTTTCATTAGTGTACGCGCTGCAGTTTACTATCCTCCTTCGCTTCCATTTGAGGAAGAGAACTGCTGCCCAACACACATTTCACTTGCTTTCAAAACAAGTCACAGTCCTTTCCCCATGCTAGAGTTTATACGTCCCTTGATTACACTACGACATGCACAGATGAAAAAGCAGCATCCTCCACCCCTGGCCAATTCCTAAGCAGCTGAAAACAGGAGACGGTGATAAGCTCGCTCGCCCTGTGTAAAATCCTGGATGCCAGGAAGCGAGACTTGCCACTGCTAAATACTAATGAAAACCAGTAAGGATTTGGGTTTTTATTGTCAAGTGCCCAAAGAAACGTAGTGTTTAAAGGTAACGTTTAAGTCAATCTCCAAAACCAACGTAACAGGGTACCACAGCTCTTCAGTTTGGTTCACCATCAGAGGCCAAGTTTTACAATAATTAACAAGTGTAATCAAAGTAACATTTAAAATATAAACCATTTCATGTGACTCCACAGAGGAGAAGTATCATTTGTACAATTTCTACTTTGTCCTACAAAGGATCAGCAGGAAAGTTAGCGACAATGTTTTATTTACTCTTTTGAAGAAAATGTTTTGTAAAGCGATCTAGCTCGTTCTCAAGATGAATGGCTTTATTTCTGTAAAACAAACAAAAGCAATGGATTTACTTCAATGTGCAGTAACATCACAAAGGTGGCAGAATCAACATCAGTGTTTAATTTCTACTCCTCTCTTCCTGAAACCACAGCACTAGGAAAACCTAAACATGTGCTCTGGTCAGAGCCTTGGACCTTGCGACCCGGGGGACCTGACCAGGCAGCGGAAGGCTGCCAGCCGTCTGTCCCGCGTTTCCCCAAAGGCTGTGCCAGGTCGACCTGGGACTTCCCTGGTTCTGGCCTTCCCTTCCAACATGTAACTTGGGAGAGGTTCTGCAACTGCAAGGAGGCCACCCCTCAGCAGGGTTCCTCACACAGGCCACTCCTGCAGCCTGCCCTGCCACGGGGTGCACACCTCGGGGCAGCCCGCAGCCAGGGCAGGCTTACCGCAAGGGGAAAAGAGCGTGAAGCTGAGGCTGCTCCTACGTCCCTAAACCACCAACTGCTGGAAGTTTCTCTTCTGTAAACACCTACTACTGGAACTAAAAGAAAACCAATGTTGCACTGAATGACTCCACACAGTACAGCTGCTCTCCTGTTTGCCCGTGGGGAGGGTACTTTGGGAAGGTGCCGCCACCCTAATTTACCTCCAGCAGATTAATATTTTTGAGAGAGCTGTCTCTTCCATACAATGAAGAGAGGCAAAGACGATCTAAGAAAGAATATTTTTGTAGCTTTGCTCATTCACCTAGGTAGAAGCATACATTTATTTAACTTAACCAGAGCTGTTCAGTTACAAGTAAAGAAAACAGGTATTGCTGGATACCCTTCTGCACCTGCATCTACCTCATTTCAACTTGAAAGTAACAACAAGCACCAATCTCACTGAATTTGCTCGTGGCCAGTCACACCCAGACTTACCTGAGCTGCTTGGAGTTGCTCTGTATGTTCTCCAGCTGATCTATTTCTTTGGAAAGCCTAGCAATTTCCTTTTCCAGGTTTTTCTGGGTAATATCCACCTGCTGACAGAGCCGAGCAAAGGTAGTGGCCATTTCCCTAAAGGGAAAACAAGTTTGTAATCATGATTTACAGAAGTCTGTGTGACCAAAAAAAAAAAAAATTAAGAACAAAATAAATAAATAAATGACAACACATGGCATTGCAGTGCACAGTAGAACACAGCAATCAAAGTCTCCAGCTGTTAAAGGATTATAGAATAGCAGAAAGCAGGAGAATGATGTATTTTTTTAAATTAAAAAAGAAACCTCGAACATACCAAATGCACCTCGGTCTATGCCAACTTCATGTCTGGCAATTTTTCATTGAGCACCAACAGGCACAAGTCTGAGATGGGGACTCCAGCGGTAACACGTGCTGGAGCAGCCAAGTGCTCCCCGGTGCAGCGCCCCATGCCACGCTAAGCACCCGGCTCATGGGGAACATGAGCACTTTGCAGGGTGAGGAGTGCCCCAGACCTGCTGAGGCACCTGCTCCTACTTGCCTCCTCAGTCACCTGCTCCCAACCCGAGTTCCAAGACCCCTCCTTACACAAAGAGAAAAAAACCCAGTTACCACCCCAGGCCAGCAACCAGGCTCTCCCATAGGAGAGGAGACGTCTCCTCTGCTCCCTACTTCACCTCACTGGAGCACTGGTTTGAGTCCAGCTCTTCCATGTCCTCACAGAGACACACAGCTGCTGGACACAGGGATGATTCTCTTTCCTCTGCTGAAGCTGAACTTGGTATTAGTAAAGTATTCCCTGGGCTACACAGGAGAGGTGTTCTGCACCCTGGTGGTTAGAGGTCTCATTTAGCAGGCCTAATTTTCTGAAATAATAATTTCATCAAAACAAACTGTTTCAACAGGAGAGGCTGAGGGAGACAATCACCCAGACATTACTTTGCAGAGACAGGTGGAAATGTATTTGGGAAAGAGACACAAAAAAAAAAAGGCACAGTTCAGAAAGGCTCTTAAGTTCCTCTTCCACAGCGCAGAAGAGCCAGGCCTGGCTGCTTACAACTCGCCCATACCAACCCTTGAGGCAGAACAAATGCTCACCATTAACGTGACTCGGGGCTGGTTCAATGCTAATCCAAAAGCAGACCAATTCAGCCTCCCTGAGTGAGAACTGAACCAACTCCCACGTCTTCGTAGTAACATGTTGGGCAAAGACAGTCTACATCTTAAGACTAACTCTCCCACATACACACACGGAGATGTATGTATTGACCTTTTTAGGTGATAATTTCAAACTCTTTTAAAACTCCCTCATAATAAATGCCAAGCGACACTAAAGCTGCCTTCCCACATCATGTACGGCCAGTCCCCACTCCCAGGACACCACAGCACCGCGCTGGCATGCATTTCCTGTCCTAGTGAGGGGAAACACCAGGGCGATACTTACTGCTGCACCTGATGGCTGCAATTAGCACTTGTTAGACTGACGATCATCTGCAGCTTTTCAGTAGCATAGTTTACAAACTGCTGTTTAAAGGCTCGCTCTTTTGCTTTAGTGGTCCAAGTTAGCCTCTCATAAAGATATAACAACCCATACATACTTAAGGAAAGGGAGATGAGTTTCCAGCCTACTGTTCTCCAAATCTGAAAGAGAGGATTCTCCATTAGCTTAAGTAAGTTGCCCTACAGAATAAACTCTAATTCCACCCATTTTTTAAATTCATCTGCATGTCCCTTTCACCAGATTAGTTTAAGAAAATATACTATTTTCTTATTATCATTGCAGAGCAATACAGCTATATTCAAATGAGCTGGAACCCTAGTGGCATGGAGAACATGCAGGTTACAGAAGCCTTGCTGCTTTTTCATGAAGGAGGAAGGAGAAAGCAAAGCTTCCGCTAAATCCAAACTGAATGAGGCACCATCAAATCATTCTTTAATCCAGAAACTGAACGCAGACATACGGCATAGAGAGTATGTCCAACTACGCTCAGAGTAATTTGATTTTCTCACTACAGACTGATTGCGGGTATCTAGTGTACTACACACGCTCATCTTGCATTATTAAGTTATTACAGTTTTTATTACAGATATTAAGTCTGTTACATGCTTCATGTTGCGCCCCAAACAGGAAAGACCAGTTTAAATCTTTGCCATCACTTCTAGTACACTGAATGTTGCTAATACTACTTGCCACTCCGCCAACAACGATGATGCTCATAGAGGTCCGTGATGTCAGTGAAGCTAAACTCATTACCAAAGGAACCATAAAATCGTCATGCGATACGTTCTCTGGAGTTACGGCAGGAAGGCTGGCAGCAGATGGGGTGGTAGCTAAAGGACGAGGGATCTACAAGAGTGGAATATAGCAGCCTGAGTAAAAAGCATTAAGGTACCACACAGCAGACTGGTTTTATTTTATTTTCATGTATTCAGGGTTTGATTTTCTTAAAGGAAACCCTTCAGCACACAAATCTCAACAATGCTCCTGGTAAGCAGGGGAGGTTTTGACAGTGCCTTGCGCAGCAGGGGACTGGGTTAGAATAAGGGTTCTACGCAGGACTGGCTCTGCTGTAAGGATCCAAAAGCAATGAGAATGGAAAGGTTACCCGAAGGGTTCAATCCAAAGCAAAACAAAACAGGTGACAACTGCAGAAAGTTTAGGAAAGGTTTTTTGTTCCATCCTAACCCTGAATATAATCCAATAAAAACAACTCTCACCAAAAATACTTCACACAAAGGGACTAGGGGAAAGTGGCAGCAAGTGTGTAAACAGTAGAGGCAACCACAATAAAAATCAATATATTCTCACCAAAGTAAACTAAGGCAATTAAAATGTCAGCCTAATCTCCGAAGCACTCACTTGTACGTTTGGATCTGCTAGTCCCAGTAGTACTCTCTGAGCTTGTTTAGGACCCAAGAAACGGTTTACAAGTGAAGTCCATCCCAAGGAAAAGTGGAACATGATATCCTCTTGAAAATCTGCGCACAGGCTATGACAGTTTAGATCATAGCTGAGGTCAAACCTCCTGCACGGAATTAGCAAGTGGAGCTGATTCTGAGCACTAGAAGGCAACAATGGTTTCAGATTTTCTAGAAATAAAACAGAATAGTAAAGATGAGTTAACATTAAAAGCTTTACAGCATATTCACAAGAAGCATCCTTGCACTGCTAGGCAGCTTTGTGAAGTACAAGAATCTAAACTGACTGATTTTTTTTATTTGTAAAATCGGTGGGCATTTTAGCACTACTAATCATAGAGCAGGCAATTTTTTGCTCTCATAAAAGAAAACAGTCAGGCAAAATGAACTCAGAGAAAGCACCACTGGAAAAAATGGTCAAAAGAACTGAAAGACCTCTACCCACGGTCAAAAGATAAGGATGGACTAAGAAAAAGTTGGTTTATCCAGCAGTTCTGTGGTGCTACACAGAAAAGGCAACATTTTTGCATAAGATGACAGAAGGCTTCACGTAATTCCATGACCTTGCTTTGAATCTTTTATTACCAGAAACAGATCAGAAGAGAGATATGGGTATGCAATAAAGTTACCACTTATTAAAAAAGAAAAAAATGGAATACACAAATACTTTATGAAACTATCCTGTTTTGCACTCAGAATCTGGAGGGACCTAGGGAGAGGATTATACTGCTAGGGAGAGGATTATACTGCAGAAACATTATCTAACAATCCGTGTATTTCATATATCTATTGTGGAAGCCAAAAGTTTAAATGGGTTTATAAAAGGATTAGACAAGTTCCCAGAGGACAGGTCCATTACTACTTGCTTATAAGCCACTAATCCAGATGCAGTATCTTGGCTCAGCAGTCCCTAAATCGGGGATGGATCGCTATATTTACCCTGGTTCATTATTCTTCTCCCCAAGCATCTGTTAGTGGTTAATATCAGAGACAGACTACGAAGCTGAACAGACACTGAATCTTGATCTAGGGTGGCTTTTCCTTTATCATTTTACAGTGTTAATGTTAAATCACCATCAGAAAGAAAATTCATTTAAAAGCAAGTTTTCTTAAATTTGTCTTCCTCTAAACAAAAGGTCTTAACATTCCTCCTTCCTGGTCTTACCAATCATCTCCTGCTGCGACTGATGCATTGACTGATTGACTTCACTGGAGCAACGATCAGCCAGGTTCTTTCCCAAACCATCTTCTATATGTTTGTTCAGTTCCTGAAGTTTTATAAAGAACAGACGCTCATCAATTTATATTTAGCTAATCAATTATATTATACAGAGCAGAGATATGTTAAACACTAAGCATTGTTATTTACAGTGGGAAGAAAAGAATGTTACCACGGAAATACCATCCTTTTATATTGCACATTGTGACTGAAAACGTAATTAAAGTGACACAGGAAAGATTTCTCTAGGACTGTAATCATTAAAAGGCATATGGAAAAGTCTGTATTCCAACAAACTGTGACACTGCAAAGCATACCACTACCATACTGCCCTGCAAAGCCTTTACTGTCGTCATTTGATGAGAGCCAATTTCACTGCACAAAGATAAACTGATCCCATCAGCTCCCACAGAGGTCTGCTCTGGCCATTTTGCAGAGCCAGGACAGCATAGACTGCCCTGAAAATGCAGTGCTCCCAACTGATCAACAAGGCTGAAACAGGTGGGAGTTACAGCTGTCATTCATTAGCAGCAAAGTCTGAGCATAAGAAGCAAACACTTATAGGTGCATGGTCCTTTAAAATACTAAGTTTGAGGAGGAATTTATAGAAGTTTAATAAAAACTGCTTTTTTTCTTTAAAAAAAGTTTAAAAAAAACACCATAAAGCGACAGGTATTTACAAGCTCATTTTATTTTTTTGATCAATTTCATTTTAGGCATAGTGAAAATTGTTTATGTAAGGTCTTTATTTACTGGAGGTGAAGACCACAAATCAGGATGTCAGTTTCAGTAACCACTCTAGTAAAAAGACTGATGAAACAAAAATTAATTTCTTTCCAAAAACAAAGCAGAAAATTTTTCTAACCTTTTCCAGTTTCAGGTGGACAGATAATGCATACGTCAGAAAGCAAAAATCCTGCAATGCTTAAAGTGTCATATAAAATGCTATGCAAATTATGAAAATACAGAAGTAGAAATTAAAGGAAAGACAAAGAACCTGGCTTCAAGCCATGCAAGAAAACTTACTGTCTTATAGAGCTTCAATACTTGAGGAGAAGGGTGAAAATCTGAATAAAATTCATCAACTAAAACTGAAAGTCGACAAATCTCATCCGTCATGGCAGAGGAGACCTGGAAGAATGTGGTAAATACATAAAATGTTTCTCCTGCCTTTTCCAGCCAGAGTGAAAACAGACCACTGCATTGAGTCATTTATTGTAACAGTTAATTACCTGATAGTCAGGAAGGATTGCCATTTGAAGGTTTTTTCTTTCTTGCCTTTTTTTTAAATATTGGAAAAGGAACATACTAGACATTTCAAATGTACTTCATAAGATGGGTGGGCACCTAAAGGAGCTCCCTTACAGAACAGACAACACTTGAATCAGGGAGGTTTTTCACACTGCCATTACTTACTTTATTTTCTACTTCCTCAGTAACATGTTTGATTTTTTCCTTAGTATCTTCCGTCAAAATGTTCAGCTGATTTCGAACGAAGTCCAATCTATCCTTCTGATCTTCTCGCTCTTCCATTGAATGGACTCTAACATAGCAGAAAGGAAATCACCATCACCAGCAGGTATTCTCCCACTAATGAAACAAGCCCCATAATCAGGCACGGACCACCTAGCTGATGTTTTACTGAGCAGCCAAAAAGAATCCAAAGTGATGCTGGCTGAACAAAGCAGAGGCGCTGCTTCAGAATGACTGCAATACAGATACTAAATTTACAGGCGCCTTTAAAGGCTGCATTGATCGAACCTAACGCAAATCACTGAGTTTTGATATATTTACAAAACCAGCATTTGGAGTTGGAATTGTTACCATTGCACATTAATTACAGCTAAAAAAGGTGAGGGGAATTGGAGGCCTTTAATACTTAGTCTATCCTGATTTAAAAACAAAAAAAGGATAAATCTGATCAAACTGTCCTACTGCTGCTCACCAGCACCACTCAACTATTCCTTACCAGCGACATGGGTCTGGTGACCCTGCAAAGCAAAGGGGAGGTGGCAGAAACTAACCTTGTCACAAACAACTCCCTTCAGAAGTCCTTGACCTACCATTTAAGTAAAAATTGCTTAAAATCTAAAAGCAGTTGTATCTTGAACAGCCAGCAGAAACATCAAACAGCAATTCAGATTAAGAGGGGTCACTACACAGGCTTTGGCAGCTTGATTGACAGAAAGAAGTAGAATATCAGAGTATTTTCAAACATTTCACAGCATGTTTTCATAGGATCTGACAACGTGAGGCAAGTTAGTATGTAAACACACAGTCTGTAAAAGCTGATATATTCAGGAAGATCAGTGTGTTTGACAGGCACAGTGAAGTCTGTTGAAACATAAAGACACACTATTAACAGACACAGAAAGGAGATGGATGGAAAAGATTAAACACGACAGCAAGTTCACCATGTACAAGAGACAAGAGGTAGCAACAAGAGTGAGGAAAGAAAACATACATATGCACACCTCAAAGAATATATGAAACTATCAGAGTAAATGAGCTGCTATCATTAGCACTAAAAGGATTACATGAGCAAAGAGAGAATAAAGACATTTAAGGAAACAATCTGAAAAGGGCCAGGGGCCAAGCCTCTCTTAGCTTGGGCTCTTCTCACCCCTTACAGTATTCTAACCACTTGCAAATTAAACTATCTACATCCTCCATTTTCTCAGCATTACTGTTAAGAAAAAAAACTTAGGTAAAGCATGCCCAAAAATCACCTCTGAAATGCTGGATACGTCTAGAAAAACTTAAAATTTCACGTTTTTGAAAAAAGATTTGAAAATGCACAGACTGCCTTTGTAACTGTAAGTCAGTAACCAAGAATAACAAAGTAAACAAAGATCCCTACACAGAAGTCACAGACCAAGGACACGACTGAGTGGTGCAAGTGAATAGTAGTAAGACTGACACACCAGAGAGATTCTCTATTTCTTACCACACAGGAAAAGTGAATTTTAAAGTCCATAATGGCCCAAGAAAATCACAAGCACAGAAACGGCTCCTCAGAGGATCTGGATAAACCAAAGCCAACCAGCCCTCCAATCAACCTACCTTTTCTCTGCTGCTGCTACGTTTATGGCGTCCATAATGTTTTTCACAGTATCTATTATCTGTTTAGCTCTGATAGTGTGCTGTTCAAACTTGGTTTTCACGGCTGACTGCGAGATACACTCCTGCGAGGGGCCCAAGCCACAACACATTACTGCAATTCCATGCCAACACATTCAGGAATTTCACTGTCAGAAAGCACATGCTGCTAATTTTACCATGAACTTAAACCAATGGGAAATAAAAAGAGAAAAAGTATATAGAAATTAAAAGACAACGGAACTGAAATCTCAAATGATTCTACAGCAGCAAATCTGTACCTTCATGTTCATTCACAGTAATGTGCATAGGTTTTATTCTTTTAAAATAAGTTAATAGTGTAAAGAAAAAAGAAAACTCAGATGAATACGTAAGAGAAATCTAGCTCTTCAGAAATTTTTCCAAACTATCTCTTCGGAATTATAAATGTCTACCAGGAAAGCTGGCAATATTGCCTGGCTCGGGTTTTCTTTGTTGCAATACATAATCTTAGTTTCAAGAAGCAGTTCTGTCAATAAAATTTGACATGATCATGTCAATACTGACCACCCAGGAACAAAATATACAATTAGGAATAAGAAACAAGGATTATCTCACAGGATAAAAAAAGTTGTTACGTAGTCCTTAAAATATTAGCTTATTTGCAGATTATCAAAGTGTTAAATGAATGAGTAGAGAATGCTCTAAAGATACAATTTCTCATCAATCTTCAATCTTGAATATTGCACAGCAATTCAGAAACTACAGGAGACTCACGGAAGAGATATACAAATGTTCAATTTGGGCAAAAGCACATCAATTGTGATAAGCCATAAATTAAGACTTTGACTTTTTTCAAGCAGCTGCACATCCTGAGTTATGTAGCCAATTAAATGCTGTCAGAATTCAACCTGCACTAAGTCACCACAAAGTGGCAACATCTGTGTTTGTGGGGAAGAAAGCAAGCAGCTAGTTTCCTTATACCAGATCTATGGGGTTTTTAAATTCTGCCTATGGATGCACCTTTCATAGCACAAACAGGTTTAGGTTGCTTTTAAAAGACTTGCCTGTGACCTTAGCATATGCTATAATAACAAATTTCAGCTATCTAAAAATAACAGATCAAACCAAAATAAACAAAAATGGGTAAAATATATTCCCTGTTCCTCGATGAAGCAGATCTAGAAATCAGCAATGAAAGGCCAGTTTCATAAATATCAGCACATTGTAAGAGCTAGACACAGAGGAAAGAGTCTTCCCGACATTAGTATGCAGTAGATAAAAGGACGACAGTCACTCACAACACAATCAGAAAATCCAAGTTAGAGCACTAGGAAAAACACAAAGGTTAGTTAAACGACTGGGAAAGATAATAAGAGTGGGAGAGCAGCAGTTTTGCTGTTAGTCTGTAAAGAAGTATTTATCGAAACAAAGAGAAAAGGTACGTTTCAACAGCCTAACCAAAACCAGTTACCTTCCAGCCCACTTCCAGTACAGCGAGATAGTCTTTAAGTGCACAGCTTATTACATTCCTGTGCAGTGTTAGGGAAGGACTCTGCAGTAGCATACTAATTTAGGCTCTTCCATTCACTCCAATTTACAGCCAGAATTACTATTCCACTCTGCCTCCCTCCTCCACTCCTCCCCACACCATTTCTGTTATCCATGTTTCAAAGAAACCTGGGAAATTTTACAACCTGAGGCATAGCGGCGTTCAGTTTTATGTAGAATATCCTCTAAGGACTACTGCATACAGCGCACTGTGCATGCACTTTGCTGTTTCGAATAGGCATTTCTATGTATCTCAATGTAAAATTTCAGAAGAAAGATACACAGACTACTTTCTGTTATTCTACAATACAAAAATCCAGAATTGATCCACTAATTCAACTCTTTAAGACTCTGTATCTTTTTTCCTTTGTTGTAATACAGCTGACATACGTAGTAACATCACTTTTAAAGTTACTACATGAATCTCTAAAACCTTAATTTCACCACTGCTTACAAGTGTTCCTCGTAATTCCTGGACCAGTTTTTCTTTTAGCAACTTAAACTACCCTGTGCTTTGCAGAAAAACATGTTATATCTATTTTCTGAATGCCTTTTGCCCTCACACAAAGGTCTACATAAATGTAGTTACAAACTGTCCAAAAATGGTCCAAATTTTTCCCATATCACAACAAACTAGCAGTGGTGGGTTGTTTCTAGATTGTTTTTAAGGTTCTAGCTATACTGAGCTCATATCAGTCCTGGGATGAACAGGCTCTCTTATCAGGGAACTGATACTAAAATCAGGAATGTGGAAGTACTGGAGAAGTAACAGTTCCTCTTCTCAGCCCACATGGAACAGAGGAAGAAGCTGTCCAATTTTAGTGAAGACAAAAGCAGGGTGAAAGAATCCAGGAGGAGCAAAAGCAGCAGATGTAGCCAGTGGGAACATGGAACATGCAGATGGGTTTATAAATGAGGTGA
The DNA here is from genome assembly GCA_034782735.1 of Sagittarius serpentarius. NCBI lineage: Eukaryota > Metazoa > Chordata > Aves > Accipitriformes > Sagittariidae > Sagittarius > Sagittarius serpentarius. The sequence continues at coordinate 34,293,638 of JAVKLA010000084.1, forward strand.
TGAGATAGCTTAGAGACATGAACTGGACAAAAGAGCATGAGAGATGTTTGGAAAATGTGAGCAGGGCACCTGAACAGGGACAAGGAGCTACAGGCAGGACAGACAAGACTGAGGCATGGAAGGGGTCAGTGCTTGACGAGGACAGACAGAAGCATCTGTGCTCTCATCCCTTCCTTCTCCCAGACTGCAGCGTAATCCAAGAGACTTGGGACTTGCAGCTCCTCTGTCAGGAAACAGTAAATGCAAAGCGCTTTAGCTAGAAGGGCTTAGGCTGAACTCACGGCTGAACACCATCTGAATTCGGTCTAGCAGTGCATAAAGTATACTATCAAGTAGGATTTCGTTCCGTCTGAACACAGAAAATTGTACCTGATGTACGATATTCTTCATTAATATAAGAGCTGGTATAGCCTAGTGCTGGTAAACATAACTGATGACAACAGTATGCTGAGGTCAGCTACTTTATCAGCTAAAGTGACAGTAATTTGAGTATTAGTTCTGAAGATTTCAGACCTGGTGAATGATTTAAGTATCAGCCTTGCTTTAAAAGCAAATAAAATGCCATTAGAACTTAGGAAATGGCCCAGAAAACCCAAATGTGAAAAAAGCTGCAAAATCAGACACTCAAAATTTAAACTGCTTTGGCAATCTTAATTTAGCACATGTTCTCACGCTCTTTAAGTGATGAGATCACACTCCTATTGAAAACCATTCATTATGATTTCAGGATGCAACACGGCTGAGCAGGGAAAAACATCACAGAATCCACTCTCACTGCTGGAGTTGGAAGGTGTGCAACAAATGAAACACATAATGTGAAAGAAGAAAAAAGTTGGTTTAAGGCCATACAGTGCTGTCACAGAACTGTTTTTTGTCCCAGCCACTGGCAAAGAATCTTGTCATGGTTGTGACCTTGTGGTGGATGCTTCTCATTTTGGTGGCTGAATTTTTGTCAAAAAAGCTTTGGGTACAGCACGTGGCAAAGTATGTTAACGAACAGTAACTCATTTAGAAGCTTAATTCCCACTTTTTTCCTGCTGGCTGAAAGTTTCTTACTAGAATTCTAAGGACAAAAATTACAAACAAAAACGCATGTTTGGCTACAACTAGTAACACAAGCAAAAAATTTCATGCCTCATAAACTCAGGCCCTACCAGTATTCCAAACCAATCATTTCAACAATTCAGTCATCTATTGTAAGAGTGTGGATAAAGATTAAACTTTGACATTTTCTTGCTTATGCAAGACTGAATCAAGCTATGATTCTAACACCTTTTTGATACACACACATTATTACGTAACTCAGTTTTGCTAAGGTCAAATGGGTTTGTTGTAACACGAGAAGAAGAAATACTTTTCAGAGGCAGTTTGGTTTTTTAAAATATACCGAACAAGGAATTACCAGTTCAGGCACGCAAGAGCCATCTTGAGCATTTGCTGTATACAAACTACAGCCATACTGTTCAGGCTCGTGTCGCATGAGATATGCTGATACATACCACACAGAACCATCAAGGCATACCCAAGATGCCTCCTTAAGATATCCAAGAATGGCTTTAGATTAATTAGTTATCAAAGACAAATGGATCCTATCACAAGGAAATCACTCGACTGTCTAGCCAGTCCTACTTCTGAAGAAACTGTAAACCCCAGCTATAAATATAGCTAAACTGAGGTTGAAGGATGGATTCTGCACAGCAACAAGGATGGAAAAACGGTGTTAATGCTCAGAGTATCAGTGCCAAGAGGTAGATAACTGTGATAATTTCAAAACTCTGGCTTTAAAAATGCAAGTAAATATTTAGAGTTACATTGGTGAAACAGAATTTCTTACTATTTGTGTCCTGAATTATAATGATTAATTACAAAGCTACAACTTCAGAACAAAATATGGCTTACTATGGAGCAACCATTTCACCAGCTCATGGTTCTAAGTGATACACACCTTTCTAAGAGCATCATCTCTTTTTATATAGACTATATTGGTATTGAGATCTCAAAACATGAGCTAAGAGTTTTGGTCCCTTCCCTCATTGAACAATACTTCCTTCCAACAACTACCTGCTACTCAAGGTGAGAAGAGATGAACAGAACCCACAAATAAGGCAAAGCTGTCAGATGAATACCTTACGCTCCTCTACTTGCTAACACGGGTAATGTTCAGTAAAATTACACTAAGCATAAGCAAAAGCTATCTTTGCATTAAAGAACAGGCAGTCTAAGAAGCCCATCATAAATACCTCAAATATCTGCTCAAAATGTTGAAATTCCTGGAATCTTGTTTGAAATCCTTCAGCGAGTGCTCCACCTGTGAAACGTAATGGACCATAAGGCAGAGAGCAATACCTCACAGCACTGACTGTATCTTAAATATTTTTATCAGCTTTTATGATATTTTTTCTGTATTAGAGGAAAAGCAAGAGTTCCTACACACCACCCTCTGGCATTCCTTGGGCCTTCTGTCTCCTGGCACTCAGAACTTCTTTTGCTGAAACAAAAAAGATGCGATTCCTCGCTTCTACAGGATCAATAACTTTGAGCTCATCAACTAGAAAAGTCAGACAGCGCTCCATGTGCTGCCTACGGACCTAAGGAAAAGGCAAAAAGCTCATGAGAAAAAGGCAAAAATTGAGCCATCGTCAAATCAGAACATCAGAGTCAGAAACAGATGGTGAACAACCCCTTAGACAGCAGATGCCTTCTAATCCTACTGAGGCAGCAGCTGCTTTAAACCATTTTAACAGCCCTGGAAGCAACAATACTTTCTTCTGCAACTGTCTGTATTTATGCAAGTCAGAGATCTCAACTCAGTTACTGGGGTAACCACTTTATTCCCCATATACAGAGAAGTATCGCTGCAAGCTAGTTGCCATTGGAAAGATCTGAAGAACACACCAAACTGTTACCATTTAACACTGTACTTTGCCAGCTACTCTATCCATGTACACATGTATAATCTATACCCTCAGGCTGCATTACCATTACAGAAGTAAAAGGTAATACAAAGAAGATTTAAAACAAGCTTAACTATGGAGGAAAAAGGTTCTAAACAAGCCTCCCATTGTACTACCTGCCTGCATATATTGTAGTCTGAATTGCAGGTTGCTTTTCGCTCTGAACAAGGAATAAGTTATTTCCATTTTCAGACCAAATAAATTATCCTTTTACCAATAAGACAAAGCTGGTGTTTTCATATTAATAACTGTATCACCCAAGCAATTTAACACGCTTTTATGCACGTGGAGGCCTTTTCTTTATAGATATGTATTTTTTAAAAAATCAACCCAAATAAGAGCCATCAAGTCACTCACATCTTCCATATATTCTGGTTCTGACGCGGAGGCATCCCATCTATTATTCAAGATGAAGATGTTTGGCTTGGAAAGTCGTTCGTTCACTTTATGGAAAAAATGTTTCTCCTAAGAATTAAAGCACAAACAGAAAACTCCCCAGACATCTAAACCAAAGTCACACATTCTTCTGTAACAGATTCTTTACTTAATCCAGCTTTTTAAAAGTTTATTAAAAAGAATTCATTAGCATTAAAACTCACAGATATCCAACACAAAAAAGGCTTACGATATTTCAAAAGTCATCATATGTCTTAAAACGTTAGCCAATGCTAAAAGTCAAAGATACTGCAAGCCTCTCTAAAAATAGGTACAAATACAAGTTAAGAAAACTTCCAAAACAAATAGTTTAGAAAACAATGGAAAATAAAGTCTATTATTCTATAAATCTATCATGTCATTCATTGACTTTTTTTTTCCCCCTCCTTCTTTTGCCTTTACTATCACAAAACTTCACTGCTTTTCATAGTTCTAGCTCTCTATTAAATTTGTCTGCAATTGTGTGACAATCAAAATATTGTTGGGGAAGAGAGGAAGGGAAAAAGAACACACAAGACACGACTGTATCTGCTCATTTCGTTTTTTAGATAAGATGCCTGGCTAAAACTGTGAAGTCTTCCTTGTTTGAACTACCAAGATGCTCCTGTTCACCCTGCCAAATCTGGTTTCTATACGCAGAAAAACATCGTCTGTATTCTGCAACTAGGCAACGTCAACCTGAATCACAGACAAGTTACATTTCCTGTATGAGGATGGATGGCTTGAGCCACAGGAAAAAAGTCACTGCTGAATGTTTTAATTTTAAAAAGAAGACATGTATGTACCTGAAAAATGTATTTAGGTCCCTTGCCCATACCTACCACCCATCATTGCTGTTTTCATAGTCATAATGGCTAAGTCATGATGGAGTGAATCCCCACTCAGCACAGCTGAAACAGAAGACACCTCTGTGCTGCCATAAGCTTTTCCTGTCTGCAGCAGGGTGCCACCACGTATTCTGAACACAACACTGGAAATATGTTAGTCTCCATTAGCTGGGGAGTTAAGCATGATTAAACGAGAGTACTGTTGCAGAAATAAGACCTTTGTCTGAAGGGAATTTATGAAGGAATATTAGAAAAATCACGTTCATGCAAAAAATCTGTGGTTGTGTAGCAGCTGCCAAGTATTCTCAAACCTGTTACGGTAAGAGGTAAAAATAATGCCTAAGGAGGGTGAGAACATAGTTATCATATACTTTACCTGAAGGATAACCTTCTGTAGACGAAGAAAGACATTACCATTTGCCACAATGCAAAGCAAAATACAAATGCTTTAAAGCAGTTACGTAATTGTTAAAGGGAATTTCACTTGAGTCTATCAGGCTGAAAAAATTAAAAAGGAGAAAAAGAGCTGTTTACTGAGCCAAAGCCTCAATCACAACTAAGATCTACTTCCTTTCCCTCCAGTATACACCCTGGACACTGATGATTTCCAGATTCTAATAATTACAAGGTGCTCAGTGTTAAGTGAGGATTTACAGGCATGGCAAGCAAAAAATACCAGCAAGACTTTAATGCCTGAAACAAACTGCAAGACTAACTAACTTCTATTTAGCAGCTTTCAGCCATGCCTGACAAGGAACAAAGATTGGCCAAAAATCCCATTAAAAAGCAGAGGAGCACTTCTGCGACTGAATGTTTAGAATCAGACAAATACAAAATTAACAGCATCTTCCATCAGACGTACAGCCTATTCATCTTTCCTGCATACTTACTATCTCGGTCACACTGTTTTTAATGGTTCATTTTCCTGAGCAAATGAAAGAACCAAATCAAATTTGGCCTTTTCTCTGCTACTTCGTTACACCACACTGAAATCTGGCACACGGGTCCCTATTGTTTCCGTGTTTCTATACAGTAATGAGATGTTCACTGAAACTCAATCTTTTTTCCTTCTTTTTTTCCAATTAAAAAAAACCCAAACCAACTATGGTATCCACATAATGTAAACAACTTCTAGACTCCCTCCGTACTAAAAGCCAAAAAGTGTCCCTCATGTGAGATAATGGCAAAGATAAAGCCACAGTTGTGCTAAATCCTCTCTTTGCCCTAGATGTTGTCAGAATTTTCTTTTTCTCCCTTTTAAATCACATCTCTCTTGCATTTGAGACTTTGTGGATTCAGCTCAGAAGATGGAATGCAACGTTTTTAAACTCATTTTATGTTCTTCTCAAATTTCCACCAAACTATTCTAGTTTGCTAGAAAGCAAGGAAATACTGTCTGTACATTCAGTTCTTTGTTGTATTAAAAATTGCCTCAATAATTAGAAAGCTCAGACAATGCATGTCAGAACTATGCTCAGAAAAATCAGAGCATTTTATTTGTCTACCTTAGCCAATGGTAGTAACATAAAAGTCTTCTAAAAGATTTCTCAGTAGCATTATACTACGTTCTGGCAGTCACACTTCCAATAACTTAGAAACCTTATATTGATATTGTTTGCATTCACAATTCTTAGTTTAATTAAAACTGGAAATCACTACAAACTAAAGCAAATCTCTGATCTTGTATTTTGCGTATCACAACAGCTCCTTTGGCCACCTTGCATTCTCTCCTTCTACAAGTCATACAATATTTAGGCTGCAAGGTATACAGAAGTCTCTCTCTTGAAACAAGGCTTTACAGAATAAAGGTGTTAAAACATCTTCAGCTCTCCATGTTGCACAGAACCATGCAACATGAATGATTATTGCCAGCATCTTCTTCAGAAGAAACAGTCCATTGAGGGGAACCTGTAGCACTTGAACTCAACACAAGGTGTATCAAGGGAGTTCACCTCTTCTGAGACGAGAACACATGAGAAACAAGATAGAAATTCAACTTCCTTTACCTACTTTGTGTATTTTATTGAACTTCTGGAGATTAAATACTCCATAATTTATTTTTTGACAATGTAAGTGTCTTCAGATGACAAATATCGACAAACTGTAATGCAAGACAAGCACTCCATCATCCATTTATCAAAAAAGAAACTGAGATAGAAAGAACAAATGTGATGCTCAAGTCAGAATAAACAAAGCTGCTAAGAAACTTGGCTCTCCTTTCCCTAGCGAGGGATATATATTGTTTCTTGCCTCACACCCCCAAATCCTATTCACAAGATCTAAGTGCAACGATTCATGGGAGCTTCAGTAAAGGTCTAAGAGAAGCCATTATGGAACTGCTGAATATTTAAATAATGTAAAATCACTGCACATCATACCGTGTTCATGAGAGTTGATTCAGAATTGGCGACCAAGACAAACACGTCAGCATCTAAGCAGAACTTGTCAATCCAGCTGTCCAATTCCGTAGTGACATCTGTGCCAGGGCTGTTCAGAATAAAAAATACAAACTCGTATTTACACAGAAAAGGAGTATTTGATTTTTATAAACTGATAAAAAAAGTGGGATTGCCTAAGGGCCTTGTAAGAAGATACAAAGCTTCGTATCTTTAGGCTGATGCCTACCTCAAGCTTCAGGCAAGCACAGCAAAAGCCAATTACCATTTAGCATTTATCAGTGTCCTGGTTTCGGCTGGGATAGAGTCAATTTTCTTCCTTGTAGCTGGCAGTGTTGTGTTTTGGATTCAGTGTGAGAAGAGTCTTGATAACACACTGGTGCTTTAGTTGTTGTTAAGTAGCACTTACCCAAGTTAAGGATTTTTCAGTTTCCCATGCTCTGCCAGCGAGCAGGTGCACAAGAAGCCGGGAGGGACCACAGCCAGGAGAGCTGACCCGAACTAGCCAAAGGGATATTCCAGACCATAGACTGTCATGCTCAGTATATAAACTCGGGGGGAGTTGGCCAGGAGGGGTGGATCGCTGCTCGGGCATTGGTCAGCGGGTGGTGAGCAACTGCACTGTGCATGACTTGGGGTTTTTTGGGTTTTATTTCTTTCTTTTTCTTTTAATTATATTCCTTTTCATTACAATTATTATTATATTTTATTATTATTATTGTTAGTATTACATTTTATTTTACTTTAGTTACTAAATCGTTCTTATCCCAACCCATTAGTTTTACTTTTTTTTTCCCCACTCTCCTCCCCCCATCCCAGTGGGTGGGTGGGGAGCAAGCAAGCAGCTGCGTGGTGCCTACTTGGTGGCTGGGCTTAAACCATGACAATCAGTTACTCGCTCATTGGACCTCCTACTCATTCCAAAAATGCAATTTCTAATGAATAAGTACGCAGACCGTAATTGCCAAGAAAAGTGATAGGCAGTCCGTCAGAAATCCAGTCAGTCTCACAGAATGGTTCCCCCCCCATATCCTAAGTTTTAGATTTTAATCAAAAAGGACAGTTGTTCACAAAATATTTTTTCCATTAATAAAGGCCTACTTTAAAGTGATATGCTATGCAACCGTTGCATAGATTTAATAAGAAAGTAAAATGAAGTTAAAACTATAATGCTGTCAGTTTTTTAAAAAATAAGTGGAATTTGAGCACTAGGTCATGTTTGCAACACCTCAATTATTGCTCGTTCAAATATTCTCTATTTAACAGTAGAGATATTTTTTTCTCCTTCCAAGTACCTGTTCTCTCAGAATCCAGGCTGTTCTCTTTTCCCTTTATGTTTCACCTTTAGCAACCGAGACTGTGCAGATCAAATCACACCTTATATCGTATCTATGCAAGGATCCCTCCTGGGCTTCAGCATACTTGTGCTATGCACATGTCCCCAGGGAGAGAGCACAACTGCGTAAGCTTAGAAGTCCAGCAGAGCATCAAACCAACCAGCTCCCTGTGCCAGCCGGGCTGGCTTTCTGTATGACTAACACAGGACCCAAGTTTGCACCCAAGAAAATAATGACAAACTCCCAGTGATTTCAAAGGGGCAAGATTAGAGATGCAACAAAAAGCACTACAATTTATCAGAAGACACTGCAGGTGTTATTTGGCTGGATATGAAATCGTACTTACAAATACACTCATACTTGAGTGACTACTCTTAAATTCAATCTATATTGATTCACACTTTAGGTACAGATCACCTAATAGTTTGAAAAACTAGATCTGAGCAACCTGATGTAGTTGAAGGTGTCCCTGCTCATCGCAGGGGGGTTGGACTTGATGACCTTTGATGGTCCCTTCCAGCCCAAGCCATTCTATGATTCTGTGATTCTATGAAAAAATATTACCAGGTCATACCTCAGTAGCCAGGAATATGGACATTTGACATAGACAAAGCGACAGCTTTCAGAATTCTTTAAATACACAAACTGTAGGAAATGCTAGCCCAACACATGAGCAGGCACAGCTGACAGCCACAATTCTGTTTTGAGGTCACCCATTACTTTGATATATACTCTTATCAGAAGCTTTCAAAAATGAAGTCCAGATTGCTTACGTTTCACATGATCAGTCTGAAGTGTTTAAAGACAGGAGATGGGCAAGAGGTTGTTGCTGCAACAACCCTATTCACACTTCCATACTGGGGTTGGTTATTTTTGAAGGTGGAAGTATCCTCAGCCAAAAACTAGTCCCTTAGCTCAATCACAAGACACTTGTCTGTTCGGGGGATGACAAGCAACAGTATATACAAAAGAACAAACTCTCTACTCTCAAAAAAAAAAAAAAAGTGCCTTTGCAACCTAACAACCAAAACACAACCACCCAGTAAACCAGTCTCTTTTCTAAACATTATAATGACTAATGCATTTAAGAAAACATTTATTAAAACTGAAAACGTACCTGTCCACTAAAACCAAATCATCTCTCAAGAGGGCACACTTTGACTTGGGCCAAAAGACATGGACGAGACAGCCAGCTTTCAAGTCTTTATCCATGTGAAGTGCATGAGCAAGCTGATTGACTGTCTATAAAGAGCATAAAGAGAAGACAAACATGAATATGCACCACAAACAAGCCTGTAAACCAGTCTAATTCAGTTCTCAAGCAAACCTAGACAGGGTCTATCTTGAGCAGGGTAACAGAGTTCATATTTCCTTCTGGTGAATATTTGTGATTTTTTTTTTTTTTTTTAAGCTCTTAGACTCACCAGCACCTAAAGAACAAGTTGTGCCTTGAAGCTCAGACAGGAGTTTCTTTGGAGCCACGAAGTGGTATTCTCTACAGGGCCAGAGTGTGTGATACTGAGCATCATCATGAATTTGCCTCAGAGGTTTAACATATCAATGTGAGCAGTTAAATTAGCTAAGCACCATACTGCCAAATGAGAGGCACATTCCAAATCTTTAGAAGTAACAGAACTTACTCTCAGTCTTATAAAAATAAATCACTCAACATATGCTACGCTACGAGACATACGTTAGTTGTTTCTCTGAAATAGCCAAGAAAAATTGCGAAGTAGACCACTTTAGTTTGTTATTCCCTCCTAAATAAGAACATAAAAATGTAGAATGAGTTAGCCTTATACTTTTGTTAGACTTGAAATTATTGTTAAAAGACAGATTTTTTGAGAAAATAGTTACTGCGAAAAGTAGCGTTAATCGTTCAAAAAATGTACCTTGACACTCTTCTTTTCATCTGATCCTTCGGTCATAAGATAAGCTTTATCTCCATCTGTCCCTTCCACACTGAGAAAGCAGTTAGTTGTATGGCCAATCCCACTAGGAAGTACCTTATCCCACAGCATTGCATTAATAACCGAACTTTTCCCACTGCTCGTTCTAGAGGGACAGAAAATAAAAGCAACGTGAGCACAGTACAGCAGTATTAAACATACCTTTGTCTTGAACTGAATGCACCCCCATTTAACTGCATTAGACCCACATACTGCAAGCTGTTTCTGGTGAGAGAGCTTCAAGCCAGTACAGCGTAGCTTGCCAGAAAAGACTAAGGAGTGCAGGAAAAGTTCATCTGAATAGCAATTCCAAAAATCTTTCTTGGTATCATCAACACTGCCTATCCAATCAAGAAAATCAATTGTCATCTGCATAACACATACTGGCTCAACAAGCCCAACCTGTACTGCTAAGTACGCTTTATCTGGTATACCTCAATCTCTGTAAGGAATTTGAAAAAGATACTGGCTCAACTTTGCTACATGAGAAAAAGCATCTAGCATAAAAAGATGCCTTAGATCAACTTCGAGCAACTGCTAAATCACAGCACACTGTCCCACAAAAGGGGGCAGCCTGCACTCTTCTTTGTGCCAGCCCTACCATTCCTGTAAAGAACTGATTGAAAATACATGTAATATTTTGGGCAGAATTATGTTCTGATCAGACAACAATTCCACGTTCCTGCTCACAGCAAAGCTAAAAGAGTTTCAGGGATGTTGGAGGAGGACATGAGGAGAACGTTGCATAACAGGGGCAGGGAAGGTTTACTCTCTGTGGTGGCAAGACTCCTTAAAACGTTGCGAAATTACCACCTGAGCAATTTAACCCATCTTTAGAGAAACATCTGATCTTTACCAGTCAGAAAGGAACTGCTGCTTTTGATGGAGTCTTTCGGGCATGAGATAAGGTACAAAAGGAGCATTGTTGTCCTATTGCCTTCAGATACGTTTCAAAGCATTGCTGTCTGGGAATTCACACCACAGCCAGCAATGACAACTCAGAACAGTTTAATGGATGATAATCTCAGCTGAATGAAGATTACTAGAGTAAGACGTGAAACAATGTGCAAAAAACCCTCAAATTTATTTCTTGTGCATAATCCTTATAAAGCAAATGCCTTTAATAATGGAACTTAATCTTGTCCTTATTTCAGAAGGAAGAGGTAGCTACATTAACCAAAACCCTGTTGATTAAAAGGAACTGGTCACTAGCTCCAAGTTCTTGCAGAACCTTAAGTTCTCAGCAACGTCCTACTTCGCACTAACCCTCTACCCTTCACCCACAAGTATTTCAGGTTTAACTATTACACAACAGTATGAAGTTACATAAACTAAAACTCATTTTTGAGCTACTTCTTCTAGAAAAAGTTCAGTACTCACTGTACAACAGTTTACAAATTTATTCAAAGTGTCAGAGGGAGAGTTAAATTCTATTTTTCCTGCTCTGAATTTCTGCCCTTTGCAAAAGCAACTTTTACCACACATCACAGCTTGTAAATGTATTCAACTTTTAACTTTGTGAAACATCAAGACTGAGATAACACTAATTTCTTTATCCCTGATCCTTTTACTGTTTTTCTTTAAATAGCTGAACTATTTTTAGCAAAATGAAGGTAAGACCAATGTTGTACATATTTTTTCCAATACTATTACAGAATTTTTAGAACTAAACCATGAAGATTCATACTCCAGAAAAAAAATACATAACCACATGCTTAAATTTAAACACAGAAAAATCAATTTTCCTGAAGCAAAGTGGACTAACAGGGCCCAGACTGACCAGGCACATAAAAGCATTTGAAAGCACTGGAACTGCAGTCTTTTAGAAGGACTTCACTATTTTATATCTGACTTCACGTTTGGTAAAGCAGATTTTCATCGTCTTTCTACACCCTCCAAATTTTATAGGAACAGAATGGCACAACGTTTGGAATGCAGACATTTATTGGAAGTGTTAAGAGCCAATCAAAATTTCTCACTAAAACTTAAGACTTTTCCACTAAAATGAGACTGAAATGCATACAATGCAGACAATACATACAAGCGGTAACACATAAAACCTCAGTGCTTTGGGTCTCTACACCTGACAGCATCTCTTTAGAGTACTTCTTATGTAGTAACACATTTCAGGTGCAACCAATACCTTTCTTTTTAACTCCCTTTTTTCCTGCCACAAAAATTAAAAAAGAGTTGAGATGACCCCAAGCTTAAAAATTTTCTAATACTGGAAATAAATTTTTTTTAGAACAGAAGTGAATTTAAATCACCCATAACTTTGGAAATGCTATCTAAACACGTAAAAGGTTTGACGCTTGGTCTGTAGTAATACCACCAAGGACTGTGAACTGTAACTTTTCCTAATCAGTGATTCAGGAAAGCAAAAATTCATAGCTTCATTCAGATTGATCTGTAAGCCATACAGTACATTGTTACTGTTATCCCTTATAATCATCAGAGAGATCTATCAGACTAATGATACAACCAACAAGGTAACCACCTCTAGATGTCTATTTTTCTTCAGCTGCTTATATATGGAAGCGTAAGCAGCTCAAAGTTTAGTTTTTCAGTACTTGTGATCAAACACAAATGAAAGTTCTCAACAGTAATAGTCCAGCAAAACAAAGATATTAAATAAACAAAACCATCACATTAAAAAACAGAAAAGCCATCCTGGAGAAGATGATGACAAACTCAGACCTTCCTAAGGCAAATAATGGATCTATACAGAATAGTTATTTTACGAAGTTTATCAATGAAAAACACATAACAAGACATACATAATTAATCTACAGTCACAAAGCAAGATGGCATCAAAGAAATATTCAGCAACAATTAGGTAAGAGTGAACATGGTTTTATGCACTGTATTTCAAACAATAATTCTATGAAGAAGCACTAATTACAGTGCATTTACATTAGAAATACGGACACTAAGCCCTGCAAGAGGCAGGGGAAAAAAAGAAAACAACAACAAAAACTAAAGATGAAATTAAGTTCTGGCAATTCCGTTCATTACCTGCCAAAAAAAGCCACTTTCATGTGTCTCCGTGAAAGCACCTCACCAATGACCGCCAACTTATTTTTATACGCCTGTATTTTTTCCAGTTCGTCTTCTGTTGCTACATGTTCAAGCTCTGGGTTCCTGTACGTTGCTACACATAGAAAAACAGTAACATAAAAGCAATCACGTACAGAGTACTTGCTCCAGGATACAAGATACAGATTATCAGTACTTCATATCCCAACAAAGATCTGTGTACATTTTAATTATACAGTGGTAAGAAAACAAACCAAACAAAACCCCGCCACAGACACTAATATTAGCCCTTACCATCTGACAGCTCCACCACAAGCACTTGTGAAATCATGACATCATTTCAGATTAATCAACAATCTAACTGCTGGATCCAATAACCCTGTGACCAAAGCCCGCTGTGCTGATTTGCCCCGCTCTTTGCGACACCTGCCTCCTTCAGAAAGGAAAACTGGAACCTCTCAAGTATACACCAGCTAGGCTGGGCTGTCTTCTCCTTGCAGAGCTCACTGGGGCTATGAGCAACCATTGCGCCTCCACATTCCTAAAACTTCTGAGGGTGTAACCAGTGGTTCTTTGCACTACATCATGTTGATCTACTTTCCTGCTGAATAATGGGAGAACCTGTTTGTCCTTTCTTCTATGCAAAGGAAATGGCAACAGGACTATAAACGCCGGAGTGGTTAAGCTTTCACCGTCATGGAAAGGAGGCTAGGCTACCAGCCCAAGCGATGCAATCAGCTTTTCATGTACATAACCATCCTGGGCATTCCTGCTAGCCTAAGTTGAAAAAGTCAATGTCAAATGAAAAAATGTGACTCTTTCTGAAGGCATGCGTTTACACAAACAGCACACTGATATGTATCATAATGTACATTGCGTTACCGTAAAATATGTTCAAAGCAGTGAGCAAGGCCCTTGTGTTTAAAATTAAAGCTAACCTTCCACAAAAGTTGCTCCTTCAGTGACATAGTCCAGCAGCTGGTCAAAGATGGCAGTGATTGTCTTTTTGGCCAGCACAAAGTGTTTCAGTGGAGAGACGGTAGCTTCTGCCATTATGCAACTACAACGAAAGTTACATACTCATCTATGTGAAAAGCCATACACTTCTCACCCATTTAAAAAAAAAAAAACCAAACAAAAAAAACCCAACGAACGCCAATAGCCTTAGTTTATGCTGGGTTTACTACCCTAACCAACTCTTCTCTCTCCCCCCTCACCGCACGCGCAGACAGCGGCTCACGAAGCTCGGGGACAGGTTTATACCGATTTGGTGCGGTCTGTCCTCGAAATACCAGGCTTTCCCCTCACCAAACGCGGCTCACAGCCTCCCCACCGCTGGGAGGTCAGCGCCGTCCCCTCGGCCCGGCGAGGCCAGCCCCGCGGCTCCCCTCGGCCGCCCCAGCAGGCCCTGCCCCCGCCACCAGGCGGGGAAGGTGCCGCGGCGGCCGCCCGCCGCCGCGGTCAGGGAAGGGGCGGGGAAGGCCGAGCCGCCGCCACCGCCCCGCCCGTCAGCTGTT
>JAVKLA010000084.1:34316872-34353201 GCA_034782735.1 Sagittarius serpentarius
TTCCACTCCGCGCCCGGCGACGGGCCGCTACCGCCGTCGGACGCGGCGCTCCCCGCGGGGAAAGGGGCGGGGCGGGGCCAGCGGCGGCCGCCAGCATGGCGCCCCCTGCGGGCCGCGCCAGCGCCTCCAGACCCCCGCCCGTCTCCATAGCAGGCGCGGGCGGGGGGGGTGGGGGGGAAAGGCGCGCGCGAAAGCAGCTTTTAATTTATACACGATACAGTCATCCCACCGCCGCAAACTAAATGGTCGGAGAAGCTCACCGCCACAGGCTTTGTCCAGGGCTTGTTAAGCACCTGGCAGCACGTCATCTCACTTTAGAGAGGGCAGGGGGGTGCTACCACCACACCAAGACTCGTCTTTTACAGAAGAGGGTTTGATGTCAAAGGCAGAAGCCCACAAAGCACAAAGTACTTTTTGTCTCAAAGTAGAAGCTGTCCCTTAAAGCTGCTCTAGAGGAGAAGCAATATAAAATAAGGGTTGACAGTTAAAATAAGCAGCTTTCCCTTTTCAAAATACTGCAAATTTATCACAAGGGTCCCCCTTTTTGCTCGCTTCATCTTCACTTTTTTTTATGCCACAGGAAAGAGCAGTAAGTTATATTTCTCCACAAAGCAGAATATTTCAAACAGCATCTTATTTTTCAAATTAACAAGTCATTTATTTTGAAGACACAAGGGAGACCATTACAGTCACTTAGTTTGATGACTTAAAACAGATCATGGAATTTCACCAAGCCTTTCATTGAGCTATGCCGCTCTGGCTTAGCTTGAAGTTACCCAGTTTTAAAATCAAGCTTTCAATTAGCAGAGAATCCACAACATCCCTAATGTTGTTGCTCTACTGATTAGTAAAAAAAATTATGCCCTACTTCTGGCCTCAGTTTTATTCATTAGTTGGAGGTTGAGATTGGGCTCAGAGTACTGTTTAGAAAATCCTACCTTTAGCCTTTGTCAGGGAAGTTGGAAACATGTCTTTAGGGTGATGTGATTTGGTTAGAGCTACATAGGAAGAGCTTCATCCTATGATCACATGGAAGTTTTGATGGTAAGCAGCATGAATATAACTAGAGATATCCTTTTGAAGGCACACTGCAGAGCCCTCAGAAATGAAATACATGTGGTCTATCCCTTATCTCCTGAGCTGAATTACCAATCAAACAAGATCCTGGCATCCCAGTTCAGTTTGTTCTCTGTTTATTCCAACCAGAGGAGCCAAGGTTGCTCCAGGGCACCTTGTGTTACAGTTCTCATAAATGGGCTATAGCCACCCAAATGGGTGGATGCCCATATATTTCTCCCTGTATTCACCAGTGTTTTCCGTGTAAATATTCAAAAACCCCCAGCGCTTTCCCCAGTTCCCAGTGGAGGGCAGTAACGAGAACTTAAAAATCCATAATTTGCCAAGGGAAAGGGCGGGGCGGGGGGAAAACCCAAACCCAAAACCAACCCTTTGCTTTGAGTTCAGTTCCACTTGGTGAGACAAACTCAGGCTAGCCAAAGCACAGTACATCTTCCCTACCTGCTGACTGATTTCTTCTCCACAGAAAGCAGCGCAGCCCAACACCACCTATGTCAGATAAAGAGACAAGACTCTGAAAGAAAAACATCTGAGGAGGATCCCCTTTGACATCACAGATCCAATTCAAAGTCTCAGGCATCAAACAGTGGTATCAATGCTTTAGACAGGAAAGTCTGAGTCTCGGTTTTCTAAACCACCATGTGCTTGGGATGTTCAGACAGCTCTGGGTCAGGTTTTAATTGCTCAGAACCCATTCCAGCTGGAAATACAGAAAAGCCCATGTGATATTCACCTTATTGTTTAAATGGGCAACACAGATGATGCTCATTTCAATTAGCAGGGGTGTATCCTTACCAAAATAGGAATGGAGTAAACCCTTTCTTCAATAAAAGCAATAAGCATAGCTCATGATAATCATCTTTGCTGAAGGTAGATTTGTTAGTGTTTAAAAGGACATATAGGAGGTTATCGGAGGTATCTTGCCTAGCATCAGTTTTCTTGCTCTTTTGTTACATGGGTTCAGGTTTTGGATCAAGTCTTTCCAATGCAGGTTGGAAACCAGCCTGATTTCTCAGCATAAAATCAGTTGGGCTCATCCAGAGTCCCACACTAAAGCAATGTGCCCACATCACGTATCATTCCTGTTTCACCAGCATTATTTTGCAAGTTTTCCATTATTTTTTCATGCTTTAGGGATGAAGGCTTAGAACTACCACAGAAATCACACCACAGAAATGGTGGTGAAGTCTAAAATTTGCATTTGAACAAGGACTGATAATCCCCTTTACCTGAACCATCCCGTGCATTTAAAACAAGGCAGGAAGCTCTCAACCATTTCATAGTTACTAGAAAAGGTAAAACTCACCCGACGCTGTAATAAACAGCAAGCTTAATCTGTTAGTTCAGGTTACTGAACTAGCTACTTCAAAACCACTAGCCATACTTTGACATGCTCTCTCCAGACTAGAGCTCAGCTTAAGCTTCAAAATAAATGTAAGGATAATGGTGTCCACCTTTTTTTGCAGAGTTTGATCCAGTGCAGACTGAGCACCTGCTGCAACGCAGCCCTTTCCCAAAGCTAGGCAGAGATGGTCTGAAACAGAATTGACCAGTGTACAAAGTTTAAAGCTTACAGGGGGCAAAGATGTGTAGGAGTGACCTGAGTAAAAACCCTGACACTTCCCTCATCCCTGCAAAAAAATGAACTTCTCAGCAAGAGAGCTCAAGTCCCTCCCACGGTAACAGTTTGTTAGGAACAGAAGTCCAAAGGAGAGCAACATGTCCACAGAAGCAATTCCATTGCAGCCCCATGACTCTTATACTTGCCAGTGAGTAATTTCCCAAATGTGTTTCTCACTCTTTCATAATTAGTATTGGATACAAAAATACAGCCTAGTTTGGTTGGTTGGTTTCTTAAATATAGTTTTGGTAATGAAAGCATGAGGGTTATTTTTCAAAACCAAAACATTGATTTTGCAGGGGCTTTAAAACCATCCAGCTGAAACATTTTGATAACATCTGCTCTTATCAGAACTTTTACAGCCTACATCTAAAGTAAGTTACTTAGTCTGAGGATCAACGTGTACAAGAACACACACCACATGCACCTAGGACTTCCCACCCATAATGCAAATTCTATTTCTGTTCCCCACCCCCAAAGTTAACTGATGTACACAATTTCCATCTCCTTTCTTCAAGCCTTTTTCAAAAGCAGAGCTGCAACACCAAATCACACCTCCAAGATTGAAGATTCCTTACATTCTCACTTCAGAATTCACAAGTGTACCAACCATATTATTTTAATTTAGTTGTTAGTATATACATTAACACTCAAAAGTGTGATAAAAACCAAACAAAAGTCTTTTTTTTAATAAACAGCATGTGATACAGACCACAAAGAAATAAAAAGCAGACTTCTTACAGTTTCCCATGAACATGGACTACAGTAATTATCACAGGCCAAACTTTTGTTACTTGAGTAGCACAGCAGAAAGGGAAAAAATTTTTTTTTTTTTTTTTTTTTTTTTTTTTTTTTTTTTTTTTTTTTTTTTTTTTTTAAGTACTGCAAGACTGTTCTCAGTATGACAACACATGCATCTTGCTGCATCTTAAATACTTCTTGGCCCATCATGACTAAAAATGTCTTTCTTTCTAACTACTTTACCACAGGACCTTTATCACAGAATGACATACACATGGCAACATCCCCACCCCACCCTGCAGTAGTGGTTATTTCAAAGATAATTGTCTCATTTTAAAAAGATACTTCAAGCACTGGCGGGTGTTTATATTCTCCTTTTGATGCAAACATGTAACTGCTACCACCGTCAACAAAGTTACATGGAAGCATCAAGACGTTACACCCTTCTGGGCTCTATTTTTCCAAAATGCCAACAGGATCCTGGGCTGCCTTAGGAAGAGCATCGCCAGCAGGTCAAGGGAGGCGAGCCTTCATCCTGCCCCTCTGCTCAGCACTGGTGAGGCCACGCCAGGAGTGCTGGGCTCCCCAGAACAAGCCAGACATGGACGTACTGGAACAGGTCCAGCCAAGGGCCGTGAAGATGATGGACAGGAGAGGAGGCTGAGAGCACTGGGATTGTTCAGCCTGGTGAAGAGAAAGCTCAAGGGGCATCTTGTCGATGTATATAAATACTTGATGAAGAGGAGTAAAGAAGACTGGCAAGGCTTTCCTCAGTGCTGCCCACTGAAAGGACATTAGGCAATGAAACAGAAGAAATTTCATGTAAACATTAAGAAAAAACTTCTACTGTGGACTCTTCTTTCTTGGGCAGATTCTAAACCCAACTGGACAACGTCCTGGGCAACCCGCTCTAGCTGACTCTGCTTCAAACAGGGTTGCTGGACTAGATGATCTCCAAAGGTCTCTGCCAACCTCAACGATTCTGTGCAATTCTGAAAATATTGCAATTATGGTGCCAGTTGCAGTGACAACAATACTTTCAAAATTTCAAGCCTAAGAATCCAGGACATGAGACTGCAGCCATATATATTTTAAATCCTTTTCTTCACCAGGGAACTGGATGTTGGTAGTGTATGTGGACGTTAAAAGTAGTTAAACCAAAGAAACAAGGCAGAATGAGATTGCAGCTATGAATATCTGTGTTTTGGCTCTCAAGGATTAACTAAATTACAACAGACATAAAATTCTTAGGAGAAACAGCTTCTGCTTGAATTAGGCTTTCTATAACTTCAGCAAAAGAATCGAATTAGGTTTGACTGATTAATTTTATTACCAGAACCTAAGGTTCCTAACAAAACAGATGCAGTTACACTGAACTAAATGGTTCCTAAACCAGTATTATAGCTACTGGGGACCTGGCACCAGAGTTTCAGAAACAGTCAAGATAGAATAGGATATTTTTGGCCTTACTTGTGCCAAAGAAATATTGCATCACATACAGAAGTGACAGTAAGGACACTTAAGCCACATTTATACAAACCAACGGGGACGCTAGCTTCGAAGTACAGGCACAACATTGCTTCAATTGATCTCTTACAAATATTTTACGTTCTTATGCTATAGGCATGTTGCTTTTTAGGGGAGAGGGCTGTTGGAGAGGGAAGGGAAGAGACAGGTACAGAGGGATCCACCTCTGGCTTAGAGTCAGGAGTGCTAACACAGTAAGACCTCACACTTTTAAGAGTCTAGCCCATAAAGCTCAGAAGTCAAGAATACTGTACTGCAAATTAAGACAACTATTTTTCCTGAGTGTGGGTTCAACAGGTCTTTCATGAAAGAGTAGGAAGAGGAAATATTTAAGCTAGCAAGCAATAAAAATCTTTGAAGTCTCAAGAATGAAAGGAACTATAGGCAAGATTACAGTAGTTATGAATTGGAGAGCTGAAAAGGCTAATTAATAAAGACTATTTCAAAGTAAAATTGTCAAGTGTAACTGGCTGCTAGTAAACATTCCTCTCATTAAAAGCACACCTTTCATACTGAATCATGTGAATAAGTGATCTGGAACTTTAATACACATATAGTCTAATTCTGATTTCATATGCCGTTGTGAACCCAGAGCGATTCTGGTGAAGTCAGTGTTGTATCAGCATGACGTGAAATCAGAATTTCTCAAAGATCAGAGCACCTACAGATTTGGGTAGTGTATGCAGATAGAGAACTTCTATATCCAGTTTCCAGTTGGCTTCCCTTCATTAACACAGGTGTAAAAAATAAACCAAAACCACCCCAAAAAACCCCACACCAGCTGCAGGGGTGGTAAGCTACATGTCATTTTGGACAGATAGAGCCTTACCTAAACTGAGACAACTTTCAGCACAAAAAAAGATACAAATTCATTATTTGTATGAAACATGTATTGCAAAATTAAATTGGGATTCAACAATCTGCAACAACATCCACAGCTATATAGTATTTAAAAAAAAAAAACCAAAACAAAACACAAGTGTGGTTCTTCCATTCAAGTAAAACTAAAACAAAAGAAAAGTTTAAAAAAAAAAAATCTTAGAAGCAGCAAGTTACAATTCTTTCTGTAATACCACACCATTTTCATTAACTTGAAGCATTTTCAAGATGTCAAAGACATCAACAAAATAGTAATTTCAAGTGGCTTTTTTGATATTTGTTTTCTGAATGGGTCCAGCCCAGGTCTGCAACCTGTACAGACATGTGAAACAGGAGGAACTCACAATTATTATTAAGAACAGACATTGGAACATGCCAGTTATAAAATGACAAAGCAAAGATAATACCTTCAAATTGTCAACAGACATGGGTTACTGACCACTGAAGGGCATTTAATATTTTACATTAAAAGGGAAGTTGGAAAAAAACACCCAAAAACAACCCTCCAAACCACCAACAGCAGGGTCCTCACATACAAAATTCTCTACAAGCTTGGTAATTTCTATATTGCCCTTAATATGCAGGCTTATATCTTCTCTACAAGATGCCAAACCACTAACAATTTTGGTTTTATTTAAAGGCTTTTATTTTAAAAATGATACTGAAATTCTGTTTCACCTATGAAAAAACTACTGATGCACCCTTTCAGAACAGAAAAGTATGCATGTAAGTCAGTACAGGTGCTTTTTCTGCTACCTTTATGAAAGCAAAGAATATATTTTTAAGAAAAACTAAGCAGCAGCAGCCTGTTCTGTCATTAAACCAAACAGTTTCACAGTTGAAAGAGTTACTGGTTTTAAATTTGTACTTCACTAACTCACCATTTCCTAGTGCTTTCTAATAAAACATATGGCCTAATCCTGGGCTCCCTGCTCTGGTGGTCCTACTACAAAGTTTTGCAGGAGCAAGGTGTTCGGATTCAATTCAAGCTCAAAATAAGCTGCTTAGTGTTTTATGTAGTTGATTCTCAGAATAAAGGGAACATTTTCAAATCTCCATGAAGTGGGAATAGTTAAATAAAAATCCAAATTCCAAGCAATCTCTGTAAAAATCTAGAGCTCAGTTACAGGTGCTTTCAGTCTGTAAGCAGATCTTATTTCTGACACTGAGAACAGATGACATCCTCTCATTTACACCAAAGTACATAGTACCTCCACTATCCTCAGTGAAGTTACATCAGCACAAAACTGGCGTAACAGGATAAGGTAATTAGTGTTGAACACTTTGAAGCTGAGAAAAAGATTCTTTTTTCCTGAAACACTGGCAGAATGTTTTTCAAATGCCCATCCTGTTTACAGTAAGAACAGCCACTTACAGCCCATGAGCTTCTCCTACTTTTTTTTTTTTATTTAAAGGCTATAATTATCCCAAATCATATTATATCTGTATCACTACAAAGTTTCCTTTCTTTTACTATTTGATGTTCATAACAACTTCTACAGCTGTGCACAGCATTTATTTGCAGTAACTTCTGGAAATAGAGCCTGATTCCTCATACCTTTCTGTTTGTGCAAAAAGGGTGCAGAACACTGTATGCTTGAACTGAAAGACATTTATAGTCGTATTTACAGAAGTAAATGGCTAGTAAGGGGCAAAGTACAAAAGAAGCTGGGCTCATAACAACCAATGAATTCGAGTTGATCTTTTCACCCAGGCTGTAAAAGGCTGACCATCTCTTAGACAAACGAGGTAAAGCATTGTTTCAATACCAGATAAATAAGGATAATACAGCACCTGATGTGGCATTTGCACAACAGTTTTACTCAGTTAAATTAAGAGTTATATAGCCAACAGGGTTTCAGATTTTGTGAACTAAATTTAAATTGAAACTAAGTCATGTTAGAGTGTTGACTGCAAAGTTATACATACGAGGGTAATTTTGCTCTGAAAAGGATGACTAAGGTTAGCAGGAGCTAAAATATTCATATGAACAAAAAGGAGTATGTAACAGTCAATAAGAGTAATGTGAAGTCTATTGGACTACTCCAAAATATTTAGTAGAACTAAGGAAATAAAACTTCACATTCCCCATACAATTCTTGGAACTTCCGTAGTTTTCACAAAAAAACGTTTCCCCCCACAACATCAAGTATCCAGGTGTGCAGTAATCAACTGCAGGATCTTGACCATGAAAGTGTCTTGAAAGACCAAAGTCTTGGCTTTACAATCCCCAAAGTCTTTCATAATGTAATTGATTGCACATTTTTAATATATTACAATTTGCTAAATGAAGCCAACCACTCATTACCTCATCAGTACAGCCTGCACAAAGTATAGTTTATTTATATACTTATATTCTAATCTAACACCAGCTGTCAGTATATTTTATATTACATGTGGTATTGCACTTTGAGTGGCACCTCGGTGCATGTTTGCAAGTGAATGAGCTGAACCCCCGAAAGCTCCAGACCTTTGGAATTCACTCCAAGTGCTGCCGATCTAGCAAGTTTAAAATGTTAGGGTGAACATCACCCTCAGAATCATGGGCTTCACTAATTAAAAAACCTATTTAATAATTAGAAAAACAGTCCTACCTGAAGTTGTGCATAAGGGCAATCTGAAATCCTTGGTACTCTGAACAGATTCAAAAAGTGGTGCCAATTTAACTGATTGCACACATCTTAATTGTGTTAAGAGGACAACAACTAGATTTACAAATATATATACACGTGCGCACACACAAAACAGACAAAGCTATAAAATGTTTGGTAACTCCACATGCTTTGAGCTAGCCAACGTATCTGCTGCATGTTGAACTGCTTATTATTGATCATATTGAAAATCTAAATTGCTCTTTCTGATGTATCTGTTACTGGATTAAACAATCACTTCCAAAGGAAGAAGAAAGAGGAGAAATGGTGGACCCAAAGACTGAGGGTTTAAATGTACGTTCCTTGAATAGCCAGCATATCACTTCAGTAATGTGAAGAGTGACGCCCAAAAATTTTGAGAGACTTAGGCCAAGTTCACCTCTGGCATTAGTGGGTGTATCTCCCACTACTTCAATGGTACTTGTGTCCTCTTTCACCAGGGCTGAATTTGGTCCTAGGAGTATATCTGGTCACCTTCAGTGACATTAATGGAAATGGGAGTCTTGGACAGATAGAACTGGGCTGCAAAATTAAAAGAGTGAATATTGGACAAATCATGTAAATAAAGAATATATATTAATAATAGTTCCTATTATATAAATAGCCTTTATAAAAAAATAATCTTTCAATAATTTTAATAACTCACCTTTCTTTAGGTTCTGGAAAACATGTATGAAAAAAATCTATTCAGTTCAAGTTAGATTAAAGCAAACCTAAGATGAACACTACAACTCTCTGTTGCACTAAACCCAATTCTGACCAATGTCCAGGTTAGTCAGTTTTTGGGGATGATAGGGAGTTTCTTTGTGAAGGTATGAATTGCACCCCTAGAAATACTGAGCAGAAGAAACACCACACTGAACGGGCCTATTTCGTACTGCTTTCAGAAACTGTGCAGATGACAGACCCAGAAATCAAAGGGTCATCTAAACCCCATAAATGTTAATGCCTCTGAGCACATCTAAAAGGCACTGTCCTCTCACTACTGTTTTTAGACCTTTGAGCTTAAAACTCCCTCCCTTCAAACTACGCTGCATTTAAATATTCACCATCACTTGAATTCTCTTCCCACTCTTCTCAATCCAGCATAGTCTCTACCTGCTGTACCAGATCTAAGGTAATGTGACGGACTCTATGTTCATGCTAGCACTATTTTCTTTTTCCTTCTAATTTATCCTATCAAATGAAAAAAGGAAACATTCTTCCAAGTTTACCTTTTTGGGCTTAAGGCATAACATGAAGTCACACATCATACTAAAGCTTAATTTTTGAAGTGTACAATTTTAGTGCTATCTGAAACCCTGTTTTTACATTATTTTTGACAGCTGTCTGAACAGTTCATCTCTTTTCTTGCCATAAATTCTAATGTTGTTCGTGGTTTGTGCAATTCCTACGCAACCAGTCTTTGCTGCTAACAGGTATTAACAGTGCAGTACCCACAAAGTGGGCTATCAGTTCTTGTTTTCTTTGCTTTCATTTCAGTTCAAAGCATGTTGATTTATTGTGTGGAAGATCCAGTCCATTTTTGTTGTCCAGCCACCATGGTGAGCATCATTCATTTGCTTCATGAAGTACTCAAGAGCTTCCTGCTCAGTTTTGTCCAATGCAAGGGTCTTTCGAATGTATGCAATATCATCAAAAGACTGCAGTTCTGGCATTCCTGAGCCAAGCATCATGGAGAAAAGATTTATGAAGAGATTGGCATGCTGCCGAATTGCTAGATAAGCCTTATAACACATCTCCTGAAACCTGGAAGAGACAGGGAAAAAAAGCTCAGTGCATTTCCCTATTAGATGCATACTACTTCTTCACCTCCAAAACAGTTTTCAGGTAACTGGACACTAAAAAAGTCGATAATGTTAGTCTAATAAGAACACCATAATGTTACTGAGAAAATATACTCATACTACTTAGATGATCTTCATCTCTGTAAGAATTAGTAGTGGTCAGACTAATGCAATGGCCAAACTGAAGACAGGCTTTCTAGCCTTAAACCTCATTTGCAATTCAGGCAAGTATTCAACAAGTGAACAAGAGTTCACAAAGCCGTTTTTGTCATTGCTACTAACATTTTAGATTTCAAAGCACATCTTTGGAGATGCACTTCTCTCCTGTAGTTTTATGAGGGCAGTAGCTGTTGCTCCTTACATACTCCAGAGAACACGCTGAAGACAAGGGGCATTTGCTATAACACATCAGGTGAGAAATGCCTGTTTATGCTTAAATCACTAATTTAAGTCAGGTTCAGGAAAAAAAAAGATATGCAAAAAAGCTTCACTGCAGCATTCAGATAGACACTATAACTTAAAATCTGTCTTCCCCACCACACAACATAATGAAATTAAGATTAAAATTGAAACCTCTCAAAGACTGGATCTCTGGAAAGACAGATATTAAGAATGACTATAGTTAACAGATTTTTTTCATTTATTATTATTTTGAAGTTCTCCTTTCTTAGCAGGTTCTACAGAGTGTCACAAACTACACAGGTTAGCTGAAGAGATGATATCACAGCAGCTATAGGAGAGAGAAGTATTGCTGAGTGACCAGCAAGGCTCTGATGCACATTATACCCGACAGTTAAGAATTCTCAGTTTTTGCAGTTATGCAATCCCAAGAGGATTTTGTTTTAAGTGTTA
This sequence comes from Sagittarius serpentarius, assembly GCA_034782735.1. Taxonomy (NCBI): domain Eukaryota; kingdom Metazoa; phylum Chordata; class Aves; order Accipitriformes; family Sagittariidae; genus Sagittarius; species Sagittarius serpentarius. The sequence goes on from JAVKLA010000084.1 coordinate 34,328,008, forward strand.
AATCAAAAAAATTTCAGATATTTAAAAATTTATCTTTATTCACACATGTGCCGAGTAGGCAAAGCCAAAGTGAGGTTTCATGAACCGAAGGCCATGTAAGCGTTAAGATTACCTACTGATTTGCAAATGGATAGCTGACCTTCAACTAAAGAGTTAGAACGTACCCATTGCAAGCCAATTAAAATACTACTTTTCAGTTAAAAGGTTTAATTACTAAAGGTCACCAGTAGTAAAGTGCATGTTAGGTACAAAATACTCTGAAAGTTAAATGCTTAAAAAAAGGCTCACCTTTCAAACTCCCTTGTTTTGGTACATTCTTGGGCTCCTTTACTAATCACTATTAAAAAGTCTTGTGTTAAGACAAATGGCACACGCTCTCTTTTATAACCAAATTTTTTCTTCTTGTGATCAAGGAAGTGCCCAAAGTCAATGTGAAACAGCTTGGAAAGACAGAAAGATTATTTTAAGATTAGTAACTCCATGTTTAAATGATGTCATAGTAAAAGTGATCATTTACTTAATAGTTCCAATGGATTTTATTATTTTTTTTTTTTTTTTAAAAAAAGTTCATGTCAAAGTGACGGACGATATTAGGCTATGTTTTTAGAAAAACAGATCTTACTTGTCCATCATCTTTTACCATGATGTTACTGTTGTGGCGATCACCAATGCCCAGTATAAAGGTAGCAACACAGTAGCCGGCACAAGAACGTGTAAACAAGTCAATGGCTGCATCATACCTATTGAAAACAAAAGATGTTTTCTACAGATATTCTAATAATACAAAAGTGCAGATTTATTTTTTCTGTCTCCCCCCCATTAGGAAGGGCCAACTTCTATCTTCTGTCAATGAAGCAGCTCCTGGACTTTATCACTTTATTAAGTAAGGAAGAAATTAAGCATACTCTGAAAACAGTAGTACTTACATCATAGAACAGTAAACTAGCTATTAAAGTGACTGTCCCTCTTTTGAAGGCCAGCAGTTTTCATTTTGATAAGCTACTGTTAAAATACAGACTTAAGCCGTGTCATTGTAGTTCTACCTCCAACTTACACTCTACTGCTGAGAAGTCACACAACCACCCAAAGACACTGAAAGAGCTACAAGCAGGAATACTAGGCAAATCAGGCAGGGAGAAAAAACAAAACCAAAAAAACAACACAAAACCAGAGGGACATAATTTCCCACTTCATGAACTTTAGTTCTCTTGAAGTTTCCATCAAAAAGAACACATGAACAAGAAAAACAAGCAACAGGAAATCTCACATTTCTCCTTTGTTCTTGTCCTTGAGCCACTGATGCAAGGTATGGCTGTTGAACTGCAATGCTCCTTTTAAGCCTCCTTTACACTGAATCTGCATGATGGTATGAGAGCTCCTCACTACTTCAATGAGTCCCACACAGTCACCAATAGACAAACAACCATAAGGCAACATCCTGAAAGACAAAAGTTGGGGTGTTTTGGTTTTGTTTGGTTTTTTTTTTTTTTTTTTTTAAACAGACAAGTTTTAAGACAGCAAGCAACAGGCATGCTTGATAACCCTTATCAGGTAAGTGTCATCTGTTACTTTAGGATATGAAAATCTGTTTTCGTGTTTTATAGGTGTATTATCATTAGTCTTGGGGAAAAAAAATGTACCAGATATTAGCACAGTAACATGCCAGCCACTATACCCACCAATGTCGTTCTTCAGTTTTATATCAGGACAAAAGGTTAAGGCAAAATTTTATTAACATGTTCTTGGAGGCCTTGGAGAATACACTGGAAAAATCCTTAAAAAGGCATTCAGCATGATTTAACAAGATCTATTCAACTATATTCAAAGTGAAGTACTAGAGGCAATCTAAGCATTCAGAAAACAAATGTTAGGATTTAATGGGTTACTGTAAGCAAGCAGCAGGTAATACTTTGTATGCAAAACCAGCATGGGACCTTCAAAATGAGCTTCCGAATAGTACCTGAACATACTACAAAATTGTAAATGGAATCTACAGTCAGCGACTTTACAATTTATCCAGATGTTACTGGACTAATTTAAAGAGCATCATAAATCACTTTTTTTGTAATCTGCAAGTGAAACTCAAAGGATAATCTCAGTAGCCCATTTTCCTCATTACAAATAGAAGAAATTAATTCTTCTGCCTCTCTTTTCTTTCACAGGTCTCTCTCCTCCCCACCCACCCCCCGGTCTATATTTCTTCCGTTACGTTGAAAACACTTTATCTGAGAAAACCAAGTCAAAACCAGTCTTCTATTTAAAGACTGAAAGAAACACAGCCATTACCATGTTTAACATCCTCTGTTAAAAGATTTGGGAGAAAGGGTCATGTACCTAAAAGCAGCCCTTTTCTCTCCTAAGTTTCCTTTTTGGAGTGAAAGTATCACACCTATAAAGTAAAACAGCCTTCTAGGAACACTGGAAGATCAAAAGGGGTTTTGTGATGCCATGATAAAAAAACCAGAAAAAGCAATCTATCATGGCTTTGTATTAGACCTAAGAATCTATGGAACACCAGTGCAGTGCATAGCCAGCAGCAGAGCTGACTGCTGGTGTTGCTGTGGAGGTGAGCTTTTGTCCGGATTAACAGCACTTTATTTGCAGGTACTAAAAGTATATTTATATCTATCTGTTGACACTTGCATTTTTAGATAAAATTCTGATTTGGACGACAAAGAAAAACAGTGAGACCCATCTATTTTCTTAAGGATGTGGCATAAACTTTGGACTGTTAGACTTTCTGTACCATAGAAATGTAGAGATTAGTGGTCTTAATGGGATGAGTCACAATTTCTAGATCCTCAAAATACTTTTTTTTTCCACTAGTATAATCTGTAGCTTGCTAAGATTCAGAGTCCATTAGCTGCCTCATCTTGCATGCTCATTTTAGTCTTTCAATTTAGCAGATGGACAGTTGCGAGTTTTTTGGTTTTGTTTTGGTTTTTTTTTTTTTTCTTTTTCTCTCTTCATCAGCCTGTCACTTATACCATACCTATTCAACTTCTCTTCTAAAGCCCCATGCTGCCTCTAAGAAGAATGGTGGCAAGAGGTGGGAGAGGATATATTTTTGCAGATTTCTATAGCTGGCTACTCTTCAAGACCTGGGCATGCACTGTAAACTGTAATTCTGCAAACCATTCTTGGACAACGCCATAATTCTGTCACTCATTACAGTACTAAAGACAAAACAGTTACCTAGACACGAGAGATGATGTAGACCAATAGGTCCTTTTGTCTAGATGATGAGGAAATGAGAACTGGGAGTGCAAAGAACGTACTTGATTCGACAGTGCAGAGGCAGCTCTGTTACACCACCACCTAAAAAAACCTACCACACAGCAAATGCAGATTTGGAAGCATAACCTGTCTCGCATCAGTTTTCCAGAAGCAGAATAGTTTACACTGAATGGCACTCTGCAGGAGCTGCTCTACCCACAGACTATTTAGCAGTGGAGAAGCTGCGTGCATATCAGACTGGGTAATACCTACTTTGTGTACTGAAATGAAGATACCAGCTACAAAGATTCATCACCTAACAGGGCTGCAAGTTTGGCAACTTGTTCAAAGCAAATCCTACAGATACAATCAGTCCACAGTGTGGCCACTGTGTGTTAGCTCTTGTATCCATTCCTGGTATATAGATACTTAAGTCTAATTCAAGTGGGTAGGAGGTATTTTTCAAGTACGATCTTATCTTTACAGAATCCAGTAGTTCAGCTAACTGACGGTTATTAAAAAATTAAAAATCACTCTCACATGTACAAGCATGCCCATTTATAGCATTTAATTTATTACCCTTGGAAAACAGAAGCAATCTCTGGTAACAAATCAATGCAAAAACCATTAAACAGTATTGCTTGAGAATGACCTCTAATACTTACCGAAGATCAAGACCCTGATTTTGCCAGATGTTTTCCATAATTCTAATTATCTGAAGTGTGAGCATGTCCTGACGCAAGTCTGTAATAGTCAAACACATAGAGATTGCAAATTTCCTAACACTAGAACACTTTGTTACATCTTATTTTACTTTTCCCCCAAAAAGTATGTCTAAAGGAAATAAGGCTTGCATAGTTTAGTGTAGGTTTTGTTCTCTCAATAAAGAAAAGCAGGTTTTAAACACTTGAGAATGAATATAAATTTGTGGTGGCATTTCAAAGCTGTTTAATAATATACACTAAAACCATGACAATGGAATTACAGATTACACATCTGTAATATCCTGAAGACATTTTCAAGCAAAAAGAACAAAGTATTAAATAGTATCATGTTCCACCTCAACAGACTGAGCATCTTAGAACATGCAAAACTTGTACATGACTGAGACAAATACTTATTTGTGCATGCTTAATTTTTCTGGAGAGAAAAAAAAAATCATCTGAGCAAAGCAGTTTAAGGTTTTTTTTATGTACGTATTTTATATGCTTTGAAAAAATACTAAACAGTAGGTTAGGAAAATAAACAGGTATGTAGCTTTTCCATTACACTTATTTTTCCTTACCATCTCCATTTTTAAAAATTATCTCATTGTTCTGAAATAGCAATTCAGACATAATATCTGGGTTTTCCCAGTTCAACCACAGCGGCCTTTTTGCAGATGACATTATCCTGCACTCCTCAAGCCTATAAAAGAGAGAGAAGATTTCTATGAAATAGGCACAATTTGATTCTCATACCATGTTTCTGTAATATTCCTAAGTTCTCCCTGTTTTCTTCAAACTCTTTGAGCTAGTATCAAATTAAAGATGCACAGGTAACCAACAATCAACCAATTTTACTTTCAGCTTCAAATTTTAATTCGTAAGTGCAACGTTAACCATTTGCTAAGCCAAACAGAAGAGCTGGCTATATCATAAGTTTTCCTTTGGCAGTGTGTGTTCCTTACAAGCAGAAAACAGACTGCAGTTCCTGTCACCTTAAAGGAACAGCGAACTCATGTTGTTCCCTAATTTGTTAAACCATTACATTGAAACTACTTCACTTTTTATGAATTACTGTTGCAAATTTTATTCAGTTAACTTTGAAGATACTAACATCTAGCATGTTAGCATTTAACCTTAACATTGTTAAGGTTAACATTACTAAGCGTTTACTTACATATCTAGATAAATTTAAGAACTGAAAACAATACCTAAGATTTCCCAGTTGATGCGCAGGATTAAGAGGAGAGATAAAACCTTGTAAAGCATCCATAAAATCTGGCCGTCTCATTTGTTCAACAAGAAACTTCATCTGTACCTGATAAATAATCACATTCAGGTTTTGAGAACACTGATTACATGTAAATGAAGGTAAGTATCAGATTTTAGCTTTGGTTTCAAAGCATGGTTTTGCACAGTTCCAACGTAAACAACTCCATTAGCCACATATTACACAAATTGAAACCCTTAACTTTAGTTCTATTGCCTTAAGAAGTAGACAATGGCAATGCATACAGAAAATACTACAGCTTGTAGGATAACATACTATAACATACTATCTACTGAAGTTAGCATGAATACTTTTCTAGTTAATTGAATAAAACACAGCTCTAAGTAATTCCCGTAACTCAACAGCAACAGTTCTGGTATGTGGACAGCTTATAATACCTTCTGGGTCTCATCTTTTTTTTCCTGCTTGAGAATATCTGTGAGGTTAATCAACTTCTCCATAGCCTCCACCTGCCTGCTCAGATGCTTTAGGTACATTCCACACGCTCGACAATAGGACTCCAGAAGTAAACCAAACCTCTGACTTACAGTTTTATTGTGCATTTCAGACCTACACAGAGAGGAAGAACAGTTACAGCTTAAAGACAAGACCACTTAGAGGTGCCAAAAATGAAGCTATACCTGTAATGTCTTCCTGAGGGCTGCTTACTGATCCTTCTTTTCACGTAAATAACTTGTATTGACCTCCCACAACTCATGTCATTTTGACTGGACTGATCAGACTTCAGTGCCCTTTAAAACTAATTCAGCACAGAGTTTATAGGCTTTCTCCCCATTCTTGCTTGCTCCATCCTGTCCTTCTCTACCCCTTGCCTTTATTCAAAATCCATGCTTCCCAGCAGCTCTGTAGTAAACCTCAAGCTTTCAATTCAAGTTCCAGATTTCTTTGCTGAGAGAAAAGCTAACCCTTTTCATTTTCTCCTTGTCTCATTTAGCCAATCTCAGGCCGTGGCCCCTCTAATTCCCTTGTTCTTACCTACTCTCAGTCTTCGGGGCAGTCCTAAAATATATCCCCTCAAACAAGTTAATCAGGCAACTTATTCCATTGTCCTTGATGATTACCCAGGGAAGCAGAAAACTGAAAGCACAACAAAGATTCCTTGCTTCTATTTCTGCACCTGATCACCATCTTAGAACAGCATTTTTAGGTGAGACCTGGCTACAATCCAGTATGCTGTAGGCTGATCTACGCTCAACCTTCTCAACACCAGGAATTACAAAAGCCCATGTTATACTTAGTAAGGAAGAACACTGAGATACTTGGGCTATCAAGCTCTATAAAAATCTTTGAGCGGCTTTCTTCAAGCCTCAACTATTTGTAAAATTTTCTGGAAAAGACTGGTGGGGGATCTGGCATAAAAAATAAAGTTAAAACAGCAGAAATCTGTCGAAGTTGTAAACAGCTAACAATATGGGAGGCTTCCAGCAATCTTAAGACTACCCTGCTTTTAGAATAATCATCGTTAGATAAAAAGAAGTACAAGGCTAAGTATCTATTAACTAGCTTTTAAAACTGCAAGGGATGACTTCTATTACCAAACTATGCATTCAAACTCTTAACCAATGTAAAGCAAACTTTAAGTAGTAGTATTTTCCTAAAAAAGACATTTAGTATGCCAAGGATTCAGAACAACTAACTGTTTACAGCTAACAGGAATCCCACCACCCCTTAACATGATATTAAGCTTACTTTAAATGCCAAAAGAAGAAGTGTCCTATCCTTTGATTGGTCAGTGCCTTCTTGAGTAAAAATCTCACAAGCTGATTATCTAAATACTGTTCATATTTCAGAACCTAGTTAAGGATAAAGAGAAAATAAAAATACAGCTGCAGTTATTGTTTCGCTGAACAATATACAGGTTAAAGGCAGTTAAATAAAAAGCAATTTAATTTTTGTAGAATGACTGATCTTGGTATTACTACTTGCATGTGTTAGGATTTGAACAATATCTGCTAACAGTGCATTGGCTGCCTCTATTTCAGGAACTCATCATCTGATGCTTCCTTTACTGTTACCAAATATTGTAGCCTCAACTTGCTCAAAGTTTTGAGAAGATGCTTCTGCTCATACTTCCCCATACGTTAGGACAGCTGAAATAGCTGCCTGTTCCAGTTGGTAGAACAGTTCTGCATCTCTGCAAAATTTTGGCGTTTAATGTCAAAAAGCAAAACCACAGCACTACAGAAAATGAACTACACTTCATCTCATCCTACTAAATACCGCGCAATGCAAACAGATACTTCTGATGGCCTCTTTTTCACATCATCTTAACTTTTGTTGTATTTTAAGGCTCTGATCACCAAATATACACAAGACATCAAGTATACCAAAATATGTACCTGTACTAGCTGGATTAAGTACTGAGACAGTTTGTCGTCTGTCAAGTACTTCTCTAGACACCGAACTGCAAAAGCTCGCACCATTGGATCTGGATAATTACAGTCCAAAAGCTCCATTGCTTGCTCTGGCTTGATTGGAGGCCAATCTTTTACCAAACAGTACATCTGTGGACAAGAAGCCCAAGCATGTTACACATTTGCATTGATTAGGAAGAACCTGTAATATGCAGCCACTAGAAGGTATCATCAGACACAAACTGCATCTGAGTAGAAGCTGTTTACTCCCCAGCCCCCTCTCAATAAACAGTTTGGTATTAGTTGCCAGCTGACTTTGTTGTTTTATCCACTATAAAAAGAATGAAAACAAAACCTCACATTTAACTGTAACTGACAAATCAGCAACATAACAAGGATTCAAGTAATGCCACCAAGAGGAAATCTTAAGACTCAGACTGACATAAAGAACAAGAACTATGGACCAGACTGATCAGTCAATTATAGTGGCCACTTGAATCATTTAAGTTTTCATTCAATGTATCATGCACACATGTGTTTGACTTCCAGAAGTATTCTTGAAAATAGCATATTTTAAAGCTTCTTCAAAACTTAAAACTACTTTAGTGCTATATGTTACCTGGGCCACTTCATCTCTAGAATTCCACTTAACAGACAAAAGTAATTTGGGCAGAATTTCTGGAGTATTCACGCAATAGTGTCTGCGAAAGAAAAAAAAATTGTACGTAGGAAACATCACTTTTGCTTCAATAACCATCTACTATGTCCCCTCAGTCCTGCACCTTTTTCTTCCTTTGTCGGCAGAATCTGATCGATACCATATGGCAGTGTCAGGATCCATGCATGGAGGTAACACTGCAGTAATGGGGAAAATGTAAATGAATTCAACAACTTAATTTTCTTCATGGGCTTATGCACCAAGACATACAATGCAGAATGCTTTAAAAGCCTTTTCTAAAACACTAACCCCAACAATACAGAATAAAGAAAAGGGAGTGAAACCTAAGACAATGACAAATTTGGAGTGAATGGGGTGAAGTTTGACTGTGACAACAGGGGTTTTTCTTTGGTTTGTTTTTTTATTTTAAATACCTGTGGCTCCAGAGGAAGTCCTTCTCTTGCTCAGTGATTTCAGACAAAGGATCTCGTGTACATATGGCTCGCAGTTGCTCCTTGTCACTTTCTCTTAATTCGTTATCTCTAGCTATTCTGTTACTCTGCAGAAAGAAAGTGGTCCATTAACTCTCCACACATTTCCTTCTGTTGTCATACAACATACATGAAGTATTTTAACAGCATAGCAACACTTAGAGCCTGTATCATGCAATGCTATCTTGTTTCCTTTTGTTGTAACTGAGGGCTTACAATTTAAAAAAAAAATAGTGAGAGATGAAAGACTAGGCCTTTGATTTCTACAATTGCTTTTGGTCACTACTGGGACACGAAGAGGTACATTTCAACTAAATCAGCTGTATGGAGAAATAGCAGCAGTTGACATCTGATAACAACATAATGCAGCACAAAATGAAACTGGCCATTTCTGTCTCCAGTTTTGAGATTGCTGAGAGCTGCTGAAAGGAGTGAAAAGAATCAGAACTGAAAAAGCAGAACATGGGGGATGAAGCTAGGTAAATAAAAGGTAGAACATTGTACAAAAGCCTGAGTAACAGGAAGACCAGAAAACATTAACCAGAATTAGTATAAAATATTCCCCAAAGAGCACAGAAAACAGAACTGGTACACGCTGAAATTAATTTTATCTAAGACTTCATTTATTAGAACCAGCTTAGACCAATGGCAGTGGTATCGGAACTACTACTACTAGATTTTTCACAGCTCATGCGCCAAGTTCCATTTTCCTCCTATATTTTCCATTTCTTAGTTCATTTAACGTGTTTTTCACAAAGCAACACATGAAATGATGCAGTTTCTGAGGTTTCAGCTACAGAATCAATTGCACCTCAAAAAAGAGAAATCTTAAGCAGCTTATATTATTGCCTTTGGTATAAAATACAACTGTAATAAACAAGTTTGACCCTTAAGATGAAGCTATCCCAAAAATTCTACAAGAGTTGAACAGTGTTTTTATAGTGAACTCACATTTTCACACCTGTATGACACCTACTACTACTACAAGAGAATAAAACTCTTTTCCAAGTTCAAATTGTTTAAACTGTAGAACCACAGTATTTGACCTCTTGTTCTGCTCTTTCCCTAGGCAATTTCTACTGAGCATATTAAACAAGATAATAAAGCTCAGTTCATTCTTGCTTGTCTGCCAGTTTTGTTGACAGAAATTTTCAACTAGTTGAACTACTACTTCAAAGCAGAAACACCTGCATGTCTTTTACAGTAAGTCTTTCCAATGTATCTAGCTTTAAAAAAAAAAAAAAAAAAAAAAGCTGAAGAAAAGAACAATCTGAAATTTCCAGGAAGGAGATCAAGGCACCCTTCAAAAGGTGAAGTGATGTTATTCCTGAGAATATGCACAAATACAGAAACAGTTGTCAGGTTATACCACATGATACAATATCTACTTCAAACTGAAAGTTCTCTACTTTACATTTATCTTTAATTACATAAATTGTGTGTTCATGATGGGTTCACTACTATTATATGGGACAAGAATATTCTGGCCTTCAAGCTGACATCTACCAATATAGAGGTATGAATCAACGAACTCACAGGATTTTTAGTATCTTGCCCTGTTAGTAGTGTGATAGTGTCAGATCTTAGTGCACCAAGATGTTTTCTTTAATTACCATTCTGAAGCACATGGACTGAACATAAAAGTGAGGGGAAATTATTCAGGACTACTCTCCGTGGCACAGAAAATTTTTTAAAACACATTCTTAGATAGTATGGTAACGGATACAGTGCAAGTAGTAAGGCCAGAGTTATTCTGTAAGGAAGTTAATGGATAATGACTTTATAATCACCCTACTCCTCACATAAGATCAAATAGTTCATATTGAACAAGCGATTAACTGTACATATTCATCTTGATTCTGAAAGAGTCATCCTAAATAGTAAGTGAAAGCCAAAAAAGTATAAAATGTACCTGCATAGTGGGTCAGAAAGATCATAGTTTAGGTCAAGCCCAGAAGGAAAATGCATTTATCCTGTTGCGGTCAACACCAAAAACTTGAAATTCTATGAATTGTGGGACAGTAAATTAGATTTAATATTTGAAAATTCTTTCATATTAGAGATATTAATGGACCTATAAATGATCTCTTCTAAGTATGTATTAATGGATTTTAAATGCAGTGTAATGCATTTCAAGGTTAAACAAAGAAGTTATGCTCTTTGTATCATAACAAAACCATTTATATAGAATTCATACCTCAGTGACTGCTTTGCTGATTTTGACCATTTCAGACAAGCATTTTTTTACCTCTTTCAGATATGGCCAATGCTACACAGTAATCTAGCATCCAGTTTCTGAATGAGTTATAACACATTGCCTTTTAACTCCCTAAATATAGTTAACATTACAAACAGCTATAAATACACCCAGTACCTGAATATATAGTTTGGCTTCAGACCTGAAGATACCACACATTAAAAGATAAAGAGGACAAATACAATACTAAGAGATAACTAGTGATGTTAAACTTACCAAGCACGTAACGAAATATGATTTAAGAAAGGATAAGTAATAAGAGGATTTTGGCAGACAACAAGGAGGGTTGAAAGAAAAGCAGCATGAATAATGAGAAAGTGAGACCAAAGCAGTGATACACAGTTTATTTCCCTGTCAACTTAAATCATTGATGTAAATAGGCTTTCTCCATATTTAACCACTATGACCTTCTTCTATGGTATTGTAAGGATTATCACAAAAAAGAAAACAATTTGAGACTTTATTCTACCTCAGAATTTTGGGGGTTTTAATTATGAAGTGTAAGTTGATCATTACTTTGTCACTGAAGTGAGAGCTCGTTCTCCTCACCATTTTCTATTTTTGCCTACAGATGGAACAAAACTATCAGCTGAGCATATATAAACCCAGGTAATAGGCTGTATCATAGCAAAGGGACATTATTTACTAAGAAGCCAGCTGTCCTTAAACATTTATTAAGAGCCCTGAAGCGCTGCTCAGTCACAATATATACCCTAAGCAGATATGCCACTATTATGGACTTCCTGTAGAGTATCAAGAGAAATCAAATGCCTACAACCCTTTGTTTGAGGTATGTTGAGATGGGACTATTGTAAGTATCACCAGAATACCCGAACTGGAGGCTCACTAACACCTACACACTTTTTGGCACAGCGAAACTTTCCACACCAAGACTCTTCTTCACACAGACCACAAAGCTCTCTTGGAGAAACTCAAGTCTTTGAACAAGCCTCCAGGAGAAAATGTAAAACATACCAACTAATTTTACAGCCTTGTCTTCAAATACATAGCATTTTTAGCTTTATTGCTTTTCTTTTTTCTACTTTTAATCATCCAGTAAGTGTTTTTAAGAAACCTCACCAAAAAGCCAGTCATCAATACACAGGTTCTCTTCATGGAAGAGGGGAGAAAAGGACTACACTTGTGTATGCCAATCAATTCCCTTAAAACTTCCTGTACTTACGATCATAACTAGCCCACTAAACAGGCAGTAAAGAGTTATAAGCACCTTTGGATTACACAAGAAAGCCTACCTATAAACATGAAATTGTAACAAAGAAAAACAGCATCCCTGAAGGAGAACTACTACTTTTGAAAAGTTAAACTAAGCAGTTTAGATATCTGAATTAGCAATATAAAAATGTCAAAAATGCCCTAACATTTTGCACAGTAAACAGTTTCTCTTTAAAGTGTTTTGGTTGGTCAGTGAAGCATTAGGTCAGTTTACTGGTTAATATAAAGAAAGGAGAATATATTACTCACTTTACTAAACACAAAACAAATAATTCATTTCTTGATTTTACAAGAAATCAGGATATAAGAAAAAAGTTTACTTATTTTACTCAGTTTATTAGTGATAGAGAAATTAAAGAAGTAAAGACGTAAATAACACTTTCATATTTTAGCAGCTAATCTTGGAAGGGAGTTTGCCTTACCAGCCCCGCATAGCTGTAGTTAAACCCCAATTCACGTGATATAGTCCAATTGGCATGCTCTTCGATCACCGTCATATCTGGAAACTTTACAGGATTGCTAAACCAATCAAATTCCAACTCTAAACATGGAGTTTCCTATGTGAAAGGAATTTAAATTACTTTTTCTGTTGAACAATACTAATTAGAATACAGCATATTTTGAGAATGTACTTTTAAGGAGGACACTGGCCTGCAAATACTTACCTTATTTGGATTTGATCCAGTAACACCAATAGGATTTAACAGATCCTCCAGCCCATGAGGTACTGCCCAAAGATTCAAAGCCATTTTCCCAGATACAAGAGTGTCTGTGTAATCAAACATGTTTATATTTCCCCAAGCCAATGGACAGTGCTCCTTAAAGAGAGTAAAAGATGTTTTTTCAGTGTCATCTATTAATTACTGCAGAGTGAGACAGGAAAAAGAACATTTTCACACCAGAGCAAGCCATTACATTCCCAGACTAGCAGAAAGCAGGTTGTGGAAGCTGTGCCATATTTTTCTGTAAGTGACTGTCATAGCAGTCATTTTGCAAAATATTAAAACACTTAAACACATGCTAACATCTTCCCCACATCAAAATAACTCAAGATAATGGAAAGAGAGGTTTTTTTGACACAGACTTTTTACCAAGGCATATAGTGACAGAAAAAGGGGCAACAGTTTTAAACTGAAAAACAATAGGTTTAGATTGGACATAAATAATTTTTTTTTTTTTTTTTTTTTTTAGTGATAAGGGTGGTCAAATACTGTTGCCCAGAGAAGTTGTGGATGCCCCATCACTGGAAGTGTTCAAGGCCAGGTTGGGTGGGGCTTTTGAGCAACCTGATCTAGTGAAAGATGTCCCTGCCCACGGCAGGAGGGCTGAGCTAGATGATCTTTAAAGATCCCTTCCAACCCAAACCATTCTATGATTCTGTAAGATTCATAAACTCGGTCATAGACAAAAAGCTGTATAGTACCTGTGACACACACTCAAACCCAGAATGTAATGGTGGCTAGAATTAGATGTCATACATAAATTCTTAAAAGTTACTATCCAAGGTCTATGCATCAAACGGTAAAGCAGCACAAATTTTCTTTACTTTAAAAATCAACTCTAAATTCAAGTATAAATACTGACCTTTTTTAATAAATAGGTAAGCAACATATGGGTTTAGAAACTCAAGTTTAAAAGCACTTGCACTTCAAAACACTAACAATGATCTTTGTGTCTGGCAATACAGCAAAGACATGATTTACAGCATTGAACTGATAAGCTTTTTTCCACACTGTTTAATTTCTGACCACAAAAAAGTGGTAGTCTGAATAAGAGACAAGAAAAGAAAAACCCCTCTTTTAATCAGATTCAAACTAAGACTCATTGCCAGGACAGCATTTACCAAGTATCTTTCCAAGCTTGACTTAAGTAGCTTTTGTTTGTTAGTGTATTAAAGTGTATGAAGTGTTTTACCTCTTTAGCACCCTTACGGCCTTTAACAGAACAGATAGAAAGGCAGAGCCGAGCAGCTCGTGGAAGATCGGGAATGTACATGTCATACAATAGCCATTCATTCCATCTGTAAGATTTAAAAAAAAACAATAAACCCAGGTTAAAGGACAGCATGGAGACAACTGCATTCAATCCACAGTTACACTAAAGAGCATGTTATAATCCTACCTAAACTGTATACGCGTATAAAGAGCACACTTTCTTACTGAAGAAGTGCCCTCCTACATGCATTTGACTCTGTATAATCCTTTTGGGAATGGAAACTTCGCCGAATACCCTTCTAGCACCAACACTGTTTAAAAAGTCATGCTAGGATCAATTCCTGCAAACTTAGTAATAGGTTCATTCACTTTCACTCTTGCAAACCTACTGACTGCAACTGTCAGTACAGTATAGTCTAAAGATAATGGATTTGCATATGTGCTATGCTAATGTAAGGTTTAGCTTGTGAAATATTTTTTACTTTAGGGAAAAAGGCAAGTGAGAAAACAATGTGGCATAGCTTTCAGAACTCAACTAAATTTGAGCTGCTAGGAAATAAAAAGATGGGAATATAACACAGAAATCCAAAGCAATATTCCTAACTCAAATATTATTCTATTTACCATAGTAATAAGAGCACAGGTTGGTTCTACAGGAATATATATTTTGTTTTCATGAACTTCTGTAAGTAGAGTTTCTCTCTCAGTGGGTAGAACTGTGTTTTTGAAAAGGAACTTCTGAACACAGTTTCTTTTCCTAAGCAGATTGTCATGCTGAATTTTATCAGTTGGAAGAGACAGCAGCTTCTAAGGACAGCATTAATTTTTCAATGTGTCTGTAGCTACTAAAAGCAGAGTTTTTCAAAGAAGTAACTGTCCAAGCCCTTCTCTAAGAATCAAGAAATCGGCAGATAAACATCAATTCACTTTTCATGTAACAGATCTGTGTGATTGTATCCACGTTTTCAAGCCATACACTTCACCACCTTTCCAAGATTTTCTCTCTAAAACAGTTAAACTATTAGTTCCAAGAACAGCTATATTCAGGGCAACTCAGAGGAAGAGAATATTTTTCAACAACTATGTATATTAGTAGGCCCTCTAATTATAAAACCTAATCATATTCATAGAAAACGTACAGACAAAAATCAAAGTTTCAAAATGTATTAACAAAGACATGAAGTCAGACAGAAAATGCAAGTCAAGAATTACTTCTGAACACATACTTCGCATCTAATCCTAGCAGATGCTGAAATTTCACACCTCTTTAGTCAAAGTTACAGGAACATCTTTTAGATACTTGTTCTCAAGATGTTTATATATGCTCATATAAAACTTCTTTTTGCACTTTCAAGTTGATGTGATTTATTTTCCCAGATAATTTTGACGGTAGGTCAAATCTGAAAATAATCAGCCCAGATCTGGCAGTCACTTTCATGTTAGCAAACGATACCCTTCTCTCCACACTCAGTGGTTCTGCTTTAGAACATACTATGCAACCTCACTGAAACAAATTTGCAGGTTACATGACATCACATTGCCTCATGCCAAAAGTGAAATCCAATCTGCAACTGGAACACCTGCTATTGATCTACAGTCAAAACCAGAGCTCAGTCACCCAGAGCTATGCTGATTTCACACTATTACGAGTAACCATACTGGAGTTTCAGAGGCAACTATAAACGCACATGTAAAACAGATCTGTTCAGTAAAGAAACTATACCATTGTATGAGAGACAAAAATACTTGTGTTTGAATTAAATTAATTGTACTTATAAATAGAGGGATACATAAAAATATTTTTACAAAACTTAAGGCAAGGAGTTCCCAGCAAGGAGCTCTACCTGAATAATGGCTAAGTCGAGCCTTTACTCCTTCAGTGCTATCATTTAGGATGCCCTGGAAGTCAGGTTCTCTATAGTCATTCAAGTATTTTGCTTACCTGGGATTAGAACACGGTACCCTTTGAGTATTCACATTGTCACACAAAGGTTCCCCTCCATGGTAGATACCTGTTCTAACATAGATCTGAAAACAATGTTGATATTAGTACTGTCTTTGAAATGTTAGTATAAACAATGTTTTTCACTTCAACATATACTATGATTACAACATATTATCCTTTCATTTTCATAAAAAAAACCCAAACCAAAACAAAACCAAACCACCCCACCACTCCCAACCCAAATTTATTCATGCTTTGTAAGGTGTGAAGCATAGTATATAAGCATACCCTTCCAGAAAAAAAACATTTTGGTCTTTTTTCCTCATTAATTACAAAACTAGTTCTTGAAAAATACAGTAATAAACTTGAAATGAACACTAAAAAAAAAACCTTGGAATTTATTCTCAATTCTTCCCGTGCCACAGCACAGCAGAAAAAAAGATGGAACAAATTTCAGGAAAGTTAGAGCGCCAGGCTTATGGTGTGCCTTCAACGGGATTGAACCCTACATGCCTTTTCTCCTTGATCTCCCCATACCTCCCTTCTCAGAAACAAAGATAGCAACACACTATCCAGCATCCCCTCATCAAAAGTATTGCCACTTACTGTAATATATTCTTAAACATGATAATTATTTAGAATATAGATAACATGGGTCTTACAGTTTTCTATCCATTACATACTCGGCTGTGAGTGAACTATGCAAACTGAGTCCTGCTCCTACCAGGCAGATTATTCAGCTAAATACCACAATTCACTTTTTAGGTAGTATACAAAAGTTTTCAGATGCTATAACACGGCTGTATTTTTTACAATTCAGTACTTAAACATAACAGAGAACTCAGGAGTTGCTGAAAACCACGTGATGCCATACAGCATTTGCCTTACCTTGTCTATGTCTCTAATGTTCACATTTACATAGGTTGCACAGAGGATTCTTATTCTGAGAGCACTATTTATAGTCCAGAGGGATTTGGCTGTAGCTTCTCCATTCATGTAGGGTGTAGCTGTAGAGATACGCCTGGAATAAGATGGCATCGTAAAGGTGTCCAGTGGCAGCTGGGTATATAGGCTTTCCTTAGCCATCAGCATCAGATTGGGCATGCGACCAAGCATTATACAGCTTCTTATATACTACAAGAAAACAACAAAATCCAGTATGCTTAAAAGTTCACACTCTTGGTAATCTATACTTAAAAATATTCAGGAAAATATAAAAGTAACAGCATATTTAAAGCGCTTATCGTTGTCCCTGTACGTACACCCTTTACAGTGTTTATAGTTATAACATCCAGCAGTTTAAATACGTTGTTAGGTAGGATCGCACAGCAGTGCTTCATACACATTTTGAGATACGAATAACGTCTACAACATGAGAAGGTTGAACTGGAGACGGAGAACAGAGCTGACAAAATGACAAGTCAGGCTTCTTGTAGTGCTCCTTAGCTCTGGTGCAGTGCAGCACAAACAAAGCAGGCTGCTTCCAGATTAGACCTGTTCCTGGAAGCAGCTGAGGTGCTTGTGCATAGCATGCTGCTGTGCAGACCTAGCACAGGTGACACTGATACTCCTAGTCACAGGCAGAGAGCACAAGACAAACAGCAGACATTTTCAGTTCAGTTGTGCTTATTAGCCTAAGCCCAGCACTGATCCTGACAGACTCTAGCTGTAAACCTGCATGGTGTCCATTCAGGACTGAGTGCTGAGAGTGTGTAGTCTGGAACAGTACCACAAAACACAATGCGTTAAGACAGGTCCAGCCCTGGAGTGTAATTAGCAAGCTCTTATGCGGCACAGTAAAGGCATACCAGATACTTCTGAAGAAACCACGCTAGATCAAATAGGTCTGGTGTTTGATCTCAAGATGACTGTGCAAAGTTATTCATGTATGCCTGCACTTGTTCCCCAGCAGCTCCCACAGAACAGAGCTGCTTTTCCCATTATTCAGGATCCCCCCAACCCCCTTCTCTCCTCCACTGCTCTGGAGAGCAGATCATCAACCATTTTAGATGAAGGAATGGAAGCTGTTTATTACAACAATACATTCCTCAAAGAGGAAGCAGCAGCAGTCTGTCAGGAAGTCTGCAGGGTAACATTGTCTGCTCCAGAGAGGGCTGCTCAGATGCTCTTCTGTCAGCAGTTCTGCCTCACGCTCACAGCACTAACAAAACCCAGGCAATAAAGGACAGACAGCCACAGGGAAGACTTAACAACGATTTGTTTGGTTCCGGAAGTTTATCACTCCTTTAACAAGATCAAAAACTTTAAAGATGTGAGTAACATGAAAATAAACAGTTTGTTTAGATTTTTCCACCCCTAAAGGGGGAAGGGACAAGATCCATAGTAGCAACGGTTGCCTCATAATTTAACATCGGATTGAATTTCCTTTTGTATTACATCAATCCCATTCAAGCACAACTCATCTCTTGCCATCAGAAATCTAGGGTATTTCTGAAAGTACCTACCACTGATTTATCACTGATGTTAGAGGTAAACTGCTTCATTCAGAGAAGAAAAATTATGCTAGTGACATAAATGCTAGTTTAAATTACCTTTGCTCCCACCTCCTTCTTTTGAAGCAAGTACCACAACAAATATGCACGTTACACTCATGCATTAGCCCATTAGTTTAAAGATGCATACACTTTTACTTCCCACGTTTTCGAATAATTTAATGAAAAAGTAAGCCAGTAATAAAAGTTGTCACTTTTCTCCCTCGCAAATTTAGATTTTAGTGTATTTCAAAATAAGTCCTGTTATGTTACTCACCTTATACTGGCTCAGTGGGTATTTTTCTAGCAAGTATTCATCACAGCCACAGACTTTTAAAATATATTTGCCCTGGTACTCCAAGACGCAAAGTTTCAGTTGTTCAGATGACAGCAACATACTTCGCGTTTTCTTCCTAATTGCTTCAGCAATAACTTGCTCAGGCACACAGTCATGGTTGATTTTTAAGGTGTATTTCTGCTTATCATTGTTTGGTGAGACAATTACCCATATCACCACTATAATTTGCCCTAGAATAAATGTAAAATAATGTTAGGCCTACCATTTTCAATACAGCTTCAAAACAAACCAACCCAAAAAAACCAAACCAAACAACTCTCACTCCCCCCCAGCAACACAGAGTTGCTTGCAGTACTACTGAAAGAAGATGCAGACGAGATTCATAGCCCAAACTGACAGAGGGTTTGTAACTTCTGCAAGGAACTACATGTGCTCAGTTTATTTTTCACTCTAGTGTAAATTCAAACTTTTACCCCTTGAGGTTAAGAATATTTTTATTAACCAAATACTATGGACTATTTAGCCTTCAAGAAAACAGCAGTAACTGTTTCATATTTGAGGACTGCAAGATAACTCAGCAATTCAGCATCATTTAATTCCACATTTCTGAATGTCAGAGAGAAAAAAAAAATGCAAGGCCAACAAGCTGTTTCTGCCCATTAAAAAAAAAAATCACCTCTATTTACCAAGTTATATTTCAAGATTTAGTTATTACAATAGCAAAAAAATGTAATTTTAAGTTTTGTTGTCTTCCTTTTGAATCTACACTGTATCAAGAAAGTTATTCTAAATAACTTTAGAGTGTACTAAACACAGTACATAAAACAGTGATTTACGTAGAGTCACCAGCTGTACTCTGATTTCAGTCACTGAAAAAACCACCACATTTCTACTGTAAATATTTATCTTACCTTTATCTAGTTTATTGTATATGTGTTTGGGTAGCTCAGGTGAAGACTCTACATTTGGAGGACAGACATATAATGCTCTACTATGTGGTGCATTGGCATCTCTAAGATCCACTGCTTCTTTACAAACATTAAGAATATTTCTTCTGAAGTCTTGTACTTCTGGATCCTTAACCATGTCAAATTCACAGACAGGCATGCCAATAGCAAAACCTACAGTAATGAAGAAGATGATGAAATAATTGTAACCGTAATTAAAGCTAAAGATTCCTTCTATCAGTGACAGAAAAAGCATGCTTTAAAGCAAAATACAACCTAAAATATTTGTGTGAACCACTGGCTTCTATTTGTATACATAATTGTTTTATTTCATTCAAGAAAAACTTGGTTCTAAAGTTAAGTGCACTTTGCAGTCACGAAAAAGGTTAGAAGACAGGTGTACATTCACTGAAGATCCTGGAAGCCTTAAATCACCACTCTCACAGCTAACACTCCTCCTGACAGAAAAGGACCAGTAATAAAGCACAGCACAAAGTTTCCTTAGCAGACCAGAGGAGCTGTGATGTCTGATTTTTTCTAAAACCCTGGCAGGATTATTGGTAGCTATTAGGACCATAATCAACTTTGCTTAGAACTGAATGACAGCTACTCAATTTTTTGATGAACTACGCTATTTAAAAATGTGACAAGCACTCCAAGAGATATTGAACTTAGCTCTTTGGCATAGAGCCATTTAATAAGAGTTCATTTCTCCTAGGTCCTCTGTCTCAGGTGTAATTCCCTTTAATGAGATTACTTGCATATATAATTATTTATGCATGAATGTTCAAAAGGAAACTTTCAATTGTGCTGTTGCATGGTTAGCTAACCACTGTTCTCACTAAGTCTTGAACAGGTTAAGCTTTACAAAACAGAAGTAGTTTACCTATGATGCATTTGTAACAATTAAATAATTAGGAGCACCCCAGAACAAGTAATTCCAGTTGACAAGTCTCTACCACTGCAATGCACATCTGCTAGGAACTAAAAAGGAGTAGGTATGCTTGTATTGCCTGAATTTAGATACTTAATCTAGATGCTGAAACATACACTAGTCTCCCTGTACTTCCTCAATGGATAAAAGAAAATTATAAGCTACTCCAGAGATGCTTCAAAACATTACAATTTGTCTCCCCTCTGCCCATCCAACTGCAGGTGTTTGTCTCCCTCCCCAGGCTCTTTTTGAAGGAAAGGGAGGGTGGGGGAACTACCTCATTTCTGAAATTTTACTTTCTAAGCAAAATAGAGCAGTTTTAAAGTGTGTTCTGTCACAAATGTGGTTTAAGATTTGTAATTAAATGCAGAATTTACAATTCTGTAAACGTCAAAACAAGTTAAGATTGACTTCCCAAACAACAGAACAGGCTTTGCTCTGCAATAATACGAAATCCTGCTAATAAGAGACAAGCAAAAAAAAATTTAACCCACATACAACTACAAATACGTATAAAGCAAAGACTTTACACATGAATGAAACAGAAGAGCAAAAAAAGTTTAATTCACAGTTTACGAATGTCAGCTTTACTACAATCAGCACCTTTGCACATTTGATATAGGTGACAAACAACCCATTTCAATAATTCTTGTATTTTGAAGAGGAGAAGCCTGTTAAATAGATTAGCTATGTTGACATGAAGATAATCTCACCTATTTCTCTATTAAGAATCTTTTCTTCTCTGTTACCTACTGGTTCAATGACTTTTAGAAAAGGCTGAAATAGTCGCAGGTCACAAAGTCTCCGTGTTTCATCAAAAAATTCTTCTCTTTCTGCTTCTTGTGTAACACTTACAAAAATGTAAGAAGATTCATCTTGAAGAAGCTGATAGAGAGGGTATTTTCTCGCTTCTTTAAAGAGTTCATGTTTAATAGTTAGTAAGGTGGCCTCACGGAGGCATTCTAGAGTCACTATCATTCCGTTTGGGAGAAGACACTCCACAAGGATCCTCGGTGGCATCAAGTGGATGCCCCATAGTTCGCCAGATGATGGTCGTGGAGGCATTTTTAAGTCTTTAGGTAACTTTGTACTGGAAGTTTTTCAAGCAGTGATTCGTACGAGTACACCTAAGTAAAAATCAGAAATTTAACATTAAATTTAAAATACAACCATCACAAGGAATTTCAGATAAAAATGTTCAAACACCGCTTATAATTGTAGACAAATATTCATGGCTATGTTTTATAGAAACTTGTTAAAACTGATACCTAAGGAACATGTATTTGATGTAAACATCTACTCAAAGAAAACAGCTAATAGCAGAATCACAATAGTTTGGAAAAAATGCCAACATGCATATGGTCTTAAAAAAATAGAGGCTTTTTTTTTACCTGAAGTTTGTAATTTATGATTAGAACACTTAAATAGCATGGGGGATGAAAATATCTACTATTCAAATTATTATTATAGCAGTTTTTAAACAAATCTCAAACCCAGTTCTTCACATTTTTAGTTTGGGAAGAAAAACATTTATTATCTTTTGGATGAGATACAAACTAACAGCTCTGCTCAGCTTAGCCAAACCAATGCCTCTTTTTTTTTTTTTAAATATTTCCTCTTCCCAAACCTCTGAAGTATTCAAACAACACTAACATAATCATTATAAGTATTTACTAAAACCCTCTAAACTTGATTTTAAGAATCCATGTACACACAAAACTTGGCCTTAGCTTTTTTAGATCAGTATAAGGTACTTGAAACAAACCCTTTTTTCCCCATGAATGAGACAGAGGAACTAAGCTCCATTAACACTTTTTGGTTGGGCTTGTTTTATTTAGGATCAATTCCCTGTTCTAGTTCCCTTTGGCAGCCACATGAATGTCTTTGCCAAGCTAAAGGAAAGGAGGGCAACATGTGTCTGACCTTCTAGCAGCGCTGCCTTATGCCAGCTTAGAGCAGGTACAAGAAAAATTGTATCTGGACAGAGCAGAGATGTCTTATAGCCCAGTGGACAAGAACAGATGCCAAAAAAAGAGCAGAAGAACTAGGCAGGCATGCAGTGGTATTTCATCAAGAAACTCTCCTAATCACTACCTATTTTTAATTTCCTTAACCAGAGGCAGTATCTATGTATTTGTGAAAGAAACCCATCGAGAACTATCAAGTTTGTCCAGGAATTTTCACACACAAGCTGTTGGCATCCTGTGAGAAGAGTGAAGAACATTCCGTGTTACAAAATATTTGCTTTTCTTTGTTCTGAAGCCCCTTACTTTCACCCGATGTCCTAGATTTCTTGTAATGAAACAAAGTTCCTTATCTTTGCATTCATTACTTTCAATTTTCAGAGATCCATCAAGTCCTCCCCACTACTACTTTTCCATAATAGTCCCAGACTATTTAGCCTCCTCTGCCCCAAAGTCGTTCTGTATCTTTGTTATTTCTTGTCATCTTCTCCGTATTTCTTCCACCTTCACCTTTCTGCAAGGTAGAGGGGGAAACAACCATATCTGCACACCACATTCAAGGTCCAAAGTGAGCACATATTTACATAGCGACATATTTTCTATTGCTTTCCTAATAAGCTGCTTTTCTATCACTGAGCAGTAAGGCATTTTTACTGAACTACGTACCATAGACCTAAGTTCTCATTGCAGAACAGTAAGTTACTGCAAAGGCCATCACACATTATGCAAATCTCAAATAATGAAATTATAGGCTAAGTGATGCATGAACTTCAGCATGTTCATTTTGAGAGAGGGTAGTATCAACAGACAGCTAAAGAGTAGTCCATCGTCCATCACGCCTCCTCCATCAACCAAGTGTCCTGAAAGCACAGGGCTAGGATAACTGCCAGGATACTATTCTAAAGCCATTCTTAGCCACCTTTTTAGTCAAGAACCCTCTCAGGACTATCCCTCTATCTTAGTTTCTTAACAGAAAGGAGGGGAAAAAAACCCAAACCAACAGCTTCACATCTCTTCTGTTTCACTAGCTTTCTGAAAGCTCTCACTGTGGAAAAGCAATGAATGCTATGCTTGCCCTTTGCTCAGCAAATTTTTTTTAATAAATATATTTAGATACAAAAATATATTTTCTGTGTATATGTAAAATTATAAAGATAAAAATTGTATACGACAAAAAAATAAAACCATTATCCTTATTTCTGCACTTCTATGCCTTGGCACTTGTTTTCTAAAAAGTCTTCCAAGTACATCCTATCACACTTCAGTTCTTAAAAAGCAGCATTAGAATGAAAATGATGTTTTCCCAAATCCACTGCTTCCTATGCAACTCTGAGTAGCAATAGGGTTGTCTTTTTTAATCCCTCCTTTGTAGCTGTAGTTTGGGCTTTTAAAAATATCAACAAAAGTACTAAAGTACCACTGCAGGTTTAGAAAAATGCTTTTCCACTAACACCTCATGCATATTTAGATGGGTTTTACAACTGACTTCTGTTTTATAAAGAAGTTACAGAAGCTATTTTATTTTCCTCATCATTATAAGAGTCTCAGCGAGCAGATGCTGAAACGGAAAGTTCTAAGCACACTCACAGTGTATTTAAGAGCCAAACTTGGAAAGCTTACCAATTACAAAACATTACAAATGAACCCAAATAACACTGTTTAGAGTAACTTGGAGAATTCTGAATTACTGATAACTATCCTCAGTTTACAAATAAAAAGAAATACACAGAAGGTTAAATAGCATCTTTTTGGTTCAGCAAAGCATGAACAAGACTCCCTCTCCATAATGATGAATCACATGCTTATTTACATTTCTTAATTACAAGCATAGGCAGAAACACATTACTGTTAAGGAATATACCAGCATAAAAAAACCAAAACAACACTCAGCGGTAAGAACTTTTCTGTCCACACATACAAACAATGATAATATAGCTGGAGCACAATCAAATGACATATTCACAACACAGACTGAGTTTATACCAGCAGTCTTGTAAGTTCAGTTCCACAATCCTGCTGAGGCTCCTCTGAACTGATGGTTTTAAGAGCCCATCTTCTCCCTGCCCAAGGCATGTGTTCTTATTCTTCATCATGCTGGCACCGGTCTCATTACAGGGTCAGATGGATTAAAGTGGCAGAGAACTACTCACTTTTCCTTTCTTGTGCTAGCTTCTGCTGTTTTAGCTGCCTTATTGAGATCATCATAGACACAGAGGAAAACCAGTGTCTATGCTGAAGGACATGCACAGGCAGTGAAAGAGGGGACAGGTATCCTTGGAAGAGCACAGGGAAGCTGCCCAGTCGTGTTAGGATGGGGTCAGGAAGGCCAAGGCGCAGCTGGAGCTGAACTTGGCAAGGGACGCTAAGAACAGTAAGAAGGACTTCTACAGGTATGTCAGCCAGAAGAGGAAGGTTAAGGAAAGCGTGCCCCCTCTGACAAGCGAGACGGGAAGACAGGCAATAGCAGACGAGGAGA
>JAVKLA010000084.1:34357207-34368499 GCA_034782735.1 Sagittarius serpentarius
AGAACTCACTATAAAGTATTGCCTAAAAGGTAATAACATACGTATATATATGAAAAAATACAGGATCAAACAGCTGAAACGAAAACAAGATTAACAATTTAAAGAGATTTACTATTGCTCGAGTCTTCCCCCCCCCCCCAAGAAAACCAAAAGATCTTTGTAAATTCTTATTTTCAAATCCCCTTGCTCACCCCTCCCCCATCCATGCAGGCATATTGTTTATAGCTTCGCTCACTATCTGGAAGCCATGAAAACAGGATCACGAGAAAGAAACATTTGCAAGTTGCTGGTGACCTCTACAACTCCCACTACGATTGCGCTTTTTCCCTAGGGTTCCCATGACATACCAAGAGCAGAATGTCTGTCCTAGAACATTTTCTTCCAGTTAAAGGCAGATTTTTTTTTTCCCTCTTTGTTAAACAAAAGAAAGCCTGGAATTAAATCTTCCTTTTTAGTCCGAAATCATTCAGTAATTCCATTCTAGCTTCATCTCAAAGGAAAGGATTTTGTTACTTATAGAAGACTAGTAGTCATAAAGCACAACAGAATTAGAAAAGCAACACATCTTCTCTTTAGACTTCATGTATCTGCTTACTCATTTCAATGATTAGCTTGGCTTGCTATGTAGCAGGACGATACTCTCCCACTTGGCTCTGTTCTGGTTGGAGCTGTTCCTCCACAGCTAGGTGTGCATTCTGAAGCTCAGTGAGCAGCACTCAAATTCTTTCAAGCTCTTTAAATCAAAAGCCTTGAAGTTTGGCAACAAAATCAGAGCAACATGCCATTTTGTACCAATAGAAATAAGGTTTTCCTCTGATTACATATTTTTCTTTAATATTCTATTTTATATGGGTGACAAACATTTTTTATGTGAACATCAGAAAGAACATGAAGTAAAAGCACACCACAAACCATATTATGCTCCTTGCTACAAATACTGAGGGCTTCAATGTCAGTTTTCACATGCAGAAATGTTCTGCTTTTGGAAATTAGTGCAAGGCAGTGTAAACAAAAGATTACTCTAGAATGCCATTCATGAAACTAGATTAGATAGAGAACAAAAGCTGAATATATATATATAAATATAAAACTCTACCTTAAATAATGCTGTTTTCTTTCCATGTTTCTTCCCATCCTCCCACCTTCCCGGGATATTTGGAACCCAGAGAGTAAACAGGATCTTTAAAAACAGGAAGCACTGGCACACAGACAAGGACAAGGACCCAGAGCAGGGTGAATCCAGGTGTTTTGCACTTTGGTCTAGTCTGAATCTTCACCTAACAAGAGCAGCTGTGTAGCAGAGCTGTAACTCTGATGCTGGGCCTTTCCTGGCACTGATCTCCCCCAGGCATGTCACCTTGGCTTTTAGAAGCAACTCTGCTGCAGCAAGATGAACCTCCAGTTGTACTGAAAGAGGAAAGATTTCCTCTCCCGCTCTCCATACCTAGAAGGGCAGGGAAATAACTACAATAAAACACCAGATGTACTGCAGTCCTCACCCCGCTACGCTTGCCTCTCTACCACAGGGAACAGTATCAAGAGGGTTCCACTTACAATGTTGACCTGACCTACTCCTCTGGATGGAAGGCACAGAGAAATGTGCGTTTATAAGAAAATTTGATTGAGATTAGGCCCACTTCAGTTTATTAATTTACATCCACCTTCTGCGTAAAAATCCACCCCGTGAGCCCTTCCTTTACTAAGAAGCAGCTGAAAAAGACAAACTCAGACTGACTTACAACATATTGTGTACTTCCCATGTAACATTTCTTAAGATGGAGCCAGACAACAGCTTTAAACTGAGATGAAGGGTTTCTTCTGTACTAAACTACCCCAAACCCTGAAAGCAACTACTGTGTAAAAAGAGTTTTGGAGTGCCAGTGGATAGCATTGTTTTTGCAGCTTTGAAGATTTTTGGTATTAAGTAAGTATAGAACAGTGAACTGGAAGACAGAAGTTTGTTCTGTAATCCAAATGTAAATTCGCTTTCTGTTTATTCTATCTTAACTGACTTCTATAGCCAAACAGCATTTATAAGAGTATGAGTTTAGTCTGCATGGACTTACTGAATTCCATTCACAAAAATCATTATCTCTTATTTACTGGCAAACAGAGGACATTCGTAAGGAACCACATGCCTCAGCAAAAGCCATGGAAGTAGGGTTGGTGGTTTGGTTTTTTTCCTCCTTTGTTTAAGCTGCTGAACTGAAAAAACAAAACATTCTCCATTGAGGTATTTCTTAACTCCCTTTTTAAAACCATTTGTTGAGAGAAGGAAGTTTGTGGCAGAGTTAACACAAAGGCATAGCCACCATAATGAAAAATTTCAATTCCCCAGCTAAATACTCTTGCCCTATAAACAGCTGAAATTAATATAGTTCTTAGCAAACTGTCCTATACAAAGACACATGGAACAAGATAGCAGGCAAACAAATCCAGTTCCTTGCAAACCCTGCCCTGTAGAAGTAGTTACCTACTTCTATATGAGCTATAATCACAACAGGAAAACAACATGGTTTTTCAAGAGTCAGTTAAAAATAATGAAGTACTACTCCCTAGTAGGCTTGTTTGTGATACAGTCAATGGCGATTAACTAAATATTTATTTAGCCATAGATGATAACCCTGCTGAAAGGTAAGCACCAAGTGTTTTCCATAAAATATTATCAACAGACCTTTATTTACTCCAGCAGCAGACTGAGACTGTCCTGCCTACCCCCCACCCCACCAAGTGTGGGAGTGGCACAGTGGGATATCATTCAGCTGCAAAGCATTTAGCACCACTACATGCTCCCATCAGGCTTCATCTCCCTAAAGGTCACAGATCACTTCGGTGTCTTGGACCTAAGTGCCTCAGGAATCTGGGCCTTCTATACAAAGCAATACTGTTGACTGAATTACTGATGTTGCAAGCATATTTGACTGCTTTTTAGAAGCCACAGAGAAACCAATTTTTCTCTGAAACCTTAAGGAATGTAGGTTTATTCTTGTTCTAGCTGTCGACTCTAGCTGAACAGGACTCTTCTCTGCATTTAGAGGTTAAATGCCAAAGCAACAATCATGACTCCTGAGACACTAACATATTTGCATTTGTGTTCAAGAAGTGCAAACAAACATGATTCATTGTGACTATGTATGTCATTAGGTCCTGCATGCTTCAGCCTGAAGTATAAAAACAGCTACAGTAAACTGTGACAAATGGTTCTTCAGCATGTTTAATCAAATGTTTATCATTTCTGTACACATCTGTTGGAAGCATCTGCTTTGCAAACCCTATGTTGTGCAAACACGAAAGCATGATTTCAAGTACAGGGCTACTGAGACTTTAAGT
This sequence comes from Sagittarius serpentarius, assembly GCA_034782735.1. Taxonomy (NCBI): domain Eukaryota; kingdom Metazoa; phylum Chordata; class Aves; order Accipitriformes; family Sagittariidae; genus Sagittarius; species Sagittarius serpentarius. The sequence continues at coordinate 34,360,538 of JAVKLA010000084.1, forward strand.
TTGTTGTTAGCGCATCTCTTTTTCCTGTACTTCAAGCTGTTAACCAAATTGTTTCTCTTATGAGGTCAGGGTACCAGCAATTTGTGTTTACTACATCTGAAAGAAATGGCTGATACTTGCCTAAACAGATAATGTTTGCAATTAACATGAACTTTCAAAGAAGAAAGTGACATAAGCTCATAGGTATTTAAACAACAATACCAGCAACGTCTCCACGATAGTTTAAAGATTTCTCAGCCTCCTAGCTTGGAAAGTCACTTTCATACCCAGACCAAACACTTTGAGACTAAGGCACATGCTGCCTACTACTACAATCAGAGCTCTGCAAGAGAGACACATTAAAGACAGACCTTTATTTAAAAAAAGCCAAAAAGATACTGGCAGTAGTCAGCCACTGCTATTAGGAGAAGTTTTACACATCTGCAGAAACAAGGAAGTATTTTTAATACATGGTTCTTTGGAAACACGTCACTTATGTTTTCGTAGGTGTGTCTATTCAAAAAGACTGAAAGCAGTTTTCATCCTGGTGAAGTTTAACCCTGGGATAGAACAGAAGACCACAAAAGCTTAAGTGTTTTGGATTTAATTTCAACCCATAAAAAAACAGCAATTAGGGAAGGGTGACTATATTGCAAATCATCTTTTTTTGTTGTTTAAATAAATAACCTGCTCACATACCACAACAGCAAGAGATTAGAAGCTATAATAATGGTTACACTTCTCATATCACATTGAAGTTGCTTGTGATACTATCCTATCTGCTGAGGTACAATGAAAGGCTTGGAAAAGAGGTGATGAAGGAAGAGTCAAAAAGCTGGATTGCAAAGTAATTTGACAACACATTTAATTAGTTTCCACAGTCAGGAATAGGTTTTGCTATCCTTTTCTTCATGTATCAACTGTGCCGTTTTGTTGCTCATTCGCTTTCGTCGTCATCCTTTATCTCTTGGTGGTAGTTATGCCATCTTCCCCCCACATATCAAAACATTCCAAGTTGGAGGTATCTAAGATCAAGGGAGTGCTGCTGAGCAGTGATAACATTAGTGCTTTATCCTCCATTTCAGAGGAAGTTGAAGGGGAAGACAAGTTATTCGAATTTTACTAACCACAACCTTGGTAAGCAGTTAAACATGAGCAAAAGAGTTAAACTTTACCTTCTCAATTAAAAATGTTAAAGTCAACTTTGAGTTGTTTCTTTTAGCTAGCGACCACTTATAAAAAATTTCACATAACTGGTTAAGTTCATCATCTACAATGACAGCATTTCAATTTCACATATTACTACTTTACAACAAAACACAATTTATTATAAATCAATCTTTAACAAACTTGCTGGACTAAGAGTGGCACTCACAGACTCCCTATTTGGACACATCCTCAATTATACGTCACAATCAAGACTATTCAAGATGTCTGAATGTTGCTTAAAAATTAGCTCTTTCGCTTAGACACTAGAGGTTTTCTTGGGACAAGTGCTCTTCTACAGTACTTAACATGAAAACTGAAGGATATTTCAGAGGCGACAGCAGGAAATTGCAAGAAGATAAAACACAATCTATTAATCACTTTCCTCCCACCAGTGGAGACTGCCTTGATAAACTGGTAAGTCAAACTGGTTGTTCAACATCCACATAAATTTTTCAACAGGCAGAAGAGCAATTTTCAGTTTTATTAGTATCACTTCCACTTTTATAACCCAGCCACAACATTTGCTGATTATTCTGTTAAGCACTGGGAACATAAATACAAAAATGAAGAATAAGTGGTATGTTTTATAACCTAAGCAGTTTAATGACCACAAGAAGCATATTTTAGAGTATTTCACATGGAATTTTTTACTTCCCTTTTCCCAAAGGGAGCTAGCTCTATCTAGAAACTTCTCCTCATGTTAGCGCTATTAACTTTAATCTTTTAAACTATGCCTGTAGTCAAGAGTCAAGTTAGTGTTTTCCAGCCTTCAAGAAAAGTAACAATGGCACAAGCACTGAAGTTGGATAATAGCATATCTCATCACACAAAGCATATTCGTTGAGTTTGAGAAAGGAACAATTCATCTCCACTCTGCTTGCTTGGTAAACCAGTCCTTACCTCTGCTCATTCTTACCTTTTTTGTGCTTATATTTTCAAGTGTTCAGTGTTTAGTTTGCCTACATCTTTGCAGAGATCCATCTCCTCGCTTTTCTAGCAAGTTAGATGTCAAAGTCCCAAGGTATAGAAAATTTTGTTCTATTATATTCAGATAACAGAACAGGCAGGTATTTCTACTTATGCTTGATTAGTCTCAGATGAAATGCTGAATCCTGAGTATTTTCTTTTCAGTAACGTTGAAGGTTTCTTGCATTTTGAGGATGTTCAAGAACTTGTTTCTTTGTTGACTGCTAATAGCTAAAAGAAGGAATAAGGTTGCAACAAGGAGTAATTTTTTGCTCACAGATTTAGTGTCCTCTGCAAGTATGCACAGCTAAACAGCTGATAGTCTAAGACACTTTTCCAAGACAACAAATGCAATCTCAGTAGAAAATCCGCGCTTCTGGAAGGACCATGACCCAACTTAACAGCAAGAGTTAAAAATCAGAAACAGTCTTGGAACACATTGGGCAAGAGTCATCCATCGCCATTAACTGCCACATAAAGTATTGGCAAAAGACTGACTAATTAGTATGGAAATAACAAAAACAGTTAAGTCTCAATGACAGATAAGTTTTTTGACATGTTGTACAACCTAGGAGGCAGCCTTCCAGTTTTCTTTCTTTTCTGTTTGGACTTCGAGAGAAAACACCCAAGGGATATTTCTCTACATTTCTTTGCCTTAAAAGAGGGTCATAATGTACAGCCAATAATGTGACTCAGCTGTCTCAAAATTTCAGGAAACTTTACAGTAAGTCTTAGTCAATTCAGTAAGTCTCTTGTATATGACAAACATGCTTTGTGGTTCACAATCCTCAAGAGCTACGTTTGCAAGCGTTTCTTTAATCAGAATCTGTAAGCAAAACTGCCACAGTTTTCCTACATAAAAATCCATGAAGATAAATTAATTTAAGGAAATGTGTTAATGGATAGAAAAAAAACACAACAAAAAACAGTCTCTGAGGTATACCTAACCTTCTACTGGTAAAAAGCAATGGGGCATGAAACAAGAGATCACTGAACCTTAAGTTCTATGTTGGACCCAACTGTACTTAAACTAGACTAAAGTAGTCATTTACTTCTACTGCTGCAAGTTAGCAACATGCCAGAGAGGTGAAAGCTTCAATGGTACTCCATCATTCTCTCCCATTCAATTTCACAGTGGTAAGCTGGTTTCTTTGACTTTTTTACATTTCTAGAGTTCAGGTATTTGAGCATAGTTTTTCAAAAACAGACTATAAGCATTCCCAGCAAGTGTACTTAGCAGGCATAATGGACAGCCACTTTACTGGCTTTAAGAAAAGAACGCTCTTAATATAGAACAGGTGATGATGTCCACTGTCCCTCACATTTCTTATTCGAAATACGCAGGCTTCTTAGACTGCCTTTCACAAAATCTGCATCCAGAACTAACTAGAAAAATACTTTTCTAGAATTGAAGTGTAAAGACATGCTATATAAACTAAAACAACATACTGGCTGCAAAACCATTAAGTGCTGCCTAGACTGAGAAGGCAGATCCAGAATTACATAAACTCTACTCAGTCTGCTGCATTTCCATTTGACCACTAGTTAACTTACAGGATTTATAAAAATGCCCCCCACCCTTTTTTTTTTTTTTAACTTTTTTAAAACAGTTTAATTCCGTCTACACCCTAGTTGGGCCTGGTTTTGCGTTGGTTTGGTTTTGGTTTTTTTTCGTTTGGTTGGGGTTTTTTTGTTTGGTTGTTGGTTGGTTGGTTTTTGTGTTTCGTGTTTTGTTTTGTTTTTTTAACTTAATACTACAGCAGCACTGCAGGAAAAAACCAGTTATACTTCAGAGTATTATTTCTGGTTCATTTAACACTCCATTAACCATTCAGAAGTAGATTTATAAAGCAAATTCAGTTGGAAGGAACCTCTGGAGATTATCTGGACCAACCCTGTACTCAAAACAATTCACATATGTTTGGTGTCCAAATAAATATCAAGAGAAACCTATTTTCTCTCTCCACCACTCACTTTTGGATTAGGATACTACAAAGAGAAACTTGTAACAGAATGCTTTGCCATGACACATTCAACTTAAAGGGCAAAAGAAAATTCCCATCCAGTTTTAGCATAAATATTTTTGTGGCCTCTTCTAGCCATAGCTACAATTTCAGACAGGCATCATCACTTGGAGCAGCTGGATGTCTGGCTTTTTAAAAGGATGAGACAAAGCTCCCACAAGTGTGGAATGCAATGCAATGCATAAAAAGCTGCAAAACCCCCAACAAACCCTACCTTAGCTTACACTACAGGGCACAAGTCTGTTTCTTCAGTTAGCCAAAGTACAAACTCTTATTCTTTCCTAATGCTCTCCCTCCAACTTGATCACAGACAAAAGAAAGGCACATGTGGCCCGTTTTTCCTCAGCTGGGAGATTTACTACAGCTCATGCACTTTTCATTAATTACAAAACAGTAAGTAGCAAGACAAAACTTCGTTTTGTAACAGTATTTTAAGACTACACTGGAAAGACTAATTTTGCAGTATTATTCCCACTCCAGTTATAAATAAAAATCAGTTCTCATCAGTATCAAAGCTTAAAAAAAAAGTCTTAGCCTCCCCTCACTCAAATACAACATTTTTCTAATGTCCTTTTAACTATAACCTTTGTTAACCTTCATTAATGTACTCAGCTAGGCAAAGCAAACCTACATATGATACCCATGTACAAGATGCCAGTATTTCTTGCATGATTTGGAATTAATGTGTCATCATGCCGATCTCTTTTCCCCCAAAACAGGCAAGAAAAGCAATAGCAACAGTTTTCTATTCAGAAGCAACTGATATTTGCAAGGTGTTCAGATATCTGAGTATTCCGGGTACCTGGAGGACCTGCACCAGAACCCTAGAAGGCTACATAACGAATTGACTTTTTATGTACAAAATTTTTAAGAAAGCAGTCTTTGTAGACTAAATGCCAGCCTTAGGCTTGTTGTCTAGCTGTTTATAGATAGTTTTAACTCAGAAATTAAAGTTATGATGATCATCAAGGTTGTTCAAAACTGTATTACAGGTGACCAAGCCATTAAAAATGCACACTACACATTTAAATCTGAGGAACAACTGTGATCAGGAAGTCCATTCTTTATGCAATTGTGCTGGTTTTGGCAGGGATAGAGTTAATTTTCTTCAAAGTAGCTAGTAGGGGGAGCTGTTTTGGATTTGTGCTGGAAACAGTGTTGATAACAGAGATGTTTTCCTTATTGCTAAGCAGTGCTTAGATAGAGTCTAGGCCTTTTCTGCTCCTTACCCCACCCCACCAGCGAGGAGGCTGGGGGTGCACAAGAAGTTGGGAGGGGACACAGCCGGGACAGCTGAACCCAACTGACCCAAGGGATATTCCACACCATATGATGTCATGCTCAGCATATAAAGTTAGGGAAAGAAGGAGGAAGGTGGGGGAGATGTTCAGAATGATGGCATTTGTTTTCCCAAGTAACCATTTGCTGGCTGGGGTTAAACCACAACAGTGGTAACACCTTTTAAACGTTGTTGTTGAAATCCCTACTCCAAAGCTTACAGAAACTTTTAAGTGAGTTATCCAGGAAGACGTATCCCCCATTTGCTTCCAGAAAGCAGGGATAGTCTGATTGTCAGAGAAACAGTTAAGTATTGAACTACTTTATGACTATGCAATAAAGCACAATTGCTTTGTAAACAGCTCAGCTACACCACCTTTCCCAAAGAATACTCCAGAAAAAAAACAGCGCACTCAGTGTCATTATTCACACAAGTAAATTGCAACAAGAAACGAAACAAATTTGCCTTTAACACAGAATGACAATTTGAAGCAGCCAAACTAAAACACCTTAGCATGGTTCTGTAGGCTGGGCTTAGTGTGCTTTGAAAAAACACAAAACACTCTCTCCAAGTTGCTAAGAATGGCACCAAGTTAACACCTATGAAATGCAGGGCATCTGCTCCAGTCAAGTTTCAACTGCAGCTCTGAAGTTGTGTTTATTGTCTTAACGAAAAAGCAGAATATTTCATGGATCACATAAGGAATTGTGTGGGTTCATAAATTCCTCAGTAAACGCTATGAGCTTGGTTGATGTATCGTTTGTCTATGTGATGAAATTGGCTAAAATATGTTTCTAAATAACCAACCACTCTGGAAAAGTTTGCCAATGTTATTGTTTGAGAATAAAGTTATTTATTGTGAAACTTAAGTTCACAGGGGGCTTTATTTCAGAACAGCTTATCCAGTCAAGTTCCCCACAGCAGACAAACCATTAAATCCCATCATCCCAAGCACTGGCATATTCCTAAGAACTAACGATGTTTACACACTGCCTTATAGAACTGCAACATGGAAGCAACAAGTATGAGAACATCTCTACAAATTAACTGTGAGGTGGGAGAAATTAAAGAACAATTCAGACAGTGATGGGAAAGTTTCCAACTTTATCCAATGTGATCAATTGGAAAGCCCCCTATAGCTCAAAGTGGGAATGTAAGCGTACAAGTAACTAACAGAACAGAGTCCAGATTTCTTCCATTAAGTATGGCAAAATCCAGATTCAGAATCCAGTTTACCACTCCTTTACAAGTTTGCTGCAAAATGCTCGTAACTTCAGAATTAACTCAAGCAAAACTTTATAGTCCATACCATCTACTTTTAAACATATAATTCCTTATGCCTGTTCTGATTATGCACTGTTTATAAAGTAACCTCTGTTCAAGCACGTTTTTAAAGTCAACAAGAAAAGAGTTACAGAGGAGAAAAAATTTACAGAGACATACTAGTAACAGCAGCAGAAGTAATAGGTCTGATACCTTAATAACTTCAGGAATACTGAAAACAGCAACAAAGCTCCCAAATAAAAACAAACATGAAGTTTGTATTAGCTTGGTCAAAGTTTTGCTAACATTCATTCTACTAGAAAATACATAAGTACCGGTAAGAAATAGCAACTTCATATTTAACGTCAATAAAAACAGACCTCTGGATAGCATGCAAGAAGTTTTCACAGGTAGCATAGATGTGACTCTAAGCCGACTGCAACTGGAAACAGGAGATTGCATGCCACCAATTCATACACACACCCAGCGGGAAGAGGCTCTGCTCCCAGTATCATTAACTAGCCCAGCCGTGAGCCTGCACACACTCCACCACAAGAACTGCTAAGACGTATTTACAGAAAACAGTTGTATTTCAGGGGCGGGGGGAGCCACACTCGAAAGCAATAAGCCTCCACAGCTTTTCCTCTCCCAGGTCACGCCCGTACAAGGGGAGACCCGCAAACAAGGATTTGGCGGAGGAACGCCTTGGAGCTTTCCCAGCCGAAGGAAGCCCCACCGCAGAAGGACGCAGCCGCGATCCGGCCCGCCCCAGCCAACCGAGGGTCGCGCTTACCCCTCCCGCTACCGAAGACGAGCAAGACGCCCCACAGCAACAGAAAGCGGCGCTCCCCTCCGCCACCGCCCGGCCAGAGCGCCGGGAAGACCCCGACCACCGCCGCGAGACGCCCCAGAGAGCGCTGCCGCGCCGCGGGAGAGCCAGGCGGCCCCAGCACCGACCCCCCGCCTCACTCACCTCACAGGCGCGGCCTCCCCGCCTCCGAGCCGGCCCGCAGCCGCCGCCCCTACGGGCAGGGCAGGGCTGGGCCGAGCAGCGCCCCGCAGCACTTCGCGGCTCCTTCAGCCACCTCGCAACCACCACTGCACCCCTCGGCGGGTAACTGCCCCCCACTCCGAGCGCCGGTGGGAAGCGGGGCCAGTAACCCCCGCGCCGCTCCCACAGAGCCGCCTCCCGCCCGGGCAATAACAGGAAGGGAGCGGGGCCCTGACCCCGGATGGGGATGG
>JAVKLA010000084.1:34374723-34401881 GCA_034782735.1 Sagittarius serpentarius
TCTTCCGATGTCAGTGGCTACAAGGCCAAGAGCCAACTCACCACTCTCCCCACCAAAATCTCTCGGACTGGGGCCTTCCTTTCATCACACACAAGAAGAAGAGCTTGCAAAGGTGGTGGAGCAGGACCCTATGCTGGAAGAACTATGTAAGCCTCTGTGCTGTAAGCTTTGCAATGTCACTCTGAATTCAGCACAACAAGCCCAGGCTCACTACCAGGTAAGCAGCGTAGCCGGAGGCATGGCTTTCAGGGCAGCTTGTGTAGACATACCTGTGCCAGAACGTGCACTGCCAGTAGCATTGCTGTGGTAGCACAGAGCTAAGTGTGGGCTAATGCAGGAGGTCTAACTTAACTTCTCAAGGGGGTTTCGAGTGCTTTGTTGAGGTGGCTGCACACCAGCAGCAGCTTTTGAGTTAGCTCATCTGAAGCTGCCTCTATACTGTCTAATGGATGGGAAGCTGTGGCTAGAACTGCTCTGTAGACATATCTTCACCCTGCTTGAATTTGCTGTTTGTCCAGACATGCTGCAGTGCTTTCATTTAAGGTGTCATCACCGGAGCATGTTGAGAAAACTTTCTCCACAGGGACAGAGAAGTAGTACTAAGATGGCATAGGTGAAAAGGCAGACACTCATAATTTTCCTTTGTTTTATGTGATCTGTTTTCCACCTGTACATTCACCCAATAAAATAGAACTTCTGATTCCACAGACGTGATTTTGTAAGGCCTGGACAGATGTTTTCTGCTGGATCCAGCAGTGCAGTTAGGAAAGGGAGCTGCTGCCATGGGCTTATCACTGCCTCCTTCCTAAGGTTATGCACACAAATGATCTGCTGGTGGGGCTATTTATGCAAACTTTCTCATCTGCTTCGGACAGCATCAGCTGAGCCAGCTCAGACCAAATTAATTTCGTTCAAGCTGGTCTGGTTGACTTGTCTGAAATAGGTTAGGGACTATTTGCATCTGGTTCTTTGCTGAGAGATCAAATATGTCATAGTCTTATGTTACCCTGTTTTACTAGTACCGTCTCTTACTAGTGCTATATTTGTGTGAGATGTGGAGATAGTAACTTTCACCACCAGCAAATCCAAACGAGTGGTTGTCCATATCCTCGGGACACTAGACCCAGATCTCAGATTTGCTGTTGGCCCTGAAAAAGTGGTATCATGCCAGTGAAGGGGTAGGTTGAATTAGTGTTACACTTCAGCGTCTGATTTCTGTAGTATTTCTGCTGTGAGGGGACAGAAGTGCACTTATAATGCATAACTTGCATTTATGCATATGTCTTACTATATATCCACAATGCATCTGCATACGCTCATGTACCCCTGTCGGGTTTTCAAAACACCAGAAAGAACTATAGTATATCTTTTTCCAAGAGAAAATAAAATATGAAGCAGGGTTTTTTTTAGGTTCAATCTCATGTTTTAACTCATGCTTGCAACCTCATGAAAAGAAGCATGTGTGTGTGTTCAGGCTTATCAAAAAGCTATGCAAAGCAGTTAACGTTTCATGTTTAAAATACAAAATACTAGTTTTAAGTGAAATGGAAACAGATTGAGGAACTAATTGTAAACTTGCTGATTTGAGAAAATCAGTTGAAAATGAGGCCCAATCGTGCTGGGTGATGAGCATTTTAGAGAAGTGGGGGAGGATGCCAGCATCTCTCAAGTTCAGAGCTGTTATTGTCTGAGTGACAGCTCCTTTACCTGAGGTGCCATCTTCATGGCCACTTTCTCATTTCTGTCCCTGGATCCTTTTTTCTTTCAGTGTAAGATGCTATTATTAGTAAAGCGATTAATTTGGGTTCTCTTTCCAGGGTAAAAACCACAGTAAGAAACTCCGAAATTACTATGCTGCCAATAGCTGTCCAGCACCTGCCAGAATGAGTAATTCGGTTGAGCCTGCCCCGCCTCAGGTTGTCTCCCTTCCAGCTCAGGTAAGGCATGGGAAGGTGAATGAGATCATGCTGCTTGCTTGTCACCTAACCCCCAATAAGGGTAACTAGATCTCAGGCTTTGAGGATTACTGCAGGAGTTGGGAAAGAATTTTCCTTGTGATGGCACAGGATGGTGGAAATGGCCTGTTGTGGTCTGTTTGCTTTCCTTGGAAGATGCAGATATTGATCTGCCCTTGCAGCAGAATATTGGACTTGAAATGTTCTATTTCTGCATGGCTATTACTTTGATTCCTAGGTACGTCCGATGTGCTGCTGATTATGGTTGTTTAAGGGCAGGTATAAAACAGCATTATTGGAGCTGGATTTGGACACGAGGGTGTGGCATCCGCTCTGCACAATCATCCCTCTATTGTGTGAGGGAAGCCTACATGGAAAAAGTGCTTAGGTGCTCCTACACCCATTGCCCAGCGCTGTTAGCTAATTCTTCTGTTGCGTCTTTTGAAGTGCTCACTCCTGTGTGCAGGGTGAATGGATTGTTCCTTCAGTGATCCAGATTAATTCTGTCTCAGGCACATTAGAGGCAAAAGAGATGGTTTTGGCTTTCTTCTAGAATTCATCACTTCTGATTGTCATGGGACTTAACAGCTGACCTGGCTTTTGCATGTGACTGTGCAGGGAACTGCAGCTGGGCTGCAGGGATGGAAGCTGTGCCTGTCGCTTCCCAAAGCATAAGACTCTGTTTGTAGGAAAGCAAAGAGCATTTGCCGTACGTGGCAGATGGTTATACCTGCGGTCGGAGACGCCAGAGGGAGACTTAGTCCCATGTAAAATAACTTGGCGGCTCACGGAACTGAATCGAGGGGGCATGGGGTCCAGTCGTAGGTAGTGGGACGTGGGTGCTGTACCTGCTAGGGCATCTGAAGTGTTTTTTTAATGGAGGAAATGGTCTGTGGCAATAAAAAGACCACTCTTTTGGGTGGGGCCATGTGAGGATTCATGTTGTAACGTCAACAATGTAACAAGAATTGTGTGTATGTGTCTATAAGCTTAAACAGTATCAAAGGAGAGGTGAAAGAAACTCGACTTGGCAAGTGCCGCAGTGACATGGCTGTATGAATCACTGCTGCTGCGCTGTTTACAAAGCACTTTTCTCTGGGTGGTACACACTGAGGAGACATGGTTGCTGCCCCAATCAGTGTGTGATCTGACTAGAGAGGCAAGGTATCCTTCATATGTCAGGAGCTACTCATTTGAGGCTGGATCCTTCCTTTGAAGTCTTGATCCAGGTGCCCTCCTACCTTACAGGTAAGGATCAGAAGTTTGGCAGCTCTGCTATTGTTTTTTTATCTCTTAGCGTGGTCAGGGAGCTGTGTAGAGACAGGGTACTGTGGAGAGATTAGGTACACTGTAAATAGGAGAGAAGAGCGCATCTACCTTTTAGTGGGTCTTCCTCAGTGTGAAAGTTACTGTTCATCAGCTCCCAGCAGTCAGGAGTAGAGGAGTTAAATCATTTCTGTGAAGTAAACAAGCCTCTGTAGTTATAGCAGAGGTACAGGGTCTTTGTTCAGATTGCTTTCCTTTCCATCTGAGGCCAGGGATTTGCCTAGATCTCGAGGAATTTCCAGATTCTCCTGGAGGCTGAGGCAGGGAAAATGTTCTTGTAAAAACACTTTGGGGAGCACTTGAGTGTCCTAATCCCTGTGCTCTAATGCTCTAATTCCAGGTCTCTTGCTGCCTGATGAAGACAATACTGGTCTCAGTCCCTGTGATTCAAATATTTCAACGATTTAATCTTCTTGTATTTCACATGCTGTTTCTCCCTTTGCTGCTAGATGGGATCCAGTAAACCAGGTGGCCGAGTGATCTTGGCCACAGAGAATGATTACTGCAAGCTTTGTGATGCCTCATTTAGTTCTCCGGCTGTGGCACAGGCTCACTACCAAGGGAAAAATCATGCCAAACGGCTGCGTCTTGCAGAAGCACAGAATAACTCATTCTCGTAGGTATTGTTCAACTTCACGCTCGGGCTGAAAGCATGTGGCAGTATCTCTGGCAGTCTTTTTCTCAGAAAACTCTGAAATGCAGCTGTTCATATTTGTTTAATCTTCAGGGATGCATCAGAACTAGGCAAACGAAGGGCGAGGAAAGAAGGGAATGAATATAAGATGATGCAGAACAGAAGAAATATGTATACAGTTCAAAACAACACAGGTAACTGGGAGCTTCCATCTGTTCTATGGTTGGAATAATAATGAATAATAAACAGACTTGTTTTTCTTCTGTTTCCGAGGTCTGTTTTAGCAGAGACAGGTTGTGAAAGGAGCTGGTCCTAGCTCTGCTGATCCTTCGTGCCTGCATGTTTTTTTGCAGCTGCTAAAGTTGCTTTGTTTTGTCAGCCTGCTTGTTAGTTCAGTTTCTCAGTTTGTAACTTAATTTACCATCTGCCTGTCTCTAAGGCTGCTCTAAGTGGTGACAATTTTCCTGCTTTATTTTCTTGGCAGGTGGCCAGGTGCTTTTAACTCCTACTATAGCACATCAACCTGTACTTGCACTCCCATGACCAGAATGAGAGAGCATGTTAGTCTCCCTCTAAGACCATCTGTTCCTGGAGTAGAGTCCTTCCTCAGGTGTTAGATACTAATTTTGCCTCTTTACTATGATTTAACATGTGTTTTACAGAGTCCAGCGCAGCATCTGTTTCTCTTTTTCATTTTAAGTTGGGTTATGAGCACATATTAGCTGAAACCATGATTCCTGGTGAAGCTTGGTTTAATTGTGTCATTCTAACCACTGTCATGTGGAAAAGATAAATCTTTTAAAGTTCTATTAAATATCATTTTGTGATAATTTTAAACTGAGGCAGTTTATTTAATCAAAAAACTCTTCTAATTCTGGAATTGGAAGATTAAGAAAAAAAAAAGAAAGAATTGATTCATCACTTAAATGATTAGACTCCTGATTTTCAAAGCTCTATTGATTCTTAATAAGACTGGGGCACTAAGCCCACTCTACTGCTTTAAAAAATAACAGCAAGTACTGCTCTCCTGTGTGCTACACCTCCGTAAATCTGGATCTCAGCAGAGAAAATGGGAAAATAAGGTTCAGGCTCTAATCAGTTAAAGAAGCTAATCTTTGGCTGCTTTGTAATCATTCATTGGACTTAGAAGTTGTTACTGAACTGCCTCAAGCTTTTCTTTCTTATAGATAAAACAGGCTTTTCTGTTGACTCCTCAGGTCCCTACTTCAATCCCCGCTCACGCCAGAGGATTCCTCGGGATCTGGCCATGTGTGTCACCCCCAGTGGCCAGTTCTACTGCTCCATGTGCAACGCCGGGGCCAGCGAGGAGATGGAGTTCAGACAGCACTTAGAAAGCAAACAGCATAAAAGCAAGGTGTCCGAACAGCGGTATAGGAATGAGATGGAGAACCTAGGCTATGTACAATGACGCGCCACCCTTGGTAGTAGTTTGCAAATAGAGCAGCTTGTCTCTCACCTGCTGTGTGCCACATGCCCTGCTTTGTGCTCCATTTGATAGGAGTATGCTCTCGAGCTATACATGTAACACCTGCAAACTTAATGGTATGGTTAGATTTTTTTTCAGTCATAGTTGGCGGGATGACGCTGTGCAGGACATGAAGTGTTTTTGATGTTTGTTTGCTAATTATCTAAGGCTCTTCATTGTATTGAATGGCGGGGAGGACTTTGTCTTCTCCCCAGCCTTCTGCATGAACATGCAAAGCCCAAGAAGTGCTGGGAACTTCTGTGATTCTACCACACAGGTGGACCATGTGCAAAGCCCACTCCCTTCTTTGCACACCACAGAGCAGTGCTCCAGAATGTCCCCCTACAGCAGACTGAATCTCTGGGCAGCTTGTAAAAGAGGGGCAGGAATAGGGCCTGTGAATGTGTGAACTAGGTCGTGTACTTGTCCACAAATTGCTGCTTGTGGCCCCCATTACAGCCCAGAGTAAGTTCTTTCCACATCATTGTAGAAAGGCTGTGCATACCTCCTCTCCTTGGAGGGTCTTGCCTCTTACCGCTTCCTCTGCGATGCAGATTTCATTCTGAACATCTGACATTGGATATCAGCTGATTCATCCCATTTGGAAATACTCTCTTCTACCAGTTAACAATGCAAAAAGATTCTCAGTGTTGTTGGCTGGGCACCTTAATGCACCATGCGTGTAGCTTATCTCTCTGAAGAGAGTCTGTGGGGATCTCAGTGGCTTAATGAAGTGAATTGGAAAGCAAACCTGCTCAGATGAGACGTGCTCTGCTCTGATTCTGCCTTAGATGGAGTAGGGTTGAGAACAGGTCGGAAGGAGCTGTCAGCTGTGATTTCTTTGCATGCTGATGTAGAAGGGAGCAAGTGTTGGTCTCTGGCCTGCAGCTCTATTGCTCTGGGAGAGCAGGGCTGCCTGGAGCTTGGGGAGCTGATTTCGGTGTGTCCTGCTTCCATGCCATTCCCTGGACAAAGCCCAATGGGTATTACAGAGGAGAGCTGAAATGCTCCTTTGGACTAGAGCTACCAATATTGGATGAATTTTTTCCCCTCTTTCTTTTCCCATCTCAAGATGGGTTTTAATTCCATTCCTTGGTGTGAACTTCAGTCTTTTAGGGACCATCAAAAATCCAAAGTTAGGTAGAATGTGAGTGTCAGGGGTGACGATTGTTGGTATAACAGCTTTTTGGCCACGCAGAAGTATTCATGAAAACTTGTTAAGCAACTTCTTAAATGTAGACAAACCCAAAGGGTGTGTGTCTGTTTTGGTTTTCCTTAGCAAAAGTAGAAAGGGAATAAAGAGCAGTAGGGCTGACATTCATTTTTCTGCTCATTTGCATAGATGTGAGGAGCTGTGATTGGAATCCAGTTCACAGTGTTTCTAAAACATTGGCTCCAGTGGCAAATGCAGCATGTAAGTAACCTCTGTTGGGCCTGATTCACCACTGCGCTGCTGCAGCTGTACGCTGGTATAGCTTCATTGACTTCAGTGGCAGGTGCAGAGAGGGGGTAATGGAAGCATCATGGCTTGTCTCTCATTCCTCTTTAGGCAGTACGTTGAATTAGCTGCGGCTCTGTTGGTTTCAGTAGCATTTTGCCAGGGATAAATTTTACCTAGTGCATAATGTTGAAGGTAACTCCCCCACCCCCTTTTTTGCCATTCTGATCCTGCCTTTTGCATTCCAGAAGGATTTTCTGCTTGCCTTAAAAAATGAAAAACGAGTAAACTAACAAAAAATCCAGGTAGTTTTTATTCATCTTTCTAGTCCACCTCAGAAAGGTTTGTTGCACTTGGCTGCTTCTCAGAAATCGAGTATTGTTATCTTTAGCTACCTGAGCATCAGGTCGCCTCACAACCTTAACGCAGCCTTCCTAAATCCAGGCAAGGTGCGCTCTTGCACAGTAGTCGAAAACAATCCCCTACATCATTTCATGCTGATCCTTGCCCTGCAGGTACAGGCAGAGCAATGGACACCCTCTTGAATGGGGTTCCCTCCCCTCCTTTGTGCAAAGCCCAATTAAATAGGGTTTTTGCACTGGAGCACGTTAGAAGGTAGGAGGACAGGTGCCCAGGTTGCAAACCACAAGCTGAGCAGTTTTGACAGCCTGTTTCTGCTGTGCTTTCCTGCCCCTGGCTCACCCTCTGTGCAGCCTTGGAGAACATTCCCCTTGCAAAAATCTCCTGTTAGCCTTTTCCCCTCATCTTTTGCAGTCAAAGAAGGGCTCTGATTTTCTCTTCATGTTCTGACTTTTGTTAGTCTGACACCACCGTGCAGGGACAGAGGGAGTTGAATGAGCCTTACCACAAGGTGCTTCACCAGAGTGACTCCTGCGTTATGGTTAAACATCCCTCTTGCTGTAAATTAAAGTGTGGCATTTCCCACAGGCTGCAATTAGTAGCAGAAAAACAACACTTTGTGAAATACAAGCTGGAGGAGCTGTAGGTACTGGCAGTGTCTAGCTTATTGCTAGGCCCAAGAAAGCATTTTTGTCTGCTTTCCTGTGTCCCAAAAATCAACTGTTCACCACTTTGCTTTGGTTGCTGCTCCTGCTCCCAGCCCAGCGATCTCCTCATTTGGCATTTCCAGTGACTGTCATGGGACTGTCAAAACTCAATTTGCTCCATGTGCTGTTACCTCCTGGTAACAGCTGGTGCAAACATGCCACAGCATGCCAGGGTGCTAGTGCATTTGGGAGGGTGTGCGAGGGAGGTGCAGGGGGCTGTTCCTGCAGGCTCCTCTCTGCATGGGGCTGAGTCTGGTTTTGAGGAATGACTTGAGTCTGCCCTGAACAGAGTGGCCTGTATCTGCTTTGTTTTCTTCAAGGGAGTGCAACAAGGGAATGTCATCATCCTGAGACTTTCAAAGTGGTGGGTTATATAGGAGACATATAAAGCAGACAGTGGGACTCAAGTGACAAGAGTAGGACAGGTTTCCTACATAGGAGGAAATGTATTTCTTGCTGGGAGAAGCAGCTGAGACTCACTTAGCCCCAGTGCTCTGTTGTGGTCCTTCCCTACAATTGACCAAAGCTTTCCTCTCCTTCTTCAGCGTTGCTTAACAGTTTGTGATCTTCCTTCCCACTCTCCCTCCATCACAGAAAATTGTTGACTGCAAAGAGAAAACACCCCACCTCACTAATATTGTTAGGGTTCAGGCCAATCCAAACTTACTTGTCAGCATGAGAAACCGGGTGGATCCTGATTTTTTTTTTTGTGTGTGTGAAAGCTGTTCTCCAAATCGGTGTTTAAAACACATATTGAAAATACATCCTGGCCAAACCCTGTTTGACATAGGTGGGCTGGGGAGAGTATCGTACAGCTGTAGTATCATTTTCCAGACCCAATGAATCTTTTTCTCATGTTAAACAAAGTACCAAACCCAAGACACAGAACTTCTGTGAAGCTGTCGCATTGGCCAGTAGGTTAATGACATTTGCTGCTAGAAACAAAATATAAATCAATGTGTTCATATTTATTTTACTGTGCTGACCACTAATTGATTTGTTAATATTTAAGGCATTATTCTGTAGATTTTTTTTGTTTAAATAGAAAACTCTACATCGCACTTTGCTTTTGGATCAGAACAGGTATTTATTATATTTGTGAAAATGTTTTCCCTCCCACATATGTATTGTTTTTTTCCCTTGATGCAAAAAAAACCCCAAACAAACAACAAAACCCACCCCAAAACCAAAAAAACCCCAAATCCAAGCAGTGGATCTCCTTTGTTTCTTTTCATGCCAAACAAAATGGGGATTTCCTTGTAACCCGCTCTTAAATGGTCATTTCTATTTCCTTGCATCTCGCTCTTAAATGTACATTTCTAATTTTTATTTTTTCCTCCAAGGGTTCCTTTGGTAACTCGGGATGGTATTTTTAGAGACACATGAAGTTCATACTACATTTAAGCATTTCTTTTAAGGCAAGGAAGTAAACTATGAGAAATCCATGTATTTGTGAGGAGTATGAAAGTGATACTATTTTGTTTGTATTAAGCATTAGCTGTTATTTTGCGTTCTGCACTAACGAGTAAATGTGTTATAGTCTTGCCTAACATTGGTCTATTTTTGACTTTCTGCTTTCTTCATGTACATCAAAAGGAACCCTGAAAACTTCTGTGGAGTTGCTTAGGATGGTCATCAATGTAACAAAATGCAGATTTTTTCTGTAAAGCTTCTTGTCTTTTTTCCTTTTCTAGATGCCCATTATAGGGCATTAGAAGGGAAAGCTATTGCCATAAGCACGGATTCATATTTTAGCTTACTAATGCATGATGTCCTTTTGCTACATTACTTAAGTAATACTCTCACTGTAACCAGTGGGAATCTTGCCGAAATCAGGAGTAAATGAAATACCCTAGCTAAATATGTTATGTTGGCTAGGGCCAGGCAAGGTACATCGCTAAAATTTGTCTTTTACTCCTATGTTTGGGTTACAACACTCTTAAGGTTTTGCTTTTTGAGGAATGTGTATCTGGTTCTGTAAGGATTTGGTCCTGCTCCAGCTAAAATAATTTGAAGGACATTGACTTTAGTTGAGGAGGAGCAAGCCTTGAAACCCTTCAGGAATTTCATACTGCTGATGTTTTCTCATATATGTGTTTTTTGTTTTGTGGTTTTTTTTAAATTTTACAACCATATATACAAGGATGCTCTGGATGAGATGGATGTCTGTTGCCCACTTTGGAAAACAAATGCCATGGTTGCCAAAGGAAAATGGGGAAGCATGGACCTGGTTTCTTTGAAGTTAGTGGCTAAGCTCCTATTGTGTTGAGCTGGGCTGGCTTCTTTGCTATCTGCATAAAGTTGGAAGTGAAAATAAAATGCACTTTCAAATAAATGCGATCAAACAGTAGTTCTGGGAATCTCTCCTTTAAAAAATGTATCACAACTAAAATTGTATCTTTTTATCTGAAGTATCTGTAGTAAAGGCAGGACTGAGGATTTTTAAAAATAAAATCAGTTTTTCAGTCTGTGTTTTGCAGGGGAAAAGTTACTTGATTTTATTTCCTTCTGCAGTTGTCCAGAAACATCATTTGCAAATGCTTTGAACATGTTTCATCTAGAGCCACCTTGTCAGGTTGGTTTTGTACATTTGTCCTTATTTTCTTTGTGTTGTACTGACCCCTGTGAGGGAATAGTTGATGAAAATGATTTTTTTTTCTTTTTTTCTTCTTCAGTATATAATAAATCATCTTGCTCTTATCATTGTACAGCCTTAGTGTTTGGTACTGTTACTGCTCGTGATATGGCTGGACTACGCATGACTGAATTGATTTTAGCTGAACATTGAGTGCGACTACATGAGTAATATGTTTTAATACACTGATAAAGGAGTATAGTCCAGTGTAGAATTTGCTGCTCTGGAGGGGGGTCAGTGTGCTTTCAGCTATTACCGAAAGCCTGCTGAGTTATCCCTCTGAGCTGTCTTGGCTTCAGGAGGGGTTGGGAGTGTTCAGCCTCTGGTGGGATGGGAACCAGAAGGTACGGGAAGGGCTCTGTTTCCATCTCTGCTTTCCCCTCGAGTAGACATCACAAGTTCTGCAACAGCCCCAGGCTGAACCACTGACTGACTTTCAACTCTTAACTGCAAAAAGGTGGGGTCAAGCTCAGCCTGGTAGTTACATTTGCACATTTTTTGTGAGTGTGCTCTTTCCCTCTTTCATTACTTGAGGGCTCCAGAAAAGCATATGCTTATGCAGCGTAAATTACTTTCCTCCCGAAATGAGTTCAGAAAGCACATTCTTAAGTGGAGCCCTGAAGCAGAGAAAATCTGGGGTTTGCTCGGTTCAACTTGGGTAAGAGAAAAACGTTGCCCTTCCTCGGTGCTGCAGACATGCTGTTAGTGCGGTGAGCTGTTGACCTCGCGAGCAGTATCCTGGTGGTACACGTAAGACTTTCAGGGGGTGTGAGGCACAGCTTGAGTGTGTAAGCATCTGTGAGCAGGGATGTGTCCCTGCACTCCCCTGTCCTCTGTTATTCAAGGCACTGGACCATTACAGAGAATAGTGACACCATGGTGGAATTATCCTGATTTACCATTTTGTTGGTCTGAGAGCTGCCTCAGTGTTTAGGTGACTTCTTCTGTGCTGACAATGAAATGCAGGCGGCTTTATGTGTTCTCATTTATAGTAGAGTCATAAAAACTTGCAAGTGCAGCTTAACGTTAAATCTCACCCCAGCCCTTCATTGTCTTATGCCCATGCAGACTGTGTTACTTTCAGTCATCCTAGGAACCAGAGAGGAGCAAACCCCTACAGAGCAGCATGTCCCCATTATCGGATGTTAAAGCACTGCCTTTTTAATACTTACATGTGGTAATTGTATTCTATATTAATTCTACAGCAATTTGGTACAGCCAAACCATAGTGACACGCAGAGATACCTGGGCAACCTAATTCAGAGTCACGGGCATTTGTTAAATTAGGCAGAAAACAAAATAATATAAAAAATAGATGAAAATCTAAGACTAATTATATGATTTGAAAGCATAAATAGCACTCCTTCTGCTTCTCCAATTACCCTGGTGTCCAAGGTTCTCACTTAATTGTCTTGCAACATTTTACAGATGAGGAAGTAAAGTTTGGGCAAAAAAAGTGATTTGCCCAGAAAGTCTATGGCTGAAGAGGAGGATTGAACCCAAGGCCTTTAAATACCAGGCTGCTGACCCTGCCGTATCTCCATCCCGCCTCCCTGTTCACAGGCTGATGAAAATGACTGGATTTTAAAAACAATTTGATTAATAATTGTTGGATTTTCATTTTTTATATAATGGTTTTACAGTGCATTAGGAAATGGACTTTAGCACATGGTTTAAAAACAATGAAACTTGGCAGAGAGATATCTCAATATTGCTTCTGCCATTAAATCTTAGTGGAGAGGTGGAAAAAACAATAGCTTTTAGAGGACTGTAGAGGGTACATGTTTGCGAAGTACAGGTTCCAGAGGCTCTTCTGTATTCATTTATGTCCACTTCACAAATTCTCTTGATTCCTACTTGTATTTCTCCTAAAGCATTTGGAATAGTAATGAGCTGCTGTAACAGATAATACCTAGACTTCATTGGCTTAATCCTTTAGCGAATGACACGCTTTCAATTGGTCTTATTCCACTGGGCTTGCTTCACCTCTCTACCTGCATGAAACAAGAGCAGATCTATTTAAAGTCAGTGGAATTACACAAGTGTAAAGACAGATAGGAAGATTATCCACAGTGTATTATCTGAGACCAGAGGGTGTCTTTGGCATGTGTTTGCTGTACATATAAAGATGTTAAAAAAAAGTATTAATCTAAGGCTTGTTTCTCAATATCAAGGTACAAAGAGGTACTGTGACTGAAAGAACAAGGTGTAGGGTTATAAGAAGAAAAGAACACAGTTGCATGATAAACTAAATATGCTGCACTTGGTGTGTCTGTGGAATTTTATGCAGGAATACAGTATTTACCTGAAGAAGCCAGACTATGTACTTAACTAAATGCAATGAGACCACTAGTGTGAAAAACACTACACGTGCCTGTGTATTATCCTGAGTTTTAAAAGATGAAATGTAGGTATGAAAAAACCTCTGAAAAGTCAAATGGCAAAATCCCCGTACACCAGAAGAGGTGATGACGTATGGGTTAACACCTGATATTTTGGGGAGTCTGTAAAGAATACTTCAGACTTAAGGGACTTGTAAAAACAACAGCATGATGCCAAAAATCTTTGATTGCAGCTGACGAGAGAGTTTGGGAGCTAACTGAGAAGTTGTTTATGACAATGGCTCATTTTTGCTCTGTGTGAACTTGTATAGGTGTGGATTGTTTCAGCAAAGAGTGGAAGCTCCTGTGCGAGGCAGGGCTGGCTGTAGGCTCAGGAGCCGTGAGGGATTTCTCCTTCTCCGCTTTGACCTGCTGTGTATGTGTGTGCATGCATGTGAAGCAGTCCCTTTACGGACTCTTTCTCCTTGGTGTTATCCACTATTTATAAGAGGTCATTTTCCAATAGCTCCTTATTGCAGCTACCTCTAATACTGTTTGCAGTATCTCGGCGGCAGCATGTTGGACTTAATTAGGAAATGGCCAAACTACCAAATACGCGGGACTCTTAGAGAAGTAGCTTCTGTTTGTAAAAGCTGGTGAGCACCTGCCACTCTTGTAACAGTGATACTCAGAGCATATTTGGATTAGCAGGTCCAAATTCAGACAGAGGAACAATGCAATTCATTTCCAGGATATTGCATTTATTTATGTCAGGTGGGATTATGGGCTGCTGTACGTTCTGCTGGTCTGTCTGGTAGGTGGCACCAAGGTACTCAGGCATGAGAGCTGGGTGCTTCTCATGCCTCCTTTTATGACTGGTCTCAATGACTATGTCTTTGAGGGTCTGTTTTTGACTAGTCTATCTTCGGTTTACACTGTCACACAGTCACAGAAATGTAATTAATAGGGCAGATTTTATAATGTTTGTTTAATGACTTTGATTTAAAGTTTGTTTACTTGTGTGAAGCACAGATTTTTATTACGCAAAACCCAAGTAATTTCTAATGAATGTTATTGAAAAGTACAAAGAAAAGTGGTAACAGAAGAATATAAATAAAAATAAGCAGATGTTTCAAGGTTGCAGTGACCCTAGGCACACAAAACCGAGGAGACAGAAATGGAAGGCAGCAGTGGATAGTACCAGTCCGTCTTTTGCTGATCCCGCAGTCCCAAGACGTGTGCTGGATGTTCAGCTACCATATTTGCAATTATGCCCTTGAAATAATGTCCGATAAAATCCGAGCTGTACTGATGACCGTTTGTACTAGCCTTCCCTTGAGGCTGATCTACTGCACTCCCGGACAACAGGCAGGAGGCAGAAGGCTCAGGGATCGTTACGTCCGGCCAAACAGGCTGTGCCTTCCCCTGCACTCTCTTCCCATAAAGGCAAAATGCAGCAGGGCCAGGTTAAGCCCTTGTCCTTAGGGTGGGCTGTGTGTTAGCCTAATATCAGCACAGAAGACGTGACAACAGTTGTTAAAATGTAAGACGTAGCCACATACCTGAAGCTTTGAAGGAAGCGTCGGAGGTTGCGGGTGGACAGGGAATGAAGAGAGGCACTAGAAGTTCAAGGTGGATGTGGATGTATGGAGTGGTATCTCTCCTCTGAACAGGCTTCTCGCTAGAGAGACAGTTATATCAGCCTGGAGTCCTTTTATGCATTGCTTAGTGTCTAATATGTGGGACAGATTTCTGAAGACATATTGTTAATCTAGATTAGCACTGATCTTCACACAGCTTCTCACAGCTGCTAAGAAATGCAAGGATGGGTCAGACCACAGCTATATGTATATACACACTGGGTATATATTAGGACATAATAAGCTTCCAAGGGAGTTCTTCTTAATTTGGGTACAGGCTATATATGTGCTAATTATATGGCAACAGTCTTGACAATTAGCATGCATACTTTTAACTTACATTTCTGATTGCAGTAACAAAGCCAGCATTGTCTTCTCCTCTCACTTAACTTCAAAGGCATTGTCTTGATTTAAGAAACGATGTCCTAAAGCTGTTATGAGGAAGTGAAGCTGTGTTACTGCAGCTGTCAGGCTGCCCACTTAACAAACTGCATGATAAATGGATGAGCGGCCACGCTCTCTGAAATTGTTCACGAGAGCTTTGAGGTGACAAAATGCCAGCCAGCATTTATTGTCATTGGCATACAACATAATATTCCCATGGTGAATACAGCACAGGTCTTCCAAATCAGAGCAGGCTTCCCTAAAATGTCAGGACCCAAAGATACACCTTGGGTCCAGATCATAGTCTATAATACTTAAAAGAGAATACACGTCCCAGAGGGAAAAGTAATAATCAGTGGAAGAAACAAGAACAGAAACAGAGAGACAGAAAATTTGAAGTTCCCTTGGGTGATCCTGTGAACCCTTGGACACAAGACTGGCACAAGTCATGGGTAACATTTAACAACATCTGGCATCTTAATCTGCTTGGGTGTTTTCATAAATCTCAGCAGACATTTTAAATTGCTGTAGCGTTTTTGTAAATCTGATTGCAAGTCGTCTTTGAAAACAAGGCTTAAAAACACAAGTGAGTTAGTCTTTCTACAAAATTTAACCCTATAAGGAGTCATTAGCATGTGGTTGTGCGACTGCAGTGGGTGCAGTTGTAGCCTTTGAGCCCAGCTAGAGCTATCCAGGGCAATTCCCTGCACAAAGCTGGGGCTGCTTGAACTGCCTACATCAAAATTAAAGACTACAGTCCCCTGTCTCTGCTAGGGTGCAGCACTGGTTACCAGCCTCAAGCTACACATTCCATATAGAAACCCATCATCTCAATGCTGCAGTGCCACAGACAAATTATAACTATTTGAATGTCTTCCTGGAGACTGGCTGAGGTCACCCTGTGCTCAGCAGGTGCTGCTGAAGATGATGTAGATTTTCTCCAGAAGGAAATGAAGCTATGTCACATCACACAGGAGCATCACTTACATTTGGCATTTGGGATAAAACTTAATGTTCTACAATTACAGTGTCGCATAGCTGGCAGCAGTTTTGCCAGACAAATACCACGTGTCTTTCCCAGAAGGATTCAATCTTTAATATTGTTTTGACGCTGGAGGCCTTTCCAATTTCTGTTTATTAGAAATGACTTATCTATGTTGGAAGTGCTGCCTTTAACCCAATACAGCTGGTGCCACCTACAGCACTGTGGAAAAATCATGGCTGCAGAGTTTTGCTTCCGTGGAGTTGCTGTATGACCGAAGCAAACTTGTCACCTTGCAGAAATTAAGCCTTTGAAGGGCTAAATGTGTGTTAGCGCTTCATCTGCTTTGTGCGCTTTCAGGCTGTTTCCAAATAGTTTCACTTTTACACCCTCAAAGCATGGAAATCTCTTGCTGAGCCTGTGGGGAAGTGTTGAAAGTCAAGCAGTGCACATGGAAAGCCCGAGAAAGGAAAAGCAAAACAGGAGCTGTGAGATGCTAGGGCTGCGCTGATCCAGAGCCAAGCTGAGGAGGGCTACATCCACCTAGCTTCACTCCTCTTTTTTCTACCTTTATATTACTACCTTTTTTAAATCCAAATCACCAATTGCAGAGGAGGTTCTTGCCATGAAGCTAAACTGGTGATGAAATGTAGGGATTTGGGGAGGCAGTCTTATTCATTTGCAGCACATGTGCAAAGCCAGGTGCCCTGAGTCCAGGCAGGCTCTATTGCTTGGAAAAGATTTCCACATGCACAGCAAGAGGCCAGTTTTAATCAGCATCCTCATGCCCAGCCTTCCTTCGGAGCAGAGAATGGGGAGCCGCTGTTTGCCTTGTCTTCACCTATTTGAGCCACTGCTTTTTCTTTGATGAGAGCTTGGTGAATCCGTGACGTTTCTCTTCATCTCAGGGGAATCTTGCCTGTCCCTCTGGGGAAAGAACAAGTGTGGGGTGATTGGATTCATTGCTATTTCATAAGGATATAAATAATATACAAGGTGTAACATGAGTGGCAAATCTGACTGTGCTAAATATTCATGAAAATGCAACGAGGCACTTGGTCCTTCTTCTAAGGGCTTTTACTGGGCAGCTCAGGCATTTTTCTGATGCATTTTATGGGGCAGAGGAGACAAGTGAACAATCATGTTATGAGATCACAAGTCACCCTCCTGAAATGCTCTAACAAGCGTTTAATTGTTGTTCCCTGGAGGAATGGCTGTAGTAACTGAAAAAAATAGAGAACAATACAGAACTGAGACCAGTTTTGGAAGAAATGGGTCACAGTAATTCATAATTCCAAAATAACTCATATTAGTTGGTGTCCACCTCCCCGAGCTCCGTTTTTCCCACTTACCTGCTGGTCCAGCAGCTTTGCTATGGGCTATGATGTGCTGCTTGGGAAGCACCAACCAGCCTCACACCCATTGCAGATACAGGCCATGTTTTCCTAATCAGCTGCCAAAAAATGAAGGGTGAAATTGTCAAGTCGTGTAGCCCCTTAGAAGACTACAGGTTTCCATGTTTTTGAGCCTTCTGGAAGCAGAAGTCCCATCAGCCTTCAGCTGGGTCGAGGCTCTGGAGTCCTGGCTGCAGCCGGAGGGGTGGTTGCAGAGGTGGCCGTGCCTTGTGGTGGCTCTTATGGGTGCCTGGAGCTACCAAGATGGAGTTGTCCCCTGAAAGATGTGTGCGGGATGCCTGTCCCCACATCCATGCACCAGTGTCAGTCTGTCCTGACGGCTGTACTGCCTAACGCAGCCGGCTCAGCCTCAGCTCAGGCAAGGTTTCCTATGCTGTGGTCACACCTCCTGATGGCACTGCAGACATACTGTTAGAAATCCCAAACAATTCCCTCCTTAGACCCATATTTCAAGCCCTTATTTAATCTTGCCCCATTTTCAGAGGTTTTAAGAAAGGTGGCAGTGCTTTATTGATATTGGTTTGTTGTTTTGAGGCAGGTGAAGTGATGGTATTTTATTTTGATTTCAACAGCACACCCATTAGGATTTCGAAAGGTGGTAATATCCCCTGGAAACAGAAGAGGGCAGCTGTTTTTTGAGAAATGAAGAGTGCATTGACTGTTTTTGAGAATGAAATAGCAGTCTCTCAGATCTAGACGAAAGGGCCGGGTTTTTTTCCTTCATGAATGAATAAAAATAGCATAGTATTCCAGGACCTGTGCTACTGTAATTAGTGTATAGAATAACTGGACCCCCATCACCTTCCACAGAGTCCCTGGGCTTCGTCTGGCAAAATTAGATTCCTTGCAATTTTATTGCAATGTAATTAAAAAGTAACCAAGGGAATACAGAAGTCAGTCTTCAGAGATGTTCAGCATCAGACAGAATAAAAAGCATTCAGCAGTTCACTGGATTGATAGCCAGTTTCTTTGTTTACTGCCCAAACAGGAAAAGATAATTGCTGTGAATTGTCACTCTGTGTGTATGGAAATATATGGAAAAATCAGATTTAGTAAAATGTTATTCAGCCCTCTGAATGTATATTTTTTTTAATTGAAAGAGGTTTCCAATTTGTATTTAACAACAGAGGCATAAATTCCAAACCAAAATGTCCTTCTGGAGTGAAATCTTTCTTTATAATCCCAAATAAGGCATTTTGGGACTTCTTAATTTTTCAAGCTTCAATTTCCAATGAAAACAATTACTTAAGTTTGACAGGAGTTTACCATGAGTTTGAGTCCATCCAAATCTCTATTTCCTGGCAAATATTTAGCTGAAAACCCTGCAGCAGCTCTGGTGAGCAGCCCTGAGCCCTGATTTTAGCCACAGAGCAGCCACAGGCAGCAGCACCAGCCTGCCCCCCTGCCTAAGCCTGTATACCTGGTTTTCAACGTATGCAGACTGCATGTGGGCAGTGTAGCCTTGTAGCACGGGATGGCCAGTTTTTGCATAAGAAGTTTCCCATATCTGGTTTGCCACACGATGCCTGTTCCCTGTCCAAAACTAACAATCCCCCCTCCGCAGGTCCCCAGGGCTGGGGCTGTGCTGGGGACATGGCTAGATCCAGAGTCAGGAACCTGGGTATATTTTGAAAGCCAAAATAATCACACTGGTCCACATGGGAACATACATCCTTGTATGCGGGTCTTAATGAGAGGGACAGTTAATCCCTTCCCCATGGGACTAAACCGTACCCGGAGGGCGTGTGGGAGAGGGGTGCCTGGGTGGTGCTACCTCTGCTAGCAGAGGGAAGTGACAAGCAAGAGAGATGGTCAGTTAGCTGCTGAAGTCGGAGAAGGCTAAATACCCACATGGGACTCGCACCTCCTAGTGCCTTCGTTGCTCCGATCGGTAGGTAATTTGGAAAACTCGGCAGTAACTCCTTGCAGCACCTTCCCAGTGTCATGGTGCCTTTCTGGCTCTGCAAACAAATGGGAATTTTTGTATTTGGCTTCAGTGAGGAGCACATGAAAAGCAAATTGTCTTTTTTTTTTTTTTTTAAATGGCTCTGAGGCAGAAACAATGAGACCCTCTGTAACAAAGCAGTACTGACTGCAACAGTAACCCCAAAAAACTACTCTTCTGATGCAGAAAATAATGAGGGTTGCCCTAAACTTTTAATCAGGAGCTCAACTTTTATTTGCAGCTCCTGACAAGGAAAGCATCCCTTAATAATGCTTCTGACAGTTCCAAACTCCTGAAATTAATATGAGAGCAATGAGAATTTAATGGAAGCGCTAATTACAGATGCTGGAATTAGTCTGCTGCAATTCAAAACCTCTGATGTGGAGAAACTCTTAGCACGGATGGGCTGTCATCTAATTTCTATGAAGTTTTGCCGTGAAAGGTGACCCTGGCTTTACACACCTTCATTCTGCAAGACGTGGGCATCCTTCCCTCACATCGACTTCCACACCTCGCAAAGAATTAGGATGCAAGCAATTAATTCCTCTTGCTCTGGAGACTGTACTACTCATACCCCTCACGCGTGCCATTCCCTCCATTTCCCCTCTTGTGATTAGTCATAATGTCCTGGGCTAGTGGGCTTACATCTAGGCTTTTTCCAAAAACGCTGACTGGTTATGCAGGTGGATTAAACCCAGAGGGCTGTAGCAGTTTGTACCTAGATTGCCACCTCTGCAGCAGAAACGGCCGAACAGCACATGAAACAGCTCCTGCTTGGCTGTGTTTTATAGTCTAATTTATTAGGACAAACTTGTACTGACAATTCGGTGCCACTTCATGTGGTTATTCAGGTATCGGTGGTGCAAGGGATGGAGGTGGAGGCCAGGCAGCCTCTAGGAGATGTGAGAGAAGAACAGTTCATGAGGATGAGCCACCTCAGTCCTTAATCCACCCGTACTCCTGAGTGAGCATCCCAAAAATCACAGATCTTTGGGAAAGCGATTCGACATTATCAGTGGACCTACTCAAGCCTTGCTGCAGAGCCACCTTTCACCCTGGGCTTCCTCCAAAGCTCACAGAGGTGCGTGGAGACCCTGCCAGGTCCCTGGGTTCGGTGGGCTGTGGGAGGTGGCCCCTGCACCGCAGAACAGCTGGCCAGCACCCTCGGCATGTGACCTGGCTCTTTGCAGCCTTCGTAGCGATGCCTCCAGATTGCTGCCAGCCCGATGAGATGCTCTAGAACCCTGACATCATCTTTCCAAAGGTTTTATAGGGTTTTTGGAGGCTGGCTATGTGGCAGCAAG
The DNA here is from genome assembly GCA_034782735.1 of Sagittarius serpentarius. NCBI lineage: Eukaryota > Metazoa > Chordata > Aves > Accipitriformes > Sagittariidae > Sagittarius > Sagittarius serpentarius. Next base: position 34,395,256 of record JAVKLA010000084.1, read on the forward strand.
CCCACACTGCATATCCTTGCATATCCTGAAAATGCTCTGTCTGGCTGTTGAGAGCTCAGGAGAACAAGAAGTAAGTTTGAACACTTTAAAGGGAGAGCTTCAGTTTCTGACTACTAGAGATCAGAGGAAGTCACAGACCAAGGGGCTGAACATGCATCTTCCCCCAAATGTGAACAACTTCTGATCTGTGTGACTTTTCTCCTGTCTCTCTTACAACCAGCTGTGAAACCTGAACCTTGATATTAGTTCCAACTGTTGAATGGCATTGGATGATTCATCTCTTCTATTAATACAAAAAGTAATACCGTTTTCTGCTTTGCCCATAATGCCTTTTGAGAAATAGACGAAGACATAAGGGACATCGAAGAATTATTTAATCCAATCTAAGCTTTTTTTTTTTCAGTCCTGTATTTTGTCGCTGTATTGAATGATTACACTCTGGTTCCTGCCCTTCCCCAGTTACTCTGGAGACAGTGCAGAGGCAGGAGCCATCTCGTCCTGCTTCAGTGCTCCTCTCCTAAGGGAGTGGTGTGCATCTTTTATCAAAAAGTAATAAATGTCCCTTGGTATAACCGACTGAGGAAAAGGAGGGGAAAAGCAAGCTGATTTCACTATGCTCTGTTAATAAGCCAAAGCCACTATCATAAAAATGCCAGCATGAGCATTGAAAATCAAAGTATAGTCTCAGTGATTCAGCTAAAATATCTGGATTCAGCCAAAGAGGTGGCCTGGAGATTTTCCACCCTCTCTGGTCAATGTTCAGAGTCATGTGCATAAATACAAATGTTCCTGGGAAACATTGCAATGAATCAATACGCTCTGTGGCAATAAAGGTGGAGAAGTTTTTATTGTTGTGGTAATACTTGGCATGTGACGTGGATTTTGCAGCTGAAAGATGATGGCCAATTTTATGGATTTTCGAGCTCTTATGACATTATGCGGACCTTGCTAGAGTGGAATTTGGACACCCCTTTCCCCCTCCCCTTCCCCTCTGCTATTAAGAAAGGGAGCAATAGATCAAAGATGAATTGATAGAAGTGAAAAATGACGAAGGGTATTTGTAAACCCAATACTTAGTTCCAAATATCACTGTAAAATAACGTTCTCTCTGCACTTCCCTGAAATCATGGACCACACACTGCCTGTGAATGCTCTCAGCCACACTTAAAGAGAACAAACTTCCCATGCTGTCAGAAACACGTGCTGCAGACCCCTGTGTTGAACTGACCCAGAGCAGGGAAGGGTGGTGATGCCCCTCCCAGGACCAGCGAGCTGCTCTGCGTGTTACATCCTTGTCAACACGTTGGCTGCCTCCAGCCTCAAATTACAAAACTAGTTTCCCAGGGAGAGACGCTGCTCTTCCACCTTCCATCAAGAGAGGAGCTCGGCCAAGCCAGTCGGGCTGGCTGGTGCTTGGGTTGAACCGTCCCAAAATCGTGTCTCTGTGCCTGTACCTGGGTTCTGTGAATAAATACATATTCATACTCTTTTCTCTTGGCTTGCTTCCCTCTTTCTTCTTTTTTGCTACATCTGACAGTAGTTTCATGTCCTGTGTTGAACCCAAGTTCACCGGGCCGTGACCTTCTTTTGTGTTATATTTGCACAGCACCTGCCATGGTGGTCCCCACCCCTGACAGAGATGGGAAGAAGAGGGGACCCTATGCTTTCACTTTGTGGAGGCTCAGTCTTTTCCTTTTTGTTTTGCTGGGTGTTGGGGCATTACGTAGTACTATCAGAGGAGGACTGGCCCCAGCTCACACTAAAGCTACTGAAAGTAAAGAAGTTTTAACTAAATTTTACTGAAAGTAAAGAAATTTTAACTAAATTTTACTAGAAGTAAAGAGTTTTGGGTGCTGGGACAATAACATTTTACATAAGCATCTTAAAAGTGCCAGTCACCCATATAACTTAGTCGTAGGTGGCCCCTAAGAAATCCATATTTGTTGTTTGCCGGGGTTTGTAAGTGCTATTATAACAACAGTAAATTATACAGAAAGAAATGAGTTAACTTCCTGGGACTATGAACAGAAAGTCCTTTCTCCTTTAGTGCAGTTCCTGCTGCTGTTAAAGGTTTACCAAGAGGAAGCTGCATTTTTCTCAGCACATTATTATTGTGATTATTTCCCTGGCACTGACAGCACCCTCAGTACTTTCTCGTTATTTAGTAGATGTGCAAAAGCCTGGTCTGTGTCCCATTGAAGTCAATAACTATCTTCCTTAATTAGCGTTCCAATTACGATCAGTCTCTTAACGTTACTATCAATTAGGTGCAGCGCAGCTATGCTCCGTTGTTCGTTTGAATTCTTCAGGTGAGCAGGGTCCGCAGAGGCTGGGTGGGATCCCGAGCAGGAGCCAGACCCCAGGGATTTGGGTTGCATCCACTGATGATCACAGGCTCTCCGAAATGCTGCTGGAGGAGGAGGAGGAGGAGGAGGAGGAGGAGGAGGAGGAGGAGGAGAAGGAGGAGGAGGAGGAGGAGGAGGGGGAGGTTCTCCTGAAACAACAGACCCCGCACAGCTGGTTCAATTGCCCTGTTCCAATCAAATGAATGACTTGAAAGTGTCAGAAATTTAATTGTATCCACAGAAAAGGGAGTCTTTCCTCCTTTTTCCTCTGTGCTGGATCGCCAAGGGCTGTAGCGACCTTGGCATGCAGTGAACTTTCACCAAGAGCTGGACTGGGGCCCAGAAATTAAGACGTGCAGGTTTCTAAGGCCAATTACAGCACATGGGAGCGAATGATAACCGGCTCGGATGCTGCAGCTTGGAGAGCCGGTGCGTAATAGCGCCAGGTTTACTCTGCTCAGAGCGCAGTACATGAAGGAATTGATGTAGATGTTGAGGAGGTACAAAGGGAGTTTGCAATGATTGATGTGTCATCATGACTCCTCCAAAGTACCCGACAAGTGGGACGCAGGACGGTGCAATGCAGGTACTGAGGACTGCAGCTTGTGTTTGCTGTGCAAGATTATTTATTCAGATTGGGATCAGAAGTATTTGCAGTTCTTCAGTTAAAAAAGAAAAAAAGAAAAAAGGAAAGCAAGAATGCGTCTTGATGAAGTTAAAGCACAGAACAAACCTGGCTCCCTGCTGACTGTACCAAGGTTTGCTGAAATTTAGCTTATCAGCACATGGTGATATTTGCTAGCAAAACAGACTAAATGATCTAAACCAAAGCACAGCTATTATAAACCTCCTATGCCTTAGAATAGAAAATTACCTGGCACTGGCAATTTTCTCCCAGCATCCGTCCCCAATCTAATAGAGATTATCCTCTGCAAATGTCTGTTTTCATCCATGAAAACTCAGGCTGCCACCTATTTTTCTCCGACCCCAAAGCCTATTTAAACTCCTGCCATTTTTTTAGACTTTTGTGTTTCACAGCCACGTGGCACATTTGAATTAATTCTGTACATGGGAAGCCAAGGCAGTCAGAAACCTGTGCTTTGCCCTGGGTCCCATAGATTAATGCGGGAACAAGGACTATTTCCACTTGGATCCCAGACCTTTATTCCTTGCCCCCTCCCTCCCTTTCCCTTATCCGAGTCAATGGAAGACCCTCCTGGCAAGGACAGCAGTTGTCCATGTGGAAAAGTGACATTTTAATCTATATTTTTTGTTTGTTTGGATGCAGTGGGCATCTGGAAGAAGGAGTGCAGCTAGTGCCATGCTGCCAGAGGATTTTTGAGGACTGCCAGCAGCTGGTCCGTGGAGGTAAGACATGCAAATCTGGACCAGAATGAAACTATAAGCATTAATTTAGAGAGAGAAGTATCTAAAGGAGACGGAGGGTGCCTGCGTTCCTTCTGGTGAGGACACTCACTCTTACTTATTAACCTCTTTGCTGCATGTTGAAGGACAAGCCCCGGCCACCCCAGCACTGTCCAGTGTGGAAAACATCCATAAATATTGATGGAACCCGGACTTTTCCCACAGGATGGAGAACATCAGCTGCCACAAAATACTAGCGTGATGCCCAGGCACGACTTCACCTGGACATTTAGCCAGGCCTGCCTGTTGAAGCAGGAGATGGGGATTTGGGGGCAGAGGGAGGAGCAGGCCCCCCCCCCAATCTCCACCTCTCTGCTGTTCTTCTTTATTCATTTACATCTCACAACTGGGTTTAATTTATCTGGATGTGCCAGCTCAACGAAACTTCAGTTTCTTCTCTTAACTGCTTCGATAATCTCACCTCTGCTGCCTTTTGAAAATAGAAAAAGCCCTGCAGCTAAAATGGACCATTTTGATGAGTATCTTCGTGCTTTTTCAGCTCTTTCTTTGCTTCACATCATAGAAGACTTCAGAACTTCACCTCAGCACCAGAAGCGCTGAATTCAATTTACATTAATTTCAGACAAAGTGATTCCCTAATAGTTGAGAGTGTTGTTAACGCCTCTCTTTTTTTAAGGTAAAGAATGAAGAAAAGGGTCCAAAAGAAATCCATATATTGTACATAATAACTATTCGCAGTGAAGCAAATACCCTTAATGTCCCAATGAAAGTTCTTGCAATAAAATATATCCAGTTCGCTCCTTGGCTGTTAATTCTTATTTCACACTTTTTATCTGCTGAGCTTTTCAATATTCTGAGCAAGGTGAGAAAACCGAAATCTCAGTGCTCAGGAGCAGGAACAGTCTCATCGAAGAGAAGAGTCTCCTCTCTAACCTTGGGTAATGTGCCCGCCTTTCGCAGGTAAGGTGGGGGAGAGGGGAAATCCCCACCCTGAACAGGGTTTTCCAGTTACGTCACAAGGTCTGGTGGGGAGTGTCCAGAGGAGAACTTCAAAGGCTGGTCACTTAAAAACCAAAATTGTGATACATGTTCTGACAAAAAGGTCAGAACTCTTTTTTTTTTTTCACTTGGAAAACCGAAAAATGGCTTTGTTTCACAGCAATGTACTCATCCCCCTTGGAATGTGAATGAAGATTAATCCTCAGTCACACTGGGGAAGACTTAGCTTTGAAATGACTGTTACAGTGATTTTAAATTAACATATACAGCATGCAGAATGAATTCTTTTCCTCTGAGTGTGTCCACTCTGGGCACTTTTTACCACAATTTAATTGACTGCCAATTAATGTAAAGTAGCCACACATTTTTAAGGCTAGTGTAGACACTTTCCCACATTAATCTGTAAATTGGCTGATAATTAATCTGAGCTATCTATACTTACCAACACCAGAGACAGTTTTACCGATCAGATATGAGGCACTTGTTGCTAAAAAACCAATTATATCTTCATTTAGAACATCTGAGGAGCAATGCTTAATTAGTTACATGCTATATATTGTAGACAACTGATTTTCATATAGACAGAGACTTGAGTGGTCTGAGTTTTATATTTAGCTTTTCTGTCAGGTTTGCAAGTCATCTTGGGAAATCATTTGCTCTTTTGTGCTTCTCTTGACCTCCTCCCTAACACCAAGAAAAGAGAATGAAAAATGCTATATCAAAGTTAAGCTTTTTTTTTTTTAAAATACTGTGTTTGTGGGGGTTTTTTCCTAGTCAAGAAAATCTCAAAAAATGAAGCAAACTATTTCTCTCCAAATATTTGTTCAACCTGAAGTTAACTGTGAATTTCTTTGAAACAAACAAAAGCATTTTGAGAAGAGCCAGCCTTCTGCAAAGCACACTGCTGCTCTTGACTGCATCTGGTTTGTGTGTCATCATTTGAAACTGGGTGAAGTGAATGTACAGGTGCTTTTGCATGTACATGACATGTTCCATTCACTCTGTGCACAGACACACAATAACGTCAGGCTCACTGCAAGCAAAGACTCTGTTCGGTACTTTCACTATTTTCTTCCCTTCTGTCGGAGAGATATCCTACCACCCACAGAAAAAGCATTATCTCACTGTGCAATTGTTCTGCACCTTCATGCGGCACAGCCCTTTACGAGGAGCCACGTTGTGTATGGTGGCACATACAGGGGAGTGAGCAGCTTCGTATAAATACCAGAAGCATGCATTTCATGTCTTCTCTCATTTTTGAGTGAGCACAACCACCTGCTTACAGCTGCCTAACGATGAAAACCATCCACTCTGCTAGCTAAAAACTGTGGTTGAGCCAAGCTAGTCCTTGAAAGAGATAAAAAGGGGCTGGCAGAGCCTTCTGCTGTCTGCTGGTAGCCACCCCACCTCCCAAAGCGCCCGTGACTCATGCTTAGATCTTGAACAACAACAGACGCTTTGCCCAGTGCTGTTGTGACAGATGCTGTGGAAACCATTGGGGCCTCTTTTCTTTGCCTAATCAAAGCAAAATATTTAAGCAAGAGAGACCAAGTGGATTATTCTGCTCCCAGGACCGTTGTTGAATTCATTGCCTCAGGACTTGCACCAACACTTCAATGACTAGGTCTGCTGGGTCCACGAAGCCCCCAAGCCCCAGCAAATATCTCAAAATCAGGGTGTTGCAGGCATGCTCAGCAGGGTCTGGTGACCACAGGCTGGACCGGGCTGGCCAATCTTCCCGATTCAGCCATACCAAATATATATTGGTCATACTAGGGGGGAGTACTGTGCCTGGAGCTGATGCTGCAGACACAGTCAACAAGGGCATTCACAGACATCCCCACCCCCCCCAATTCCCAACAATAACAAAGCTGTTGCCCTTCACTAGCAAAGATG
>JAVKLA010000084.1:34401981-34429223 GCA_034782735.1 Sagittarius serpentarius
ATCCCCACCCCCCCCCAATTAACAACAATAAGAAAGCTGTTGCCCTTCACTTGCAAAGATGAGCTTCAGCTTTGTGGTTTCCCCCCAACCCCCAAAGTCCCTCCCAGTCTGTGGCTTAAGGAATAGAAACTTCTGCCAGGCTGATTGAAGAGAAGCCCCTACAGAAACATTGAAAGTGTCTTAATCAAGGTCAGTAAGTGCCAGAGCAAAATAAATTGAACTTTAGGGGGGAAAATGGCTTTTCTTTTTAAGAAAGGTGGATACTTTCTATTGATTTTTTTTTTCTTTACTCGGGATTTTGCAGTGAATCCATAAAGCAACTTTCACTGCAATGTTCTTAGAAATAAATGGACCACGTATTATGCACATTCATTTAAACACAGCAGATCTATTTAAAAAGAATAGGCACTGATTGAGTTAGCTTTCTCTAATTGAAAAGGGGCTTGGCTCTACCAGTCTTTTTGCAAAGTAATTTATCTGCTTGAAAGTTGGATCATCAGCTGTAGTTAAACCTCATTCTACTTTCAAGATGCTTGTTTTGTCTCTCCAGTCTAGGCTTTTCCTAAACCATCCTAAGCTTAACTTTTAGCTTAAGCTTTTACAAACTTCAGTGAATTAAATCGGAACTAGGGATGAGGTCTGCTCTTAGTCCTGTCTAAACACTACCTCAACCCCTGACCTGTGGCAGCGGATGGTGGTGTAACCAGGGCAGCGCCTGGGAAATGGTCCTTGGTAAACAAGTGATACCAATGCAGAGCATAAACTACAAGGAATTCTGCTTTTTTAAGGTGGATGCTTATTTAATATTCAATTATGCTTCTTGAACCTACAGGCTTCTATATCCTATTGCCCTTTTTGTCTCCTGTCTGGACAGCTACACAAACTATGCAAAAAGGCAGAGTAGCTTTTGGACTTGTAAAACCACTCTGTTTTTCCCATTGTGTTTTTATAGAGAGTACAGCATCTCCACATCTTTCACTACCACTAGTCATATGTGTCTCCTCGCTGAGGTTTCTTTCTCTGCCATCACAGGTCTTGGATATGAGCTATCCTACCTCCCACTTGCTTCCTTTTGATAGCCTTCCTCTCAGACAGAGGTCAACCCTGAGAAAAAACCTCCCCAGGGATCCTCTTTCCTTTCCGCCTTCTCACATGAATCAGCGAGTGGTTCCCATGAGCGGGGCTGGGAAGAGAGCAGGCCAGTGCTCAGGGCACATCCCCAAGCCCCCATGCAAGAGCAATGGGGCGAGCCGAGAGCTCAGCACCCCAGACACCTCCACGTCAGGAGAGCATCCGCTCTTCATTCTCACTTACATTAGCTTGGGCTGGCTCTGAGGGATGTGGCACACTGCTCCCCTTTTGCATTAGCCAGATCTGCCCCTTGGCGAGAGTAAAGCTCAGTGAGGGCCTGGGGCTGTAACACCGGAGGAAGATCGGGGTATCCCAGGAGTGCAGCAGTTTGCAGGCACAGCTCAAACCATGGTCACACCAGCAGAGAGTGCTTGGGAGGTCGATGTCACCCACCCGAGCAAGGAGCCGAGATGTGCGTGCCCTCAAAAGCTTGAGCAGCAACATCATTTTGCAAGTGAGGAAACAGGAACAAGAAGCTGATATAACATCCTCAGCCCCAGTAAGCTATAGCGGTCCTTTAACTTTGAGTGAAGTTGATACAACCCATGATATCTATGGATGAGGACAAACAGAGCCAAACCAGCAGTTGCTTTTTTTTCGTTGTCCCCTTACCTGCAGAGAGGACTGCAAAGCCTGGGTGGAAGACGCAGGAGAGCTGCCCAGTCCACAGCGGGCACACTGGGTGCGTGGGTTCTCCCCAGAGCTGCTGGATCCTGGCTGAGGTCTGAAAGAGAAGCTGACCACACGGGTGTGCTGCCAGACCCTGACAGCATTTTTCCTGATTTGTAGCCTGGGGGGGGGAAGAAAAGCATTCAGAAATCAATATTAGTGGATTTTAAATGAAGTACTAAATTATCTCACCGTCAGTCATAGTGGATTTACTCCAGAATGATTCCTACAAAAAATTTACTGGTTTTCAATGCAAAGAAATATGTGGTAAGTACAGCATTATGTATCCCACTTCCCGAGCAGAAAAAAATACAGGAAACAGTGACAATATCCTCTCCCTCCCCAAATCTATGTAAAGACCTCCAGATTTACCTCACAGAGAGCTACTGGCAGAAATATCAAGATGTAACATTATTTGTGGAATAAAACCCTCTGCATTACTGCTGCATATGGCATAGATACAATAATGAAATCATACATCAACTACAGTGAGTTTATAAATATATCAATAGAGAATGAACTGCAAGTTGTTTTTTTCTTTTGGCTGTGGGACCAGGTGCTAGTAGATTTAATCAATGTACACTTACATATTAGTGTAATGCAAGTGAATCTTTTTTTATACTAGAAGGGAAACACCTGTGATACAAAAACAATATAAATACTTCATCATTTCAGCCACAGCTGCTCTGTGGCTCTTGTGCTGAATTCTAAGAGACAGCAAAACCCGTAATCATTTCCCTCTTCTGCAGCTTGTAGCCAAAACATAATTATGATAAAACACCAAGCACTTTGAGAAACGAAAGAGGTGAAATCATGACCCCCAGCACCATCCCCAAGGTGGGACAGGGATGAGCTTGAGGATAGCACTACACCCCCATGGAGCTGAGTGCCCAAGGAGGAACAGAATCTGGACGATGGAGGAATAGCATTATGCTCTAGCAGAAGGTCCATGGTGAGGCCACAAAATTCCATCCACCCACCAGGACCAGAAGCAAACACCCAGACGCCCAAAGACAAACCTTAAATGCAGCAGCTGGGCCAGTGGTCCCAGGTGAGGACGGTCAGGGTGGTTAAGGCCTATTGGTGCACTCAGGGTCCCACACTTTGAACGTACCAGAGGGAGTAGTTGTCCTTCATTTGGAAGGTCTTAGCCTTGTCTGCAGCGTGTGCTTTGTTTCCTGGTTCCTAGCAGTGTTCCTCAGGTATGTACCATGTTATGGTAAACCTAAGCAAGCTCAGAGTCCTAAATGTGCTTCATCTGATGCTCTTAATGCTGCTATGCTATGATTGTGGTTGGAGAGGGGGCTGCTGGTGGAAAGGCTTTTCTGATAGTGCTTTGAGAAAGATGCAAATTTCTTAATAGGCTGTTGTAGCTATAGGCCATTGGTTTGACTCAATCAGCAACTACTTAAAGGCTCTAGATAAGGATGGCCCAGCCAGCCTGGCAGGAGGTTGGGCAGTCCAGAGGCGCTCCTTGGAAAGTCAGATCTGCTTACTAACGAGGAAGGTAGTGGATAGGTCACAATCTGTCTGTCTGTGGCCTTTTCTTAGGTGCATTTGGCTGTATACAACTGTTAGGAGGAGGGTGTGGCCCTGCTAGAGTTGTGTGGGTGTACAGCGGCTCTGGGTGTGCAGGGAGTAGCTCTTGTCTCTGGATGACACCAGAGGCGTAGGCGAAGTTTGCGAGGAATGGGGAGCTGTAGGTGCATGGAGATACTAATAGGTGGTCAGGTTGTCCCACAGAAAGTGTCTGTGATACTGGAGGTAATGGCCCAGTGTTGTCCTTGTTGTCTTCATCTGCAATGGCTCTGGATGGTGTGAGAAGAGTCAGGTTTGCAACTGGAGGAGAATTAAGAGCTCTTTCTGAAATCTGGATGTGAACTGGCCTCTCTGGTCAGTACTGGGAGGTCACGGCATCAACAAGCACACTGTGGTGAATGCTGGGCTGTCTGTGGGGCTGTGGGCAGCTTTTTGTGGGAAGTTGCTGGCCCCGTCCCAGCTTGGCCTTGGCCAGGTGCTCAGCCCTTAGGCTTGCTCTTTTGTACTCCCTCCCCCTTTCACGTGGCAAAGAGTTCCCACCAGTGAATGTCAGAAATTTTTGGTCATGAGCACAGTTATACACCAGTGCATTTAAAGAAGCTTAAAAAGAGTCAAACTCCATACCCTGATGCACATATTTTATCTAGTAATTAAACGCTTTTATCGCACTGAGCTCTGGTTTAAAAATAGTTCACAATTCCCCCTGGACTACGGAAGGAAAAAGTCGTTCTTAAGCAACATATGATAGAGAAGCTTATGCATTTCCTATCACTTCTGAAAGCTGGGTGGAAAACACTTTCCCAAGGAGGGCTGGAGGAGGGAATCTGGAGAGACAAAGTCAGTGGGAGAAGTGGCAGAGGAAGAGAGAATCACAGCAATGAAATATTCATCCCTTTCTAAAAAAAGGTCTAAACTCATTTAGCATCCCAACTGGATGGGTGTGGAAAGACACCCCCAGTGAGGAGAAATGTGGAAAGGCAGAAGGAAGAGAGCATGAAGTTGGGCTTGAAGCAGCCCATGGTGAGGGGTACAGGAAGACTGGAAGTGCCACCAGAGCTTGTCCCTGTCCCTCTGGGCTTGGTGTTGGTGTTTCTGGAGGCTACTAGACTCCCTGGCTACTGTTTTTAGCACAGAAAAACCCAAACCAAAACTGGTGTGCTGAATGAGGAAACAAAGGTGAGTTTTACAATAAGAGAAACCTGCCTTACACAGCCCAGGGCATCCTCTGAGGGCTCTCTGAATGGTCTCTTGCCCAACAAGTGAAAAATATCAGCATCCCTGTGGAGTATCCATAATGCTCTGGTGAGAAGCCCAATCCAAGAAGATAAAGAGTAGAAATGGGCATTTATTTCTTTACTTTTCTATTAATTCAGCTTGACAATATAATAAGGGGAAGGTCACCCCACGTGCTGGCAGTGTCAGGGTGATTCATGGCCAGGGTGGACCATGTGCAAGGAAGGAGAGCTCCTCCAGCCCCAGCGTGACCCCCCTCCTCCTTGCCATGCTGCACGAGCCTGCGACACAAGCCACACGCATCACCCAAATTACACGCACATCTGTTCTGGCACCAATTAGTCATGTGATATTTGAAACATCAAATATTCTTTCCCTGCTTATCAACACTGTAATTACGGCCTGTCAGGGTTTTATGCTCTTCTTAAGATAAACACCCAAATGTTCGCATTAACCCTTCAGCTCTCTGCTGCTGTGGGATTTCACAGCAGCTCATGGGGTAAGCAGGGACCACAGGGCTCCTGTTGTGGGGCAAAATGGGGGAGAAGGGCAGTGACTTGCACCAGATGTGGTGCCAAGGCCAGGATTAGAACCTAAGCTCTCAACTCTCTGCTCAAAGGCTTTCATAATATGTCACCTTTTGGTGTGCATGTCATGTTATGAATATAATGAAGCTACCTTGGCTATGGCAAAGTTCTGGAGCATCCTGGCAGAACTGATAATTTTTTTGAGGACACTTTTTTCCTTTGAGACATGTCTTTTGTGTGTAATCAAAGTTTTATGGGAAAGAACCGCATTTTAAGGGAGTTTGTTTTCATTTTGTTTAGTAAAAGCCAGTTTACTTTTGAACCGTCAGCCAAAGATGTTCTTGCTTTCAGTTTACAAAAAGGGGATGAAAACCAAAAGGTTTGTTTCAGGTATTTTTCTGAGAAAAAGAAAATTTCTTTCTGCAATTTCAGACAGTGAAACAGAGGTTTGCCTTGTTTTCTCAGCTGCCGGCAGCCTGAGCCTGTATTAGTGCTAGCTGATGTGGGGTGTGCAGCACTGGGCACTCTGCAAATTCTTTTACCTGGGTGGGGGCTGCGGAGACTTTGTGTGCTTCATTTTAGTGGGCAGACAGGTCCTGTGCACTGGGCTGCACCACTCACAGCTGCTGCTGCCCTCCTCGAGCTGTTACCCCGCTGTGACGGCTGCTGTGAAGGCATGAAAGCTTTGAGGTGCTTTGGGGGTCACAGAGGGGAGAGGTCAAGTTTTGCTGAAGTATGTGCAGCAAGTACATGTAGGAGTTTATCACTGCTGCAGGCTGAACTTTTAAGATACAAATGATCTGGGTCGTCTCTCCCAGGCCACCTCTGCTTTTTCGTGGGATGACCTTGGCAGCCTGTGCTCAAGAAAGACTCTTGGCTACATTGGGTTGGGAGCAAGGGGCACTGGCACAGTGAGCCGTGGGAAACCTGCTCTGCTCCCACCTTGGGAGGTGCTGGCGTCTCTTCTCAGTGACCTTACTCTCTCCACTTTTCATGCCTCTGTTGGCTTTGACATCCAGCGTTTTCTTTAGAAACTTGAAACTATACAGCGCTCTGCAGTTAATAGTAATGATGTGCAAGCTCGGCTTTTTTTCATCATTCTCTATCGCTGCTTAATGACCTAAACATTTTGAACGCTTTTGATAAGTTGGCTGAGGTGTATAGATTAAATTTGTGGAGCTTCTGCTGTAAAGGGCTCTTGGCAATGAGCAATGATGTAGCTAATCTGCAGCTCTCGGGGCCTGGGACTTGCTGCAGCAATGTGGGGAACCATGGCCCAGCTCATGTAGAAAAAGTCCTGTTTTATGGGTGCAGCTCCAACATCTGCCTCTGCAGCAAATGTCAGAGTAAAGTAGAGAACAAAGGTGGTGGGATTGGTTTGCACTAAGAGAAGCTCAGCTGTGACCCAGGCTGCTTTTTATGGGTGTCCCATTGGCCTTTCATTACCCAATTTTATCTCAGCCTTGTGGTTACTTATTTCTTGAAGGGCAGATCTTGCTGCTGGTTTGTGTCTTGAATGGCAGCGCTAATCCATCACAACTGTGTAGGGACAGTCACCCAAGTTGTGCTTTTGCATCCATTCTTAAAAAAAGCAGAAGTTTCACTATTTATAAGAAGACTTTAAGAATTTCTATTTTCAAACAACCCTTTCTCTGCTGTCTATTATTTTGCTGTTAGAGGATGACGTTTTGAAACTTTGCTTTTCCTCCAGGACGTTGTGTTGGGTGCTGCCTTGCACCGATTGTTAATCAGATCTGGAAGATGAGGTCTTGCACGGGTCTTGGTGCTGTGCTGGCCAGGTGGAAAGCTCCTTCGCAGGTCCCTCACAGCCTGCCCGGCTTTGCTTGGTGGCTCCCCAGAAGCAGTGTGGCAGATGCAAACACAGTTGGAGTCCAGAGACGGGGAGGGGCATGCTGCTAATGAGGTGTATCAGCCCAGAGCGGTGCCTTGGCACAGGCTGACAGGCACAGCCCAAACAACTCGGCCATTTAGCAAATGCTTCTCTGCTTCTGAAGGGCTAGCAGCCATTCAGGACCTGAATTTGCAAAATGGCTTTAGTGCAGCCTCTAAAAATGCTGGCTCTAACATGTCCCTGCTCTTCTGGGCTCTTCAGAAAACTGAGTTTTGTATGTCTCTAGCATTTCAAAGGCAATTCAGTGACACAGAAAGGATCCGTAGCTGTCCAGTTGCCTAAATCTGCAATGTAGTATGAGCTGGGCATGACATCCTGTACTTTGAAATATTCACAGAAGTCACATCTTCAAAAAGTCATGGGCAAACTATGACTCCAAGGACACAAGGTCAGCATCTGGCTTTGAAAATTTACCTCTGTAAGAGAAATACATATTACCCGTTGACCGAGGACAGTGTGCCTCAGTTTCCCCTCTTGCACGGGCCAGCTCGGCTTTCTGGCGTGCCCCAGGACTGGCTGCTCTGCCCCTCACATCCTCACAGCACCCGGCTCCAGCCCTTGCCTGCTCCCCTGGGACCCACAGGCACTTGAAACAGCCCAGGTCAGCTTGAGATTTCAGCCGCAAACCATTACCCAGCCGTCGAGCGCTTTCCCTGCTGAGCTGTTACCGCTGCAGGCTTTGCTCCATGCCAAAACCAATTGCCCTTGACAAAGCCGAGTGTAAGTCCTTCAGGTCTCCAAGTCTCCTGGACCGAATACAGTGGACATTTCCCTGGTCTTCCCACTGTGCTTTTGCTCTGCAATTCCCACATCCCCAGAGGCTGCAACTTTGCAAATTCTTCCCTTGTGCCCGATAGCAGAGTTGTGTGTGCTGGGGTGTTCAGAGCATGAAATACCTGCTTTGAGTGTAGTAGCTGGAGCCTGGAATTTATTGTTCTGTGTGACAGCCTAGTTTGTGGTTTCTTTCTATATGACGGTTCAGGTTAGTGTGAACAGACAGTTGGGTGATGTCTTGTTTTGATACCAAAATGACATTTGATTTGTTTATAAGAGAAAATAAATGAAAGTAAGAAATAAGTTACTTGGAACTGTAAACAGAAAATCTTTCTCTGAAGAGGTCAAATGCCCCTTTTTGTATCTTTAATGATAAAATGTTATTGATACTGTCACAATCCCCCTCGGAAATTTTGGGATAAGAAATACTATTATCTGCTAGAAAAAATATTTTGCTGAAAAATCACTTACCCTGCTTCTGCAAGTAACACCGCAGACACCTGTAGAAAGGCGTGTTACTGGGGAAGCCTGTCAATGGTTGCACATGAGGAACACAGCTGCCGCTGACCTGCGCGAGTGGTCCAGGCCAAGGCAAAGGGTGCAGTCCTGCACAAGCAGCGTGAGGCACCTGGAGGAGGCAGAGGCCAGCGTCTCTGCGTCTCTTGCTGCCATGCTCTGGCAGTGGCTGCTGTCACCTTCCTCGTTCTTTGGATGTGACCGGCCCTTTCTCTGGGCCTGAGCTTTTACAGCCCTGTGATTCGACACAGGAAAACTCCCACTGCCAAATCCCTGCTCGGAGCACTAAGTTTGGACGGCAATTTTCTCATAACTGTGCAAGAGCCGTTTAAGTATCAATGTGCAGAAGCTTGGCTTCATCTAGTGTAAACCACTCAACTTCTTCGTGCTCAGTAGCGCTGTCCTTGCCGGTGCCCAGGGCTTGGCGCAGGGCGGAGGTGATGAGCCGGCAGCGGCCGTGGAAGTCTCTGGTGTGGGTCACCTCTAAACTGAGTTGCCTAACCTCAGCTCCGGATCTTCCTGCTCACAAATTCCCAGTCCAGCCTGGCAGAGCTGGAGTTTATAGCTGCCGGTGTGTTCTTAGATACCCAAGGATAGAAAGGATGCTGTTATCTGTGCTTGTCCCTTACAAGGTACAGGCAAAATGGTGCTGACTGCTGTTGGCAGGTACACAATTAACCTTGCTAATCAGCAGCTCTCAGAGGAAGGAACTGTACTGCTCCTGCAGGGAATTCGTTTCTTACTTCAGGTTGATTGAGATTCATGTACTTCAATATTTTAGCATTCCCCTGCTAAGAGTATCAGGTCTGGCTGGAGCAGGAGGGTTTTTTTTCTCTGCCGGAGCAAAGCAAAATTGATCTGTGGAAGTCAGTATCTCCCTGTAAATCTGATCCGGGTTGGGGGCTGCTGGAATGCTTAAGAACACTTAAGGAAATACAGGGAAAGGAAGAGAGAGGCTCAAAATGTACTGGGAAAAGCATCAAGTGAACTAAAGTAGCAGAGAGAAGAATAGGACTCAAAGGGGGATTTTTGTGGAGCTCTGGAGGTTGGCTGCATTGTGCTGTCAGCCGGTCCCACGGGCCCCAGTCTAATGTGGGTCCTGCTAACTCATGTGGTCATTTAAAACTCAAATGGAGTTGGAGAGCATTAGTGTCTGTCCGAAATGCACAGGACAGGCTTGGTTGTCAGAGCAGGCTAGAAAAGCCCGGACTTGGGTTATTCACTGCCGAAGATAGCGCACGAAGGAGCGGGTGCTGCCTGGTGAGCCCCTTGGCAGGACCCAGCCCTGGGGTATGCCCACCAGCAGCCGGAGCGTGGTTGGACTGCAGTGGGTGTTTTAGCAGGCTTTAAAAGCAAAGCTTGGCCTAAACCATGGATGTATTAAACTTGGAACTTCCCATTGCTCGTTTTTCCAGAAAACACCCTGCGGAAGGAACTCTTTTTTAGCTGCAAACCCCTTCTGCAAAACCGACCGGCATTTTTCTGACTTGAGTCACCTTCCGGAAACAAAAGTGAGTCACCAAATGTGCGTAAGAAGGGCATTCCACCCATAAGCACAAGCGTATGCATTTACAGGCTATATTTATGCAAGGAAATGCACTATAATTTTTAAAGACTGTCCTTGTGCCTGCCCACCTTATAAAAGACCATCTGAACGTGCAGATGTGGTGCTCCTTATCTGTAGAGCACTGGTTCAAGGCATCGTTGGTGCCCCCGTTGTTTTTACTTACCACCCTTAGCACTGCAGAAATGCAGTTGAAGAGGGGAGTGGCTCTGCATCCCAAGGCTTGCACCTTCGGATTGGCTGTGGCCTGTGAGGTGCTTGCTCTCTATTTCATAAACCCATCACTCTTTCTAAGGTATTTTCCCCTATCTGGATTTATCAGTTGAAACAGCTCAATTAAAAGGCCAGCAAAAAATTCTTCAGGGTGCTGCCTTTCATCACTGAAGAGAGGATGAAGGCTGTCCAAACAGATTTTGGAGATATGAAAAATAGCATTGAAAACAGACCCCAAAAATAAAAAGGAAAGGAAAAATTTCCCATGCGAATATCTACCTCTTCTCTACGTGTCACCCCAGCCAAGCCTGGTATGACAGCACAGCCCCGTGTACCCTGGATGTGCCCTTGGCTGATGGGTTAAAATCGCTTCCTTGTGGCTGGTGGATCATAAAGAGGTTTTGTGGTAGTACCTTGTGCAGTTCCCATCCCGCAGGGATTCAGCCCTGGGGAAAAGCCTCCAGAGACCCAACCAGTCCCATGCTCCGGGCTGCAGAGAGGTCTTCTCACTAGAAAATGAGCCATAAACTTGCCTCTGGGGCTCACGTTTACTTTCGTAACTGTAAGGTGGCTTCAGCTGTGTATGTCAAGGCTCAGCTGTACTTGGCACTATAAAACCAGAGTGGAGGATGGTTTCGTGACTAAAGAGCTCATGGTCTGCATCTGGGCAATCCCAGATGGACACCGCTGGGCGTGGGGAGCAAACAGCTGATACTGGTTAGCATGGGAGAGACACAAACTTTTCTATAGGACAATTTTCTGCGTCTCTGACCTGCTCTGAGAGGGAGCTCCTGGGTTCCCAGCGTTCTTTTCAGACTTTTGCTTTCTTCTTTTTGCAACAGCCCTCTGAACCACAAAGCTAGCAGCAGGACTTGTAATTCTGAGGCACCCCAAGCCCAATTACAGCTTGAAACCCACAGTCAGGAGGACACATAGGAAGGTCTTGAACTGCTACACAGTCCCCATATTCGTTTCTTCCTGATTGTTGCTTTGTCTTACCGTGTTTCACTGCATTTTGCTAGAATATGGTGATGTGCTCTGTGGCTGCTGCTGGTTGACAAGTGATGGTACATCCAGGTGGACACTCATGGCTCATTGTGGGGATTTTCTAGGAAGAGTCCTCTGAGGGGAGTAGGACTTGATCTGTCTGTGGGGCTGGTGGCTGGTTTTGACCAGTTCCAAATTTTTCAAGTGCGGAAACACCCTGATCTTTGTCCTGGCATATGGGTAAGGCCAGGATGAACTGGAGGAGCGTGGTCTCTGGTGGCTGTAAAAGTCTCTGTGTCAATAGATTTTTAGTTTATTTGGGGAATGGCAAGAGATAGGGGTTTCTGGGAAAGTCTGTTTGCTGGTCTTGTTCTTGTCTGTCTGCTCTGCCTCAAACCAAGTTGTCAGACCTTTCTGGGGAAAGGTGGGGGCGTCAGCATATGCAGGCTCCTGGAGCAGGGCTGGCGGAGGGGACAGGCCCTTCACCGGGGACCCCTTTGGCTGCTGGGTGCGGTGGGTGGTTTGGTGACATGCTGCTTGGCTGGTGGCAGCCATCCAGAGTCAAGGGCTAAATTCAAACCTGGTGCAGGACACTGAAGAGGAGCTGATGGGGGCTCTTGTCCTGCAGCCCTTTCCTAGGGTTTTAACACTATGGAGTTAAAAACTAAGGACAAACTGGCCCTGCTTCCCAGGGGTCAGAAATGTCTGAAAAAGATCAGTCTGGAGCTGTCAAAATGTTTCCTTCAGGTCGGTTCTGGCACGGACCTGACCTGCTTGGGCTGTGCCCAACTCAGAGCAGAGCCCAGTGGTTGCATTGCACCAGCCCGGCAGGTTCACTGATGCTTGGCAGAGTCGAGCAGGAAAAGGATCTGCAGGATTTTGGGGAAATGAAGGCCCTCCATCAGCCTCCCTTAAGTTAATCCTCACCGCCCTCCCAGGCATCACGACAGTGTCCTCCTCTGAAGGACATCAGATGTGTCTCCCTCTCCTGTCCTTGCTCTGATCGTATGGTACCTTGGCTGCGACACTACCCTGGGTACCAGAGCCTCGTCGCTAACTTTTCATGATGCTCTGCTGCAGAAAGCTGGCTTAATCTGCGTGTCTGCCAGTGTCCATCTCTGCGCTGGGCTGCTCAGGAGTTGTGTGGCCGTCTCGGGATGGAGCAGGAGCCAGGCGGTTCTGCTGGCAGAGCAGCATTTGGCAGCAGTGCAATAAGGCACTGAGGGCACACACTGAAAAATGAGGGTAAAAAAAGGTGTTAAGGAATGGCTCATTAACTAAACGTCATTCATTTGGGGCAGGGCCAGGGGTCCTGTGAAAAATGGTGTGTCACTATAGTTAGAGCCTGTATCATAATGCAGTTACAGGCTGTATATACAAGCAGAGCTGCATGGAGGCTATTCAGGTAGCTCTATTTCTGTTGTGTTGTAACTTTTGAGTGCTTGCTTTTGCAACCTGAATAATGTTCTTTTAAGTGCAGAGTATGGGTTGGTTTTTTTTTTTTTTTTTTTTTAGGATGTAATTATAATCTTGTTCTACATAATTTAACAGCATTGGGGCAGGAGATTTTTATCCGAGGCTGGAAGTAATTGTCGGGCTAGCTTGTTAAACAGCTAAGGCTACACAAGGGAAGGACAGAGGTGCATATTTCCAGTCACATAATGGAGAAGAGGACAATCTCACCCATGAGCGTGCATGCACAGCTTCTGCAGTGGGTGGGATGGCTTGGGAGCTCGGTGCGATGGTTATACCATTGCTATGCTCTAGGCAGCTCCTGCAAACCATTGCACGTGAGGGATAAAGATCATCACAGAGATATCTGCACCACAGATGCAGAAGAAATGAAGTGGCTATTTGGGACTTAGAGCTGTGTGCCTGATGGCATGCCCAGGATGGACTGTCACCTCCTGTTCTGCTCTTGGTGTGAGGTGTGAGAGCTTTGAGGGTTATCTCAGGCATGGGGCAGCAGGGTTTGGGGCTGGAGATGTTGTTCAGGCCAGCAGAAGGGTTAGTGGCCAGCGACTGCATGAAAGGGCCCTGTTCCTTCCTTGCAGTCCCCTTTGGGGACCCTTGGGTCATTTGTGGTAATGGGTCCACAGCAAGCTGCTGTTGGTGATAGCCAGCACCAAAGTCAAAGGGCTGGTGATACCAAAGCCTCCTTGCTCAAGCGTCTGGGTTTAGGTTAGTGCTGACCCAGTTTACGTGGCTCTGATGATGGGAAGTGGATGGCATTTTAGCTTTGCTTCTCCTGCTTTCCTGCATGTGTTGACCAGCATGGCCAAATCCTCACCTAGAGAGAGGCCAGAAGGGGTGGGAGGGGAATCCAAAAGGGTAAGAGAGAATAACGTATTTCCTAGATCATTAATTTGCTATTTGCAGCCGGAATGTTATTGGCTTGAGATGAAGGACTGCCAGAGACGGCAGCAGAAACCTGGGACTGGAGAAGTTTTCTCTTCTTAAGGTGACTGCTCAGCAGCATGAAGGTAATGGCAGGACACTGGAAAATCAGGAGCAGTGAGTGCCCCCCAAATTTGGGAGCACAGACCATGTCCACAGAGCTGCAGGGGCTCAGGAACAGGCACCACTTGCTGTTGGGCCAGGGGCATGCGAAGCTGTCCAGGCTCCCCCGTGCCCCTCTGTGATGTGGGCTGCAGCCCCTCGCTCCTGGCTCCTGTCTCAGGATTAACCTGCTGGTCAGAGATATCATGTAAAGCCCTCCTGGTTTTGACAGGAGAGGATCTGAATTCCCTCTAACGTGGGTTAGGCTTTTGATACTTCTTAGCATGGGGAAAGCCTCCTGGATAACTCTGCCCAGTGTCCTCCATAGGACACTGAGTTGAGTGAAAAATGGAGTGTGATGGAGTATTAGCAGAAAATCAGTTTTTTAAATGAGGTTGATCAAATTCTCCACTCACAGCCAACTCTCCGTCACATCTTCTGACTCTGCTCCCCTTCATTCAACAAGACCTGTACTCGGGGCACTAACCTACCAGGTGCTGGGGTGTCCTTTCCCTGATGCTGCTAGGTGCTGCTGTCCCCAGAGCCCAGCCCAGTGTTTCTGCTGCTCTCTGCGTGGGTTTCACAGCGTTTGCCATCCCTCCTCCCTGCTGCCCAGCTGGTGGGACCCAGGTCTGCTCGTTCATCCTGGTGCCTCTGGTGATCACTGTGGGGACGTATCATGAGGGGACCTGAGCAGCTGAATAACTCGGTGCTCAGTAATGCAGCATGACTCGAAGGTGGCTGATCCTGTGCGTGCCGTGGAGGAGGAGATCTGTCTTCAACTTCTTGTCTTTGATAAACAGAGCAGAAAAAAAATCACCAGTGAGTTTGGAGAAGGTGGACCCTTTGGGTCAGTAGAGTCACACTGGAAATTTTTCCATTGCACCTTTCTGTGACCTTTTTTTGGAGCTTTGCCTGACACAAAACCCTTTGACACAGAGGCTGCTGGTAAGTTAATGATGCTGTCCCAGACCGGGTATGAGTGAATGTGAGCGGTGGGCACCTACGGAGAGCACGAGCACGGACAGCTTTGCTGCTGGAGAAGTACGTGCTTTCCACATCGATTCACTCACTGGGCTGCTCTTGAATCCTGTTCTGTTTGAAGTCAGTGGAGGTTTGGCTGCTGATTTCAGTGGACCAAGGTCAGATGTCTAGACGGGACATTCTCTTTCTTTGGAAGTTTTTTCTTTGTTTTTTGGTTTTGACACTGAATACTCAAAACTTTTAACATCTGGTTCAGTGGGACTAATAAGCAGAGATGTGTGAAAGGCCATGCATTGTGCTCATGAAATGGAATCCTGGGCATTATTTCCACACAGGGCATGCCACCTGCACAAGAGTTTTGTGGCCTCGGGCTCGCCTTTGGGCGTACCTCCAGGGACAGGTCTGTTGACAGGAGAGGCAGCGGTAGCTAGAACAAGGGTTGTGTGTCTGGTTTGTCCTGGCTAGTCAGACCACAACGCCCAGTGCTGCCCATCCAGAGCGAGGTCCCCAAATGTCTCATGCTCTGGGAAACCTCTGTGTGGAAGCAGATGATCCTCACTTCTCTAGAGTAAAGCAGAACCTCTCATTTACTCATCTTTGCTATTTGTCTTTTTCCCTGCATGCTTTCCCGCTCCTTCCTGGAGGCTGTTTAATGGAAACCTTGGACTAATGGGACTTTCCTATGGCAGTTTGCATCCCACGAAATAATGCACTCTGACAGATTCCCTGGCCTGTGTTTCGCTGCTGGGTGGGAGATAATGTCTAATACTTGGCGGCTGAGACCCAGCCACTCCCCTGTGCAGGGGGTGGGAGCTAGCATGTGCTGGGGAGGGAAGAGAGAGGCTGGTGGTGGGAAACGTGCTGCTGCAGGTGCTAACTTGCTCTCCTACCCGTCTTTAAGCATATGGTAAAGAGGTGCAGAGGAAGCGGCAGGTAATTACACTAGGTCTCCCTCCGTGTTGGGTTTTGCAGCCTTCTGCAATTTTAACAAACTCCTGTTGCATTGTTCAGCTGTCTTGCTGTAT
This sequence comes from Sagittarius serpentarius, assembly GCA_034782735.1. Lineage (NCBI taxonomy): Eukaryota > Metazoa > Chordata > Aves > Accipitriformes > Sagittariidae > Sagittarius > Sagittarius serpentarius. The sequence continues at coordinate 34,417,555 of JAVKLA010000084.1, forward strand.
TAATGGCTTTGAACTCTTGCTTGCAAGGGGAGTGATTAAGGTGTTGCTGCTTAGTCATCAGACTTTGCTTCCTACTTACTCTGTGATGAATGTAACAGAGCTTATGTGCATGGTGATTACAACCATGAGTGCCTTCCACGTGGAAGGGTTTCAAAGTGCTCTTCCTTTTTGCCCACTTGATTTTGGGTCTGGAGCAGCCTCTGGCACAGCAAATCCTTTGCGTGTCATCTGGAGTTAAGTGTGCAGGTAGCTGGGTATTAAAAAGTGCTTTTATAATTGAATACAGAATAGTAACTGCAGTTATGTGAAAGAATAGCCAGGTTAGAGACTTTAAGGAGAGAGATGATGAGACCTCCCACCTTCTTCATATACATTATCACATGATGTATTAGAAAATCTGTCCTAGGAGACATTCTTGAACATTTTAGCCTGAGTTGTGTGGGAAGCATGTTTTCAATTCCACAACATTTTCGCTATTTTTTCCTATCCTGCGTATGGGATGAAAAATGAAAATCTTCAAAGTTCTCTGCAACCTGAAAAACCTGAAAAAAATAAAGTTGGGTCAATCTAAAGAGCTCAGTGGGACAGTAGCAGATCACTCCATTCAGGTTCAAATTTTATTTATATGTTTCTTTCCAAACCAAATTAATCTAACTTTTGAAACAAAATGGTGTATTAGAAATGGTATCTTTAAAAATGAAGCTAGTCTGGGGTGAACTGAGTTGCAAAAAGTGTTTCAGCAGTTTTCTAATATTTTTCCCTGAAATGTATTAGAAATGGAGGACTCTCCTGAAAAAGATAACTTTTTTTTTTTCTTCCTTGCAACCTATAGCAGTGGCTGATCTTGCTGTGCTGTACCAGAGGGGCTGAACATACCTGCTCCCCTAAATCTGACCTGCCTGACTCCTTCTGGAGATGCTTCTACTTCTCACCTGTTTTTCTTGAATTTCCAAAGTAAACAAACCTTTTCTGTGTTTTGAATGAGAAAGCTGATTCCCCATCTCGGCTCATCTTTTTAATGAGTCATTTGCTGCTCTTCTGCCTGGAAATGGCCACACTTTAGTATTGCTGGGCATATAGAGTTTGCGGAGCATTTCAGAATGAGCATCTCTTACCCTCTACATTACAATAAAATCACTAGGCAATGACATATGCTAAATTCTCACCTGAATAAATGTAGTTCAGTTAAAAATACATACTCACCTACCACCTCCCCGTATGAAAATGGAGAACTATAAAAAGTAGACATGCTTGTATAGAGGGTTCTGCTAATGTTAACACATTTTTTGGTGTTCAGAGAAATTTGATTCATTTAAAAAAGCCTGGTGTGAATTCATCTGGCAGCCTTTCCAATTTTTTTTTCAGATCATTTCTGAAGGACGAAAAATTCCTTTGTGTGAAGTGAGGTTTGGTTTGCATTCAGCAGCCACAGGTTGGGGTCAAAAAAAGGCTTGTCGGGGGACGGGCACGTGGCCAGAGGCAGTGTGGCTTTGCCAGGCAGCGAGCGTGACACCCACCCCTCCTGGTTCACTGTCATTTCTTGAAATGCAAGAGAGGACGCAGCTTGGCATAGCCAACTCATAATGGGCCAAGCGCTGTGCTGGCCATGCTTCCGGGGCTAAAATGGCAGGCAGAGTCCACTTGCCCAGGTGTACTGGCCCACAGGCTCTGCCTGCGGGGTCCTCCCTCATTTGCAACAGCCCAAACAACTGAATCGCATGGCCTGTCCGCTCCATTTTGTGTAAAAAAAAAAAAAATATTAAGGTGGTTTGGTTTGAAGTGCACAGAGTACGTGTACACGAACTTTCCCTGGAGCAGCAGCGTCGTCTGCGTCTGCGGGGGTGTCCTGCACCCAGGAGAGGAGCTGCTCTCTGGTGGCCGCTGCCCCGCACAAGTGATGGTAACGGATAAATGCTCCTTTCCTCCTTCGTGGTGCCTCCGAATTTAGTAGCTGTTACAGTCTTTGAGGTAGGTGCTGTGCTTTACTCACAGTAATGATCAGTGATGTTCTCTGAGACGACGATCACCCGAGCCAGGCCGGAGCCGGGCCGGGGCTGCTGCTGGTTACGTCTGTGGGGCTGATTCTGCGCTTTGCTGACGGGTGAGAAAAATGGAAGAAAGGAAATGCGGTTTTGGTCAGCTGCAAAAAAACCCCTGTTCAAAATATTCAGTGCATTGAGCAATTGCTGATAGTTTTGTTTCACATCAGAGGAACTGTTATATTTATTTTTCAGGCTTTCCTGATTAAAAAACCTACCCCTGCCCCTGGATTTTAAAAGGCATCATCAATTCAAACTGAAAAATGGAAACATCTTGTTTTCAAAACACTGAAACAAAGTAATTGATGTTTACCTCCGCTTTTCACTCTTTTGTGCGCAACAAAAACAATTTGGCAAATTTCGTATCCGGTTGTGAGATGTTTGGGTATACCACAAACTGTGCAGGGTTTCTTTCTGCAAAATCGAGTGCTGGGAAGTGACAAGTGTTCAGTGGAGCAGAAAAGTGAGGGTTTTTTCCCCAGATCTTTGGTAGATGATGAGCAGTACAGCGGCTAATGGAGAGCTGATGCTCAGACGTTAAGTCTATGAAAAAATTGTATTGCTGCAAAGATAGAGGTTCAATCCACTTGAATGGCTACAGCTATTTTAATAAGGGCATGACTGTATGAGAAGGAAAATTAGCTGACCAATTTTTAAGGTGGCATTACCTTGAAATTGCCATTCCCTTTAAAGGTTACGCTAGTACGGTTGTATTGCTGTAAGGTCACAGCCTTCGTAGTCAAACAAGTGCAGGAATCTGCTTGGACCAGGTTTCACCAGCCAGTTCTTTCTCAGCAGCTTCTTCCATTGACCTCTTCCCTGGCTGTTAATGAGGATGGAGATGAGGAGGTGAAGCCAGCAGCATCCCCAGCCTTGCCTTGGGACTCTGGGACTTCACTCCCTTTTTGTCCCTCAGGTTTGAAATCACTTTTTGTGATTTGTGTCTTCTCGAGATGTGCATGCTCTTGTGTTTCCTGAGCCTTCTCTCCTTTCTGTATTCACCTCAAACTCACACTGGAGTTGGGTACACTTGCACTCTGGGTACATTTTGTGAGATAGTGACGTCTCCTCAATTAGAAAAGCTAAACCAAAATAAGCTCTCTGTTGTCCTAGCTGGTGACATTTAGTAAGTCTGCTGCAAGGTGCCAAGTTTCAGAGTATTACGGCAGGGATGTTCACACTTCAGCTTCAGATTTAGATGTTCCAGAATAGAAATAAGACCTGACATAAATAATCTAATTAAGAAAATAACAACTATTAAAAGGCCATGTGAATTTGGCACCTGGAATACTTATGCATGCTTTAAATCCCACAAGGGCGCCTCTCGTAGGCTCATAACACCTGTGAATACTGCACTGCCGTTTTCCTATCGCACCGTTCCATGCTGGGGTTTTGCAGCACTGGTTGTTCCCTGCTGTCCCGAAAGCTCAGCCAGGACATCAAGAGGTGAATTGTTTGCGCTGGGAAGAGTCAGGACCAGTCTCGGAAATGGTAGATTTACATGATCACTGAATTTCACTACCATGTATTTCTTACTCATTTGAGCTGCCTACAGAAACATCAGTTCCTTTTGCAGGGGATAAACATGGTATTAAAATGGAGGCAGAGAAAGAAATAGCAAAGGCTAACATCCCCACGGGAACACGACCTCCGTTTGGGGCAGCAGGAGTTGTCAAAAATCGTGTTTGCAATGTTAACGCTTCAGTGGGGGGTTAACTGTGCCAGTGATGACTGATAATTCCCTTTAAAATTATTGTTTTACCTCACTTCATCCAATTACTCAAGTTGTTTTGCTATCCCACAGATCTCTCCGTTAATGTCAACAAAATGATTATAGCCTGCAACAGCGTCAAGATGTTTCACCCACAGGAGCCTGGTGAAATGTTTATGGCACAACATGTTGAAAGCAGTGTTTGATGTGTAAATGTCAGGAACAATCATCTTTCCTGTCACCAGAACCAAAACGTGCAAATACAGGCGTTGAAAATGTCACATGCACGGCCAAAGAGCTACCTTATCTCACAGGCCATGCAAATTGTTGTATAAATGGCCCACATCAGTGTCGATAACGGTGTGAAAAAGCCACCGCAGCTCTTTGCTGGCAATGCTGTGCCCCATTTCTGCTTTGTCAGTCAAGGTCTGCAAGATGGTGTCGGTGACTGAGCTGATGGCGGGGAGAAGGATGAGGTTCAATTGAGGATGGCAACACTGAACACAGGTCAAATCTCTCTGCTTGAGGGGAAATCAACTTTATAAAGAATGAAGATGTACCCTGGGAGCCACCTGGGCTATCTAGAAATGGGTCATGATGCCTCCTCGGCTGTGTGCCTCCGGGAGCCGCACCTACATACCTCCCTTCTCAGCAGAACCTGCAGAATAAGGTTTTGTAACAACGATGAGCATCTACAGCCTGGAGCCCCTTGTGCCATGGGCACCGGGCAATGAATCCCTGTGTCCCTGAGTGGTGGTACCACCGAAGCTACCGACAGTCCCGTGCCTGTGCAGGAGAGCAGTGGGGTACTGTGGCAGCGGGGCAGGCGTCCCCAGTCTCCACCCCACCATCCACGCTGGCACCGGGGCTAAGTCACGCTTTCTGCTGCAGTCGGGTGGTTGAATAAAGGTTGCTGGCAGTCCACTGAAGACTTCGTGACTCCAGTCCCACTGATGCCAAGGGTGTCCAGATCCACTGACGATGGCTTCTGCGAATCCCACAGATGGATCAAAACCACAGTTTTGCAAATAAACCTTTATGAATTTCCTGTTGCGTCAGCACTCCTCATTTCTTGGTAATAGAAGCTACAAAGAAAAGTCTGATGAAACAAGTCAGGTCTGAAGGCAGAAGATATTGAAATCTGGAAGATTTAATTTATTATGTTTATTACATATTTTTGGAGCCCTCATTATACCCCCCCACCCTCCAGGAATTTATTTACCTAAAGAAAATTATACTACTGATGACAAGATTGCAGGTTCATTTTCACTGCTGAGAACTCATGTTTTTTACAGTTCACATTACACTTGCATGACTTGTAAAGTTTTGTAACATCTTGAAATTTTTAATGTTACATTGCGGAAAGGTACTTATATATAGATGAACTAGGCAGAATACTTGCTTTGCAGTCTTTTTTTTTGGGGGGGGGGGGAGTTAGTTTCTTTGTTTGAATAGGCCTGTAAATGGTTTCTTTGAGCTATTGGATAGTGAGTTCACAGGGTGCACACAGGAGCTGCCTTGTGTTTGTCCTTCAGCCTGAGTGCAAAGTGAGAAACTGCGAGAGGTGTCTTTAAAACATAACAGAAGAAGGAATGCTTTCTACAGGAGACTAAAAATAATTTATGCAGAAATCGTGACTATAGTGTGCATGAAATTATACTGGCAAGGTCCCTCATGGTAAATATTTGAGAGATAAGACAATATCTTAGTCAGAACCTCAGTTTTTCCAATAAATCATCGCACCTGGGCCTTTTAAATCATAATTCACGTCAGCCAGCACTGCGTACTGAGTTAAGGTCAGAAGAGATTTCCAGATGTATTATGATGATTATCTAACAATTCAGTTAACAGAGACATAGAATTGGATGAGACTTTTGTCAGTTCCGATGTCACAGCAACAGAGACCTTTGACTGAAACAACATCATGAATACTGGATAAGATCCTGCAGTGCTGCTCCTCCATGTTATGATATTATCCAGGGATGAAGGTTGTAAACACATGAGCTATACTGTACACTTTCCAATTGGTAAAAACAAAGAACCCCCCCCATAATCAAGTTCCAATACACAACTAGATATAATATAGCTTTTTCTTTATATATATATCTGTATATATATCAAGTAAAAAAATCTAAAATAGTTGGAAGTAAAAAATGAAAAAATAGCTGATTGTGTTATTTTTTTCTTTACAGTGATATGGTAGCAAATACAAGACAAATGAGTAATAAACCTTTACATCAGGTGTTCTGGTCCCATCTCCATCAACAGGGCTCAGACTAGAATAGAAAATGGAACAAGGTGATTTTTGTTTTTTTTGGCTACAGCTTCTGCAAGTGATAAAGATGATGTTGATAAGACAGAAGGGAATTATAGCATTAAATAAAATAAAACTCCAGTGTTTTCCAAAAGACCTTAAACACTACAGGGTAAAATTTACTTCTGAACTTGGGCAGCAAACACAAAGCATCAACAAGTCCTGCTTAGGCTGAAAATACTGTGTGCTTATCCTGGCCTCAAAACACATCCCTTTATGCCATCTTACTACAAAAAAAACCCCTATCGATGCCTTTTTTTTTTTTCTCTCCCCTTCAGGCAATAAAAAAGCAAAGCCCCAAATCCATCCAATGGACCGAGCCAGACATGAGACCTCAGTGACATGTAGGTGGTTGGCTGCCCTTTGTCCAGGGGTGAATTTCCCCCAGAATCCTTTACACTGAAAATGTCAATTGACTAAGCTCGGCAAATGGTCACATTGAGCCGTATTTTGGCCGTAGAAAAGAAAGAAGTACTAGTCTCAGCATAAAACAAGATCATATAGACGGTCAACACAAAACAGTATTTTTTTTCAGTTGTCTGCATAATAATAACATCATGTTTGCATATAGAACAGCTTTTGCATTATTGCTCTACTTAGAAGAATATAGTAAGGAACTTATAACAGACTCGCACATTACAAACTTAAGGTTCTTTGGTGAAGAATGAGAAAACAGTATTTTCGCTGTAATTAAATCTCGGAGAAGTTTTTGTTTTTATCTGTTGATCCTTTGGATTCTCTCACAGAGGAGGGAAAGATACTGAGTCAGCTTTACCATCGCGACGATGGCGACCCCGCCGATCATCATGCAGGTGGGCCAGAAGAGGGAGTGGAACAGCACGTTGGAGCTGTACAGTTTGGTTAATATCACATTCTTTTGAATGCCTTCAGGGTCATAGAAGCAGGAGAAGCGCTGGTACTTTCTGAAGTTTTCCATCACGACGTTCACCAGTGACATGGATTCCTCATAATTCTTGCCGCACTTGGGTATGTATGAACACTAGGAAGAAATTAGAGGGAGAAAAATGTGTCTCTAAACCAGGTACAATGTCTGTTTTCAGGGGGCGAGCAGAAAAATCTCAAGATGATTATGCTTTTCCTAATAAGAGTGGAATACTATTAAGCTAATAATAAATTTATCACAGACAAAACTCAATATTTTTCACATCTACAGAATCTCCCATTGGAGAATCTCCAAGTGCTGTGCAAACATTAATGCTTTAATCTGCACAGCGGCCTTGCGAGATAGGTGAATATATTATTATTGTTAATTTACACATGCAAAAATGGAACTGATGAAGTACCTCTTCATCTTAAGTGGCACGCATATGCTCGCAGTTAGATGAGTAATTGACTCTCTGTAAATACAAATCTGGTAGTTTAGATCTCACTTGGATCAGATCATAGTGGGCACAGGAGTTCACTCACAGAGGAGAAGGCTGATGAGAGACTTTTACACAAATTTTCCTGTGGGGGTAATGCCTCAATTAGGGACAAACCGTCTAGGAGAAAACACAGTTTTCCTACTGACAACCCAGAAGACTTTCATTCAACCGCTAGCTGAAGATCAGCCTGGCTACCAGGACTGCTCTTAGCCTTGTTTTTGCTCTTGACCCCAGCATAAGTCCAACAGTTCCTTCTCTCTGAAGATGCTGCTTGAATTTCACTCTCAGTCACAAAGAAAAGAAGATTTGGGGGTGGCTCTACCTAACACCGTTTCAACCTAGCATTCTCAAAGAATACTAAAGATGACTTAATCAAAAAACTAGCTTATAGAGTCTATGCATTAAAGATATTCCATGGAACGTGCATGACATTGGCCCGGAGCTGAGCTGACCATTCCTTGCAAAGAGCTAGTGTGGGTTGGTGAGGTGGTGGGCAGACACAGAAGGGTTGGGATCATATCTGGATTTTGACCTAGAGCAGAAACACCTGAATTTGCTGTTGCTGCTGCTGGTCTGGAAGAGGACTGATGGGAGCAGCGCAGGGCCCCTCACTCCCTCCTCTCTTCTAGATGCTTATGCCCTCCCACACCTGAAGGTTTTCTACACCTGTACAGGATTTTGATTAAATTCTCTACCTAGGAAAGAACTGCTTCAGGAGGGGTGGAAACCTGCTGCCTGTCTTCTCGTTGAATGTGCATGGGTGGGACCCAGCAGGTCACTGCTCCCTCGCAGTTATGGGGTGACGGTGGGTCCCCGTCATGCTCCTTGCCTGCGCTGCCAAACCCGCTTCTCCTGGGTGAGCACCTAACGTAGCTCCAGATAATTTAATGAAAGTGAGTTTTGCAAAGGAAAAAAGGTGTTTTGATTAAAATAATGTGACCTATGGGTTTGGATTATCATTGTTTTAATGTATATACTTTACAAATGTTCCTCCATTCTTTTTCATGACTGTGCTGTGACAAATCTCTAGTCCTGATAACGACCAGAGGATTAACCTCATAACGGGATTTGATTGATTCATTGGCAAGTTTATTAGCACAGAATATGATTTGAAGTGCAGCAGAAAGATTGTCTGGTGCTAGCAGTCTGGAGCATTAAGGGCAGAGCATGGCAGCACTACCATTATGAATATTTCATAGAGCTCTAGAAATTAGAGATGGAAAATATCAGAGCAGTAATATCTCATCCATTTTTCTGCTGGTGCAGGTCTGCTCCCTCCAGGATATTCTCTTGCACTCTGTCCAGCTTTGTCTCAAATGTCCAAAGCCACAAGCCCTCTTCCAGTGCCTATGACTCTTTAATAGATCATAATCTAATAAGTAGGGGATATTTCTCAGTGAAATGTACCTCGTTCTCCTTTACTAAATTATGTGCTATCACTGTTGTAACAGCAGTATTTCCAGCTTAGATTTTTTTTTTTGTTCTGTTCATTTTTTTCTTGCAACTTTAGTGCTATACATTCTTGTTTCTTGAAGTCTCCTGAAGTGTCCTGAGGGAGGAGATTAAATGAGGACTTGGCCACTCTTGCCAAAGTCCAGCCCTTCCCCCTTGACAGAAAACAGCAGACACGTAAATGCCCAAATGATGACAGATTCCTGGACTCAAAGTCTGTGGAAATGTCCCCGGAGTGCAGCGGGAGGAGGTCTGACTTCCTGCAAGTCCGAGTATTTTCCAAGCATTTTCAAAGGAGACCTGATGCTGAAGCAGATCTTGAGCTGTTGCCTCATACACCTGATGGCACAGAGCCACCAGCCATGTCAGCCGGGTTGGGCTGCCCATGCCAAGAGGGTCCTGGTAGCATGAAGGTGGGAAACGCGGTTGTGCAAGGGAGCTTGATGCACTTTGCCTCTCAGCCAGGCTCCTTGTGCTGAAACCGTCTCTCTCTCCAGGCTATGGTCTCCCATGCACTCTCCAAGACGTGGTTGCCCTTTACTCCATGTGCTATCTGCCTCATTCCCCTTCTCCTGAGCTCCCGGAGGCACCTCGGCCTCAGCTTTGAGGAGCTCCTCGGCACAAGGACTCTCTGTGTGCACTAAGTTGTGGTCGTGGGGTGCTGCTGGCCTCCTTCCATGCCTTGGGTTCCCCAGTGAGATCCCAGGGATAGCACAGGGCAGGCTCTGCCACGCTGGTGTCTGCAGTGTTGCACAGCCGGACAAGCAGGTAGACACGGGTAATGGGATGTTTTGATGTTTTGTTTTGTTTGATCTTCATTTAGTTTTCTCCAATGCCTGGCAGGGAATTTTATATCTGCAATTGTTATGCTGTACCTGTGAATGCAGACTACTAAATCTGTGCTGGTTTATTACACCTCTGCATTGTCAAACACTTGGAAATCTGCAAATCTGAAAGTAAACAATGTCTGGCTCTGTACCTCAAGTGAGGATTTTGTGATACAATGTGAGAAAAGTGTTTCTTGTGTTACTTGCAACCTGATCACCAGAAGGCCCTACTTGACAAAGAGAACTTGTTACTACGTTTCCAGCTCTACTTTCCTAATTTAAAGGACTGGGTAGGTAGTTTGTATGAACTACCTCCGGACATGTCCAGTCCAACGCCCTGCTCAGTGCAGAGCTGCTCAAGGACTTGTCCAGCCAAGTTATGAATCTCTCCAGGGGTGGAGAGCACACAACATCTCCAGGCAAGCTGGGGGCAGTTTCATTGAAGTCAAGGATGTTACATTGAAAACGCTATTGCCAGAAAAGCCCCCAGTTCAGGCTGGGCAGTGAATATCTCTTTACATCGCTTTCGGAAAGTGCAACAGGTTTGAACCAAGGGCTGAAGGAGGAGCTTCGTGTCTGCGTTGGCCTGATATTGATTCCTGCAGACCGAATTCTCCAGTCTCAGCCCGGAAATGGGTCTGCTGGGAACTGCAGCCGAACATCGCTGCTCCCCTGCTGCGGCAGGCGAACTCCTGCCAGGGTTATAAATACCTGAACCTTCGGCAGGAAACCATGAGATCCCCATCATTACTGCGTCTCAGGCAGTTATAGCTGGCATAGCGGTGATTCTGGTGATTAAATCCTGCTTGTTGTCTCACTTATGGAGCACGAGTATAAATCAGCAGTAGCTCTGATGACACGAAAAGAATCAAAATGATATAGTGTGAGTTCGAAATGGGGCCTCTAGAATTGCCTTAACTACCGCAGCCTTTCCTCAGGGTGACAGCCTGGCTCCGTGGTCCAGGCACGAGGGGACACCGGCCGATTTGCCTCTCGCAGAGGCTGTTACAGCCTCTAACAACTGAGGAAGGAAAGTGTAGCCATGAAAGCATTTAAGCTGCTATGGTCGTAGCATTGACAAGGGGCTGGGCTTGTCCTAAAGGCTAGAAATAAAGTATGCACAGTGAGAGCAATGAAAAGCCATGAAAAATCTCATGTGCTTTCCCGGGAAAGACTCAAGCAGCTCGACTGGTATCCACTTACTTCCCACAGATTCCCACCGGAGACTGACAGCAGCATGCTGTAGATCTCAATATAAATTGCACCTAGTCCTTACTGCACCTTGTGGGCCAACAGCTAGGTTAGACAGCAAGTCTCCTAGATTACTCATTATTTAAAATCAGTGTGCATTTTGCTCCATGCGTGCTAGCTGGCAGGGAGAGGAGAGAGACGGGCGCCAGCTGCTGCTCTGCGTGCGCAGCAGCGCTCAGCGAGGCAGGGAGGTTGGCGGGGGGCTGTTGACCTTTTGAAGGTCGCTGGTGTTGGCCTCGGCGGGTAAGCACCACGCTCTGCAATGACCCCAGTAACATCAGGGCTCGGTGAGCCAGGGACGGCTTTTTTTTTATTGTTATTGTTGTTTATTTGGCAAGGAGAAAGATAGGAAACACAGGCCTGAGTAGGTGGATGGAGAGAGCGAGCTAGCACCCAGCTGGAGCATCGCAAAACCAGCTGTGCGCAGGGCTGCTCGTCCTGCTGCACGGGGCCGCTCTGCGGCCGGGGCAGAGGGAGCGCCTGTCCGGGGAGCTGAGGTGGGTTGTGTGGATCTGAGCGTGGAGTCTCTGCTGGTCCTCACCAGGCACGAGAAGCCAGGTATTTTACGGACATTGCAAACTTCCATTCAAAACTGCATTTGGATTCAGGTCACATAGTCAGCGGCATGTCAGGAAAATCTAGGAATCCTCCTGAGAGCAGAAATTAACCTGTAAAACAACCTAGTGCTGG